>CM046333.1:13218983-13818983 GCA_025403435.1 Artocarpus heterophyllus
TGATTAAAGGAAGCCATAGATCATGAAACTGAAACTCTGGATTTTGAGACTTGTTAATGTTGCTGTTTTGGGTATTGGCTTAACTCATGCAACAGCAAGTTAGGAAATGGATGTATTTATAGTGCCTTGTGCTTTGTTCAGAGAACTTTTTAGGGTTTTGGAATTTAAATTTAAATTCAAGTATTAGATATGTAATTTTTTTCAAAATTTGAATCTTTTAAGTATTAAGATTTTAAGTTTTTAGAGTTTTGACTCCCTTTAAACTTTTGATACTCTAATATCTCTGCTACAATAAAAACTAAAATTTTATTTTTTATATTTGAAGAAAAAAATCATAACTTTTTTATTTGTTATCCAATTGAGATGATTCTTTTTTTATTGTGTTCTTAGTGAAGAGAGGAATAAATTAAGATCTATGTTGCATATTTTTTAGGGTCATTAGCATTAAAATTTTATTAAATTTGTTAATAAATCAAAATTATTTTCATTAAAATTTTATTAAATTTGTTAATAAATCAAAAACTATTTTCACTACCTCTCCAAACACAAATTTTAATTTTATTCTATACTCAGATTAAAACTTAAATGCATATCTAAGTGTCAATTTAGATAACAATTTAAATCATTAATTTAAATCTTAATTTAAATTAACTAATTAAAATTAAATCATTAGTTTAAATTTATTTTTCAAACGAACCCGTGATGTACAGAGGGCATACATGTGGGGACAATTTGTGTAAATTAATATAATATTAAGTGGAACAGCGTGTGGGCTATTGGTTAACCTAGACTCGTGGGCTAGAGAGAAGGCATGAATGCGCCGAGGTTTTAACTAGCCAAGCTATATTTATATATGTATATGTATATATGTTTATGTAGGCGGTTTATGAATTTGGGAAGTTTTCATCCTTATCCGGTTTTTATGACCTTTATAGCAGACTTCGACCATCTAGCCACTGAGAATCAATTAATGAATTAATTAAGCTCATGCCATGTCACGTGTGTTGTAATCTTGGCCAACCGAAAACACACTGGACCGGTAAATATTTAAGGTTTGTTAGCAAATGTTTTTAAAATAAGTAAAAATTATTTTATTTTAAAAAATAATTTTTTAAAAAAATTATATTAAAAATGTTTTTAAAATTTTTGTCTCAAAAAATATGAAAAAAATATTTCTAAAATTTTTTAAAATAATACCAAACAAGGCCTTAATTTCCCTTTTAAGCTAACTTTAAAAGTCAATTTCGTATCTTTCTTTCATTTTCAAAGGTTGATTATATATATATATATATATATATATATATTCCATTTTTCTACTCATTAAAGTCGAATACTCAATTTCCGTTTTATTTATTTATTCAAATTTTGTGAATGTGTACATCTTGAAGTAACGAGGGCAGATTAATAACAGGACCATAATGTTAAATTTCGTATTTCTCGGCTTAATTCTCTCAATATTTACTTTTCTTTTTGTTTCCTCTTTGTAATTCTTTTTTGTTCAAGCTTCAATGACTTGCTAGTTCTAGAGTGTTTGGCTTATCGCTAATATTTTCTTTAAGAGAAAGTTATACAACACGTCTCCCACATTGCAAATTGGGTTCTAGAATCTAGACCAAGCTTGTAATTTGCTCCTTTTTATTGAAAATAAGGAAAGTAGCGGTACTCCTCAACTTATCATGGCTGCTTTAGCATGTAGATAAAAAGCATTAATTAGAAAAAAGAAAGAATTGGAGAAAGAAAGAAAGAAACACTTTACCAACAAGAAAAGCCATAAATTGTTACATTTTATGTTTCCTTCCTTGTGGCCAAGCAACATTAACTATTTCAAAAAAGAAATTAAGCAAAGATACTTAACTCTAAAATAATGGAAAGGGCCGAAAGTGTTTGATTATAGCTATATGTTTCTTCTCATAATTTGGAAGTTATTAAATCACCCTGGTTTTTGTATGGTATCCGAATTCGATTGTGCAAAATAAAGGTTATGTCATGGGGTTGGTGTGGATTCTGTTCCATACAATTTTAGAAGCCGAAAATTAATATAGAAATAGCAAAGCCTAGTGGAAGAGGTTGTGGCTCGTACATTATATATAAAGTTATGTTTGTGCGGTGGTGACATAAGATTCTCTCACATATGATTATAAATCGCATGCAGTTGGGGTTGTGATAACTTTCTAGAAACCTTGTTCCCAGTAAACCAAATTACACCACTGAATACTGGTGGTCCAAAAACATAAAGAGAAAAATGAAGAAAAATTAAAAGAAAGGATGGGACTAGTTACTATATATACCAATTTTACAATTAATCATCAATCCAAACGATCATTAGCAAACAAGGGATATATCCAAAGCTTATAGAGTGGTGCTTGGGAAGTATAGTTAAAACTGAAACTCTTAAACTGAAAACTGTAGCAAGTAAGAGCTTTGTACTGTAGCTTATTTTTTTTTATCATTGTAGCACATTATAGCAATTAACAGTTTTGATTGGAACTAATTTTGTCAAATATCTGTTTGGACATTATATTATATTAGCCAATGTTACCTTAGAGACATGCACATTATACTAATGAGCAAGAGGCTGACCATGATTATTGTCTTTTGCTTCCCCGCTTTTGACACTGCAATAATGGGTCGCAAAGAACAAGTCCAACAGCAGTGCACTAAGACCGATCAAAAGGGTACGTGATGGGTGGGGGAGGCAACGTTGGTGATAAGCCATGAGTTCGGTCGGTGCTTTGTGTGTGCTGGTGACATTCTGACCATGCAAATTATGCGCATTTCATTAAGTTGTGGAACTCCGTGGAGTGGGTACACCGTCCACCCGGCCTTGTCGTTTAAGTTGTAGGACTTTTATATGCTTTTCATTATTCACTCATAGTGGGTGCTCTTATTATTATGAGCGGATGACGATGAGTACCAAATATTCAGAGAATGTTGCCTTTGCGTGTGACCGTCCATGCATAAACATCGCTGCATGAATTGTGGCTGCACACGGGCCTGCCCGTTTGGAGTAGGTGAAGGGAAGGTCCCTTTGTCGTATAAATTACGTTTTGCGATTTTTAATAATGTTGTGTTCATATGAGTATTCTTTATTTATTTATTTTTATATATTTGTTAAACAAATTCGCGTATTTTCCTGCAAATGATTGAGAGATGAATGATTGAGGAATTGAATTGATTATGTGACAAGTTCGCGTACTATCGGAATAAATCAAATGGTGTAGGGGCAGTAGATATATATATGCACAACAGAATATGGAGAACGACAGCACCTAATTAACGAAATTATATCTGAAGACGACAGTGAACTTATAAAGCAAAAAGAACGACAACGCCAAAACACAGAAAAAAAGGGGTTAAGAAACAACGCAAAAGAACAAATCGACGCCACATCTAGTGTGAGTAAAATATAAACGACGCCATTTATCAGAAACGAGAACAAGATCATAAAAGCCACATTAAAACCTAGCAGCAATGGCTCAAGAAACGACAACTTTAAAATGACAATGGAATCATGCATGGGCAATAAAACGACACAAATTTCAGAAAACGACAGCAACTGATAAGAACATAAATAACATGCAGTTGTAAACGATGACAAATAAAAAAGGACATAAATAGGAAGCGAAAAATCTGAACGACTAGAAGTCACAAGACACCGCTAACTGGCAATCAGAACAGTTACTTTTTGAAAACATCATTAGAACAAGGTCAAAAAATTTAAACAATATCAACTCATAAAAACCTCATAAACAGGAAAAAAGAAACAAAAATCATGTAAACACAAAAATTCATCCCAAGGCACAAATTATCCTGGTTGCAAAACTTTGAGGAACATCGGTAGGCGCAATCGAGCCTTCCTTTACTTTTAATATGCACTAACCACCAAATAGAGATTTAAGACAGCAATCTAAGCGCGGCGTAGAAAGGAATAGAGGCTTGACGTAGTTGAGTGCGTCAAAGGCAAGGGGATTTGATCATGATAGCACGATGGATGCTCATTCATTGTACTCTCATTTGTTTCATTTGCAAATTAAGCAACTTGAGTGCGGGAAAAAGAGAATTTTCTCACTGGAATCTTTTCTTTTATTTTTTATTATACCCTGTGCGAAATATATATGCAATACCCACATTAATGAATTGCGGTTGTCTTATGGCGGGCATAACTCATTAGTCATAAGTGGTATCATTTAAAAGAAACTCATAAGTTGTTCAGCAAATTGCTTGCCAAAAAAAGTACGACAATTTTCTAGGGAAAAAATAGTTCGGCAATTGACGATGGTTTGCCAGCTAATTAACGGGATTTAAGAGGAATATAATACACCGATAACCAAATAATTCTACGAGAAAAATGACAGAACTAGTTGCTTATTGGCTATTGCACGTCACAATTTTAGATGTTATCTGAAAGATAGTATGTTGTGCCATAATTTTAATTTTTAGCCTAGATACAACACAGCTGTGAATTTTTATTTTTATATTTTAAAATCCAACATAGAATGGGGGGTTTTTGGGACCAACTTTTGTTATAGTATCCACTTTCACAAAATAGGAATCAAAGTTACTTAAAATTATATTTCATAGTTCCAACTATATACTGAAATGCTCCAACAATCTTTTTTTTTATATATATATATTTTTAATTTTTACGTCTAGAGGGGAATTAGGAGCAATTCCAAAGCTAATTATAATCGAAAAAAAAAACTACGAACGTTAATATAATTGAAAACGCAACACTTATTTGATCAATACTACTCAATATAAAAAATTTTTATTATTCAATCGTTATACAACCGAACCATAATTAAATAAAAAATCAAAGAATAATCTCACCCATATCAATAATATTCTCTATATATACAGTAACAAGTAGGCACGTATACATCTAAAATAAATCCTCAAACCAAAGTGGAGCAAGTAGAAGTGGAAGGATCGAACAGAGCCGGAAGCAAGTACTTTCTTCCGTTATCACCGTGCGCATTGTAACTGGCCCCAGTGGTGGGTTCCACGAGCAGGTCGCCGGCGTAGCCAGGGTAGGCCCCCTTGGCGTAGACCCCGGGGCAGGCCGACGCGGCCTCCAACGGAGCCTCCTTCGGACCCTGGTAGTATCCGTTCCCGAACGGGTTCGTGGCCGTCCCTGCCAAGAGGCTCGCCAGGTTGATCACCATCCCGTCCAATCCGACGTCGTTGTTGGGCGCCACCAGCGGCGGGCTCTGCGGGCCGTAAATGGGCTGGTGGAAAGGCCACGCGCATTGGCCCGGGCACTGAGTCTCCGAGTTCCCGACCCAGATGTATGCGAATTTGTCGTTTTTTCTTTCCTGCTGACATGGCAGAGCCGTGGGTCCCGCACTTGCTGGAGCAAAAGCCTTCGACGGCCACGTCAGCGGAGGTGAGGACGACGTTGATGGCGTCCCTCTGGCCGCCTTCTGACGCCAGCCGTAAGATGTGTTGGCTGGTGAGGGACTTGCCGAGGGAATAGGCGTCGTCGGTGACTTGGGTGCCGAGGGAGACGGTGAGCTGGGGAGAGGGTTTCTTTGGATTGGCGAGGCGGTAGTACTTGTTGTCGATGGTTTGCCACCACGCGGCGACCGAGGGTTGGTCGGTGACCTTGGAGGAGGTAAGGGAGGTGACGAAGTCGGTGATAATAGCGCGCTGGGAGGGCTTGAATTTGCCGTACCAAATGAGGTTGATGGAGATTTTGCCTGTGAGGAGAGGGCCCTTGTGGTACTTGAAGAGCATATCAGGCTGTTGGGTTTGGCGGTCAGACGACTCGGAAAGAGTCCTGGCTGAAGACCCAAATTGGTTTAGAGAAATTAGTAGGAGAATAAGAGAGAGAAAATGTTTGGAAGCTGAAAAAGATGCCATCTTGGAAATGGGTTTTCTGATTTAACAAGATTTTGTGTGTGTTTGTGTTTGTGTTTGTTTTGTAATTTGAGTGAGGAGAAATGGAAGGGAATGTGAGTATTTATATAGGAGGTATTGTGAGTGGGTGAGAGAAACTTGGAAAGTGCTTGGAAGGAGCTTAGTGGTGGTGTAGTTGCAATGAAAATGCAGAAAAGAGAACAAAAAAAAAAAAAAAACGTAAGAGTAAAGTAAGGAAAAAAAAGTGAGTAGAGCGAGATTGTCAAAGCCAGAAGGATAAACGCGTTGGGCAAAATGAATTTAATAAGAAAAGAGGTAACAAGTTTCGCTTTCCACCGAATCCCTTGACTTCATCTGGAGTCAAGGAGTGGCCAGCTAAGGTATCAGGACAAAAGAGACATCTTCCAATGAGGACAGACAGCTTACTTTCTGTCAGTCAGCGCTTGTGTGTCAAAAGTGTGTTTGAGATTCAGGTTTTTTTAGGAGGCATGACGCGTTCCAGGGACTGGATATCATTAATTTTACGATCTTATCTTCGGCACGTCTGATTTTGGGCAATCGTATGTGGCGAAGGTGTTTTGCTTCATGCTTAGCTTGCATTTTCGTATGCAGGTTGCAATGCGTTCCTTTTTCTTTCTTTTATTTTTTTTCCGTCTTTCAAATATAGTTGTAATGCTTTTTCGATAAATAATTGTAAGGCTTTTGTTCTTTAAAATTTGTTGCATATAATTCGTTTGATTAGAATTTAGATAAGCCACAAAAGGAACAAGGAATAAAAGTAATAATTCATGCGCTCATATTGGCTAGTTCAAAGGCTACACCTAACCGGTTTTTCTTTTTCTTCGTTTTCCTCCTTCGAAATATTGTCAACTTGTTGTAAAATTGTTTGAGGACTCTTTTAAGATCATCAAATACTACAATTGGCATTAAATTTTAAATAAAGAGGCTCTTAACTATATTAGAAGATGAAATGAGGATATATGATGATGATGATGATGATAATTAACAACAAGGAGAGTAGTATGGGGTTCAATCAAGTAAAAATAAAAGTATTGCTTATCGATCTATAGCTTTCTAATTGAGAGAAAATGGCTGTCAATCAAAAATACCATTTACTTGCCCAGCCAACGAAGGGCTTTTGTTGAGAGGAGGACGTTATTATTAATAATTTTCAAACAGCACTTTTAAAACTGGAAACACGACTATAAAGTTTCTTTCTTTCTAGAACTCAAGTTTGTAGATAGATTAAGAGGCATTATGCTATATTTGTCAAACCAATTAGACTTTTATACATGCTAGACAGTGATGCTATTAAATAAGGGCAGGGCCACGTAAAGACAAAGGTTGACGGCCACCACCTAAATTTTTTTCTTATAATTTCATATAAGAAAATTTTTTAAAATATTACATTCTGTTCTTTCTCTAAAATTATATTCCGTCCCTCTAAAATTAATTTTGTTCTCATATTATTAGTTCAGTTACATCTCCGTCTTGCTATTAAAGAATGATGTTGAGATATATCTCCAACAATTAAGAAACGCCCACTTTGTATACAAAGAAAAGTCGTATGATATTAGTTGTCTCACCTTAAATAAACCATGCATAGCCGAAACTACTTGCAGATATGGATCTAGCAATTCATGAAGAAATGTTTGGATTCATGCATGTACGTAGAATGGGGACTACATCTCAAATTAAACTCAATAAACCGAGCTATCCTATTCTCAAATTCAGAAACAAGTGGATAATATCGCGGAGTTGTAAATGATCGAGGCCTCCCATTGTAGCATTCTCCTTGATCTTTTCGTTACCGGCTCTTGAATTTGCGTAGGGTGTTTGACAAAATAGTTCAAACTCTTTGAGTTCAAAATGTTCGCAGTATAAAACTCTCACATGCTATAGTATATATTAATGGTCAACACTACGTGCGACTGCCCACAGTGGTTGGACTGCATTGCTCTACTCTTATTGACTTTGTTGGTTAGTCCTGCAAGAAGATGGAACATTTCGGAGGTCAAAGGGGGACACAGGTGTGGTATCAGCCAAGGGCTCTCCAACGCTCAAGTCAAGAGGCTGAGGGTAGGTTAGAGAGAGTCTGCTTACCTTGGGGGTGGAGTAAATGCTCCTATTTATAGTTCACCATTTAGACAAGATGTAAAGTGGGTTTGACCCTTGCCTCGAGTGCTTCGTACGGTCATGTTGGGGGATTGATGACAGGTGTCGTGCTTCCTATGGCAGAAGGACTAGCCTCATTCGGGGCTACAACGGTGCCACGTGGGCTTGTGAACAGCTTGGCCGCTGCCACGGCTAGTTAGGACATGCCCTGAAACCAAGCAAGGGGCATGCGCAATGCTTGGTACATGCTGAGGTAGGATTTTTCTTGTTCCTTGGTCGGTGATGGCGGGGCTTCTTGTTTCGACTAGACAGTGGGATGTAAAGAGATGCTAGGGCAACTTTGCCAATCAGCTTGTTTTGTACGTCCCGACCTACTGTTCCTAGGTGCTTCCTAAGCACACCCCCAACAGTGTAAAGTAAAAGTATGCTATAATTTAAAACTCTCATATATATGTTGCAAAACTTGAATTCATTTTTTGAGTTCGAATTATTTTGCTAAACACCTTAACCATATACATGAAAAATTAGTAGTGAGTCGTGTTGTGCATGCCCAAATAAACCAAGAGATTGCTGCCCTATATATTTCTTTACACCTAGCATTGGACATTGAGTCCGTTTAGTATAGGTTGTTTTTAGTTCGAACTAATTTTGCTAATCATTTCTCCTACAAAAGTTAAATTGCTATAGTAATTTAAGTTTAAATTGTTGGTTTGCATTATGTTCCTAAATAGGTACAATGATAGGTTTGATAAAAGGAAATAGAGAATAACAAAATACACAAGTGACTCATTATAAAACCATGCATTAATTAGTTTGCTACAAGAAAATTCACATCATTATATTATATTTTTTATTTGTTCATTTTTGAAAATATGGCTCTCATTCCAGTGACAGAGCTAGGAAATTTTTCTAGTGAAGGCGTAAATTAAACTAAAGTTTTTAACGAAAACAGATTAGTACTATTTTAATAAAAGTTTAATTCAATTTTTAAAATTTACAATTCACAAAATTATGAATAATATTTTGATTGAGTTGTTGTTTATTTATAGGGTGTTTCGTAAAAAGGTTGGAGATGAAAATTTTAGTTTAAAATTATAATATATTAGAGCTTTATACTGTAGCATCTTTTTATTTTTTACTATAGCTTCTAAGAGCTTTGCAAAGTAGTTGATTGGAACTAATTAGTTCCAATCAACTTGCCAAATGCTTTTTTAGTATTTCAAAATTGAAATATAATACGCTATTTGGGAACATTTTTGGTTTAAACCAAGGTTATTATAGTGCTTTTTTTAAACTATAGTATTTTTGATTCAAACCAATTGTTTGAACCAAGGTTCTCAAGTGCCCAAAAAAATTCAAAAAATAAAATTTAGAGGCATAATTGAAATTTTAAAAGTTTGGTACAAATATTGTAAAAAAGAACTTTCAATAGGCCAAAATAAAAAGAAAGTGTAAAAAAAAAAAAAATTAATATTGAGCTTCTAACATAAAAGAGCCACTTAGGCCAGTGGGGCAGCTTCCCCATTGAGCTAAGCTAATGTGGCTTCGCCACTGTATCGTATTACATATAATATTATTTCTCACAGTGGTGTACTTTCATTGTTTGTCATTTCCCGTTGTTATCTCTCAACTTGTCGTTGTTACATGTTTAATGTTGGGTTTTTTTTTTTTTTTTTTTTTTTTTTTTTTTAATTTGGGTTAATTTTATAAATGGTTTTCAAGGTTTACATCCAGTCTCAATTTAGTTCTCACTGCTTAAAAAGTCTTTCTTTGGTCCATAATTTATTATTTTGTTTCAAGTTTGATTCTTTCGTAAAACATGTGTTAAGTATTTTATAAAAAAATTTTAAAATGTCTCGATTTGGTCCTTAATTTTTTACTTTATTTCCCTTTTAGTCTCTTCGTAAAAAAAAGTTATAATCAAATAGGACATTTTAAAAGTTTTTATTTATGTTAATTGTCGTTTCTACTGTCTTTATATCTTATTGCTTTTGCCACATCATTTCTCTCATCGAATAATGTTGCTCTTCTTTTATTTGTCTTTGAAGTTTCTAAATTTGTTGCGCCTCAAATTTTATCGAAGTTTTCTTGCTTTTTTATTTTTATTAAAAAATCATTTCGTTTTTATATATATATTTTTGTTGTAGGACTTTGCTGTGTGATTCATACTCATCGTTGTTTACTTATCATTTCGTCTTTTTTGTCGCGGTTGTGTTCGTCAGTTCAAATCCTATTGGTTTCTATTTTGTTGTCGTTTATCACAATGTGTCGTTTATGATGTTATTCTCGTTTACCTTTTTCGTCTTTTCCTCTCGGTTAAAGCCCACCTTCTTTTGACAAATTCTCCTAGTCGTCTATTGATTCGTTTTCAAAATGTGTCGTTCATGAGGTGATATTGTTGTTTCATAAGTTGTCGTTTGTGTTTGATTGTCTTCTGCTTTCTGTAATTCTTAAAATTCCTGTCGCTAGCTGATGGTTGTTTTATGGCGTTAGTCTTTTTGCATTTTCTCGTTGGTCCGTCTGCAATTGCGTTTTCCATTTCCCATCTTCGTTTCAGTTTATTATTTTCATTGTCGTTATATCCATTTTTCGTCGGTCCAGTGCAATAGTCGTTGTATACAATCCAAACATTCTTTTGATATTTCATTTCTAATTGTCGTTTTCGCCGCCGCAGTTGGAATTTCCAAACATAAACCAATCGTACCGACCACTGAGCATGCGCTCTAAACCTCTGGGCACGTAGCAATGCAAACACCGGCCAACCGAATTACTGCAGTCGTTTTCACATTTTAGTACTGCCCGGCCCTGGAATTGGAAGTGCAATTTTGGACATCAAAGGGAAAGAAACTCAAAAACAGGGCAATCTAAACACTGAAGTTGTTGCAAAATTAACGCCATAAAAATATATAACAAAAATACGCAGAGAATTTATATGAAAACTCAAAACGAAAAAAAATCACAGACAGAAGAGAAGAAAATTACTAAACTCGTGAAAATTATAATAACAGCGTTAAAAATGCTCAAAATTCACTAATGATCAAGTTATAACGCAATACATATATAAGTATGGGTAAAACCTATGGGGCAAAAACATAAACTCAACGGTCTAACAACAACGGTCTCTCCGCTACCACCACAGATCTTATAAAAAATCTCACTTTTATTTTTCACCATAATTTATCGCATCACGAGCTTTTTGGATCGGACTAAACCAAATTCAGGTGAGGCCAAACTGAATTCAAATCACTATACTGGAGTAACAATTGTTGCTGCCAAGTCCAATTTTTTCGCAACCAAGACTAATCCTCATTCACTCCGGAAAGTAGATCAAACCTTCTAAATTTGCAAAAATTAATAAAGCAAAAGCAAAAAACATTCAGAAGGCTCGTGTAATTAATTGAAACAAGCAAACCAAATCAATTTGCTTTTCTTTTATTAATAATAACGAATCCGCATAACCAAGAAAATAAATCAAAGAATTGATCTACTCTATTTCTACTATATATATATCGCGTATGCATATTTCTTCTAGTCCTCATCGATTACTACAACCTTAAACCAAAGTCGAACAAGTAGACGTGGAAGGATCATACAAAGCCGGAAGCAAGTACTTCCTCCCATTAGCACCATGAGCGTTGTAGCTAGCACCGGTGGTGGGGTCCACAAGCAACTTTCCAGCATACCCAGGGTAAGCGCCCTTTCCGTACACCCCGGGGCAGGCCGACGCGGCCTCCAGCGGCGCCTCGGCAGATCCTTGGAAGTAGCCGTTTCCGAACGGGTTCGTCGCGGTCCCTGCGAGAAGACTAGCCAGGTTGATGATCATCCCGTCAAGGCCAACGTCGTTGTTGGGCGCAACAAGGGGCTGGTCTTGGGGGCCGTAGATGGGCTGGTGGAAGGGCCACGCGCACTGGCCCGGGCACTGAGTCTCTGAGTTTCCGACCCAGATGTAAGCGAACTTGGAGATCTTCCCCTTGACGTGACTGGCCTTCGATCCCAAGGCGGAGCCGTGGGTCCCGCACCGGCTCATACAGAACCCGTCTACGGCGACGTCGGCCGAGGTCAAGACCACGTTAATGGAGTACTTCTGTTCGCCTTTCGAGGCCAGCGCGACGATGTCTTTGTTGGTGAGGGATTTGCCAAGAGAGTAGCTCTCGTCGAGGATTTGCTTGTTGAGAATGAGCGACAGCTGAGTAGATTTTCTGGATGAGAGATGGTAGTACTTCTCGGTGAGCTTCCACCACGTGGCGACTGATGGTTGGATGTTTTGACCAGAAGAGGAAGATGATGAGAGGGAGGTGAAGAAATCGGAAACAATGGCTCTCTGGGAAGGTTTGAACTTGCCGTACCAAATGAGGTTAACGGAGATTTTGCCAGAAAGCAAAGGGCCGTTGTGGTATTTCAGGAGCTGATCGTTATTGGGCTTGTCTTGCGCAGCCTCGCTGAGCATTCTAGAGGCCAAAGAGATTTGGAAGAGGGAGACAAGGAAGAAGAGATTTAGAACGAAAGAAACCATTTTTTTTTTTTTAATGAAACAGGGGAAATTAAGAAGAAAGCTGAGATGGCTTATGAAATGAAAGAGTGGGATTGGGATGAGAAAAATGGGATTGTTGGAGAGGCTATATACAGAGCTGAGATGGGAAAAAAAAGGATTATTATAATATTAAGAGTATCAGGGAAGGTGCTGTGAAAGCGACAATAAAGCCTACCCTTTTTTTTTAAATTGTGTGTAAGAAATGGTTGAGTTTTTGAGACTTGCCAGCAAGAAAAGTGAATCCAACGGTACTCCCCACCATTCCCTAAGCGCGTCTCTTTATTTCAAATCCCAAAAATTTTGCCCACTCATTTATTTATACCACGCAGCTGTTTTCCACGCTCTCACCAAAAATACATGTGCCTCATTCCGGTGATAATCAATTTTAATGTGGAGTAATTGAAGTCCTATAGGTTATAATTAAAACTTAAAACTACAATCAACTAATGTGAAGTAGTCATTTAATGACTCTAATCTGTCAATAAACGAGAAACGTTTTAAGTGTATTTTATACAAAAATTGCGAGGCATCATGTCAATTAATTAATACTCATTGCCTATTTGATCACATTTGCATTAGATTTTTAAATTGCCAAATACTGATTAATGGAGCGTGGGAGACAAGCCCAGCGTCAGGGTGTTGTCGTTTTCTTTCCTTTCCTCCAAGCCAGCGTCAACTTTTTCGTTTTGGTTCACCAGAAAACAAAAAGCGTTACAGCTTGACTACAGATTGCAAAAGGTATGGATTGACTAAATTGCCACTCATTTATATGCCAACCATTCGGCATCCAATATGGGCATTAGCGGAAGAAAAAAAAGATATATACGTTAGGAGGGGCACAGGCTGGAAGTCATAATAAATATTATATTATAATAATAACAACCCAACTGGAACGTCACTAATGGCTACCAAAAGAAGACTGCGGGTATCCTATGTGAGCCAAGCACGTGAGTTTTACGCGCTCGCAATAGTGATTGGACAAGTAGTGCATGAGAGAGAAACGTAGCACACACAAAGCTCGTGAAGTAGTGAAGGCCAATTTTTAGCTTCATGTAAAGCGCCAGCTCATACGGTCAAGCCCAGCTGGATCAAGATAAGCAAAGACACACACACACATATATAAACAGGTGAACAGCTAGCTTAGCTTCATGGATGTCTCACGGTCCCCGCAACATTCTTTCCTATTAAATTGGTACGCCGCAAAATTATGATACCTGCCCGCGTGGAATATTGTCACGATTATAAATTTGACCAACATAATTTTTGGCCTGTAAAAAGCTCCACTTGTGACTGTTTATTATATATTTGGCTCTCTTACGAAGCTTCTTGATTTAGAGAAGTGAACAACATACTGTCTTGTGTTTTTTGCATAGCCACAGGAACGTCGAGAACTAAAATTTAAATGTGGTTTTGCAAGGTTGTGGACAGTGACGGAGTAAGAATTTATTACTAAAGTGGTCAAATTTTTTTTATTAAGATTATACTAATATGTATATGTTATTGTTTTCGAGACCTATTGAGCCTTGCGATATAAATTAGTACTTCATAATTTTTTAAAATTGAAACAAAACATATAGTTAAAACAACGAATGCGACAAATACTTTAATTTTTTGTAATTAAAAACAAACATATAATTAAAATAAAACAAAAAAAGATGTAACGAAACACGCAGCTATTGTCTCGCGAATAGGATGTTGCAACGTGGACGGAATCGGTTCACTTTTCGCTGGCTTGGCCTTTGAGTCACAGATCACTGTGTGCCTACTGGGTTTCGACTATTGACGTGACTTTGACAAGGCTGCTGATACGACTGAAGAACAAAATATATTACAAACATGACGTGGATACGTTTCAAGAATACAAAGTACTCGGTGTAATTAGCTATGCTCATCATAAAAAATAGAGAATATAGAAGTCTTGACAAACAAAAGAGTAGACCTTAAACAGAATACATTTCGAGAATACTAGTTTTTTCGTAATATCAGTCATCTCGATACTAGAATCAATGAATTTAAAAGTTTTAATAACAACATGTCACAAAACATATAACATTTTTATAAAATACACCAACAAACAAACAAATACACTAAAGATTATATGGAGGAGCGGTTGTTTAGCACACAACAAATGAAAACGAACATGCTGTGGACAACAAGCCCGAATTTGAAGCCCAATTCGATAAATTCTATGTTTTTTTTTTCTTTTTTTTTCTTGTCCTCAAACAAAGTGCTAAGTTTAGGGGTATTTGATAACATGTAAAAGTGCATCTTAATCTAAAATGTATTTTTATTGGTCATTAAATATTGATAAGGTTTAAAATCAAGAGTTAGATATGTTTGCTCTTTTATGTTGTTCATTTTGCTAGGAAATCATAAAATGGATAGAACTTATAAGCTTTTCTTTGCAAAACAGGAACCATGCACCTTTTTTTTTTTTTTTTAGTTTCCTTGTCTGTGGCCATGACTTGTTTGCTCTTTACAAGCTTTTCTTTGCAAAATAGATTTGTTTGCTTTTTTATTTTGCTCATTTGGCGATGACTTTTCCAAGTTGTAAAGGTAATGACTTTTCTTTATTTTTTTTTCCTTTCCCTCTAAAATTTTAAATAGTTGCATTTTCTCACGTGAAGCTTTATGTTGAAATTCCAACTATTTTTAAAAACAAAAAAACTAAGGGGCCAGGTTTAGTTTTTGGGTTAATGAGACAACTGGTTCAATTACGTTTATTGAATTGAAATATGACTCTAATTTGTAAAAATTCTATAAATGTCTCATAATGATATCATTAAAATTATTTATATGTAATTATATAGTATAATATGTAATATCATTAAAATAATTACTATATCATTAAGGACATTTTTAAAATATTTTAAATATTGTGTTAGATTTTAATTTCATAACAATAATTTAAACCCATATTGTAATTTTTTCTTATTTTTTAAGCAACTATGTTTAAAGACAGCAAAGGGGCCAGTTTGTTTTTTTTTTTTTAAACAACTATATTAAAAGAAACAAAATGCATGCCCCCCAACTTGTAGTTCTTTTTCTTTCCACATATATATATCATTATTTTATACTAGTTTTGGCAAAATAATATTGCGATAGTAACGAATATGTATATATATATGTGTGTGTATATACATATATATGAAAGAGGGATAAAGACAAATTTGTACTATGTGGAACCATATATGCATAGATGTGTGCAGCCAGAACCGCAACCTTGCCAGATTCATGAATATCGCCCCTTTTCTTCGCTTTTCGTCTTTTTTTTTTTTAGTGTTTTTCCCCCACAGTTGCAGGCCTTAGTGTGTGTATATATATAGATATATATATATATATATATATATATATATATAAAGTAATAGAACCTTAAAATATATTACCGAACGAGTATTTAAGATTGCAAGATAAAGCATTTCAAAAAAAAAAAAAATTGCACGATAAAAGGATCAAATTATATTTTTCTGACTATGGTAATCTCAAGTGCAAATTAAATTTGTTAAGAAAGTAATATTGTGGGCTAGCCTTGTTTGGCAAGACCGTCTGAATTAGGAGTTGCAGTTTAATCCACCACTAGCGTTTGGACTATTAAAAAAAATTTGGTACAACTAATATTTGTGGTTCAAAATAAGTTGAATTTAACAATTTTTTAACAAGCAATCTAAACACTGGGTCAAAATAAAAAATAAAAATTGTGGTTAAAACCATCAGGCTACTTTATATGAATATGTAGATGTTGTTTGAATGATATTAACTTAGACTTCATATGTGCAACTGTTTATTTTCACCGAGGGATCGACTAACAAAATATTTTGGATTAATTTTATAAATACTCTCGTACTATATGTCACTTTGGTCACTTTGTCTTCTAAACTTTAAGGTTTCGTTTGATAAGAGGTATGAAAAGAAGTAAGGATGGAGAGAGTTTGACGGATAGAGAATATGAAGGATAAAGAAGATTATAGTAATCCTTTGTGTTATTTGGTAAGAAGGATAAAGAATTAAAATGATGAATAAATAGATATATGTTTAATTATTATATTGTTCTTTTTTATTATTTTATATTTAACTTTTTTAATGATAAAATAGTCTTTTCAATCATTTAAGAGGTGGATTGTATAGATCTTTTCAAAAATAAAGGCATGCAAAATGATGGGCTTCCAAGGAGAAGGTCTCTCTCCATTGCTCCTCTCCCTCCTTCTCTCCCTCTAACCAAACAAAGGATTGAAGCTCCCCTCCATCTCTCTCTCTCCCTCCTGCCAAACACACCTTAAAATGAACCAATCTGTCCCATAAACTATAAAATGTTTACAAGAACATTCGTTCCATTACATTTACATTAAATTTTGCTGACGTGACATTGTAATTGTAATATTAAATCTGAATTTAAAGTATAAAACTTAATCCTTATTTAAAAAAAATAAAAAACTGAAATTATTTCTAATGTCAAAAATAAACTAATCCTAACGTTGGTTTAGGATCTGACCCACGGAATACAATGATCGGCTGCAAGATCTTCTATAGAAGATGGTTGTATTACTGATGGCTTTGCATTGGGCAATTGCCCACCTGATAAATGTACTGGGTTTAATATTTTTTCTGGTCAAACCAATCTTTTTTTTCTTTTGTTGAGGTGGGAAAGTATTTTATGGATTTTTCTAATTTACTTGGACATTGTGGGACGAAGAATTTTACAAAGCCACATTTGATCTTCCAACAGAAATCTGAAATCCCCGAAATTTACCAAGGACGATGAAGAGAGCAGATTCAGTGTAGCGATAGAGAACAACGCCAAGAGCAACGACCTCAAAGAGGCAATATCTGGTCCAAAATAGTTGCTAATGTTTAATAATAGTTAAGTTTTATACTTTAAAGTAGGATTTAATATTATAGTTATAGTGCCATCTCAGCAAAACTTAACGGAATTGTGACGGAAGTTGTGTTCTTGCAAACATTTCATAGTTTATGGGGATAAATTAATGTATTTTAAAATTCACGAGGTAAAGTGATACAAGTGAGATAGTTCAAGAGATATTTTAAAAATTAATCCAAATATTTATATTGTTAGTTTCTCTTTATTGCCCCTGACTCCAAGTGCTAAAGTATGAACATTTTTTTAAATTACCATCCGTGATACTCTTGCAGTAATAAGGGTACGTTTGGTATGAGTATTTGAGTATAGTATTTGAATAAAGATTTAAATTTTTGTGAGAGAAAATACTGTAGCAAAATGATTCGAACCGTGATTTGAAAACTCAAACAAACACACTCAAAAAATGCACAATCAAACTCGTGCATCGCATGAAAAACATTTCACTATTTAGGATACTTTAGGTAAAAATTACAGATTTTGTTTGAATTAATCTCAACTGAATATGTCCCGGTTCACTTCCACTCAAGAGAGAAAGTTCTTCAACATGTAAACTATTAACCATCAAACCTCTTGACAAAACATAAAAGTGGTACTATTAGTTTTTAGTTTCCCATCCAATGACTCTTACAGATAAGCTATAACTGGCAAAGTATCGATTTGAGTTAAAAACTGCTATTTAGTGTTAATTGTTTTGATTAAGAACCCTTCTTAATTCAAACATTGCCATGAATCTCATGATTAATTAAACAAATCACACGCATCAAGCTACATCGAATAGCATTCGTCGGCCATCGAAAACCTAAACTCACGAGCTAGGCTAACCTGCAGGAAAAATCTAATTATATTTTCCCCCCTATGTCTAAGAACATTATCCAAATCCATAGCATTCACAAGGCTGCCGCCATATGCGTTGTTGAATTAATTAGTACAGTACTATTATACAAATAATTTATCATATGCTTATTTTTTAATGCAATGTTTTCAAAATCTCATTAATTTTCGACGAGGCGTCCACTTGCAACCCTTTATGCCCCGATAAACTCAAAAAAAATAAAAATAAAAACATAAAAAAAAACCTGCAGCGTGTTCGATGGAGGATGATTAATTAATCAAAAAACCAGTTATAAATAGCTGCCTTGTTTCATTCCCGCAAACATGGTAAAAGCCAGTTAAGATATGCACTTAAAAATATCATTTTCTCTAGCTGCAAATGCAAGGTCCTTCGTATGTAAACATTATATGTAATTTGAAAATGCTAAAGAACTTGTTACAAGACTTAAATTTACATCTTATTCAGTACATATACACAAAGATAGAGCTTGCAGCTTCTTGGATTCTCTTGCTCTGTATCAAAGAAGGCTCATTAGCTATAGTTTGTCTTTGTGTAATGGAAATGTAATTATAGTAAAATTATCTATAAAGACGATATATATATATATATATATATATAAATATATGCTATGAATTAATTTTATGTTATAATATCATCAATATTTCGTAATGTAATTTCAATGTACCGCCAAATAAAGAAGCTTCGAATTAAAAAAGCATATATGTATTCTGCAAGGCCTAGAAGTTACATTCTAATGTGTACATAGATAATTATATTACTCGAATAAATAATCTTGAATTACGATTGTGAATGTCATGTAGGGCACATTCTTCCTACTATAAATCAAGTGGCTCGCTCTTGTCTGAAAACTGGTAAGACGACTAATAACACTATAGGAAGACATACACTTAAACTTTATTTTTCTAGAAAAATGGTATATATGTGTGTGTATATATATTCTCACGGGCACTGTTAGTTGAAGCATCCCAAGATATTTGGACAATGTAATAAATTGAAGTTTAGTCCTTGCAATTAGTCTCCTCGGATGCCCACAGCTTCAGATAAGATAGAGCAGATTGTCCAGCCTGTCCCAAGGTGATCCGTTGTCGTGTTTGTATACCTAAACAATAGGACTTTTGCACAACTAAGAATAAGTAAAGAAAAGAAAAAGTCAGATTAGTAGTACTCAAGAAATAGCCTCTGCCTATTATTTGTTTATTTGTAAGGAGGAATTGTATTCAACTAAATAAAAGATACACACACCAATATGATTGACCCCCTGGTACATGAGAGAAAACCCTCAACTGAGACTGGATCTATTAATTAAATCTGATGAAGCTTGGGGAGAAAGACGTATGTTAAGACCCAACAATAGAAAAAGTCCTTGGTACAAAAATAATCGAGCACACATGAAGGTCGTTATGATAAGACCTCTACAATCAATGGACTCATCTGATCGATTGAGAGTCAATAACATGTAGCATTGAAGCCACCACCAACTCCGTATAAACATAAGTCCAATGGAACCAAGACACTACCAAGACACAGATATGGTAGATCACAAAAGCAAACTCAAAAGATAGGCAAACCACCTTTGTTATTACAAAGAACGAACAAAAAACAAAATTTCAAAACACAAAAACTGCAAGGCGATCGCCATTATTCGCCTTTGCTTGATTCAAATAAAAGGTTAGTGTACTAATGTGACATAGTCAAAATGCATTTTTACAAATTAAATGGAATAAAAACTTAAAAGGATGAGTTCAATTTCAACCACCACGAATTTAGTGTTGCACGATCTATTAGTTGGACAAGACTTTTTATGTTAGAATCGTCAACCTAAAAACATCTTAGAAGAAGAAAAAAGGAAAGACATTCCTACTGTTTCACTAATCGATTTTTGGCAACAAAAAATTAAGTAAGAAGTTTTAATGAAAGGTGTTTAATTTATTCAAGTTTTATTTGAAACTGAAATGGTAGTGATGAAGCATTGAGTAGGAGTAGCTAACCCGGTCTTTATTCAAGTACGTACTCCTACGTCTTCATAAACAGTTGGTGGGTGGATGTGGATAAGGTACAGAGAATTGGTTCATCCTATTGATCAAAGTTCATCATCCATTATAGTAGTAGTAGTTAAGTTATAACTATTATATGCATATGGTGACCACCACGGTCAACATGAGAGTATGGAAGCACCCCTTTGCACTACATGGGGGCATGGCATGTGACCCCACAGGGAGCATGGGTGACTTGTTACATTCCTTCCTATCTTTTCTAAAATCGCATGATGTTTGGCGCAGCATTCAGGCTCATCATCAATTCTTATGGACCTACCATTTGGGTATATGCATATTCCTTGGTATGCATCAGAAGATAAAAATTATTGAGAGTTTGATGGTGATGGATTAAGAAGCGCCAATCTAGGCGTGTTATTTTCCTTTGAATATTTTCATGAAACTTCTAGGGGCAGTATAGTGCATGATATAATTCATCACAGAAAAAAAATTATGTATCAACTATATTATAACTAGTGAAAACCAACATGAATTTTTTTAACTGTTTAGAAATATACATGTAAGATTGTGTCAATTTCAGTTGGATCTTAGAGTTGAAACATCAATTTAGAATTCGTTGGTGTTGCTAGTTTATATAGTAACTAATTTATGATTGGTTAAGGTCGAAATTCATCCTGTTTTCCTTGGTTCTAATCCATAGTCGTATGTAATACTTATTAAGAATCATATCTTCAATTTGAGAAACAAAATTATTATTTTTTTATTGTCTTTGAGTATTGGTATATCAAACATTGGCTTAAGTATTGGTAGCTAAAAGAGTGCAATGATGAATCTTGACGCAGGAAAGAGCACAAACACAGAGGTATAATTTGAAAATTTCGGAGAGGTGTACGTTGTTAAAGAGGTCAGTCGCACATGCAATTGCTGATTCAGCTGCCCATCTAAGTAGGTAATCTCATATCTGCCCCCCGCAAGTATTCGATCTTCGTGCCTCTCCCATCACCATGCGTGCCATTTTGGCAACCAGCAAACCGATGTTGGCGTCTGCAAACGCAATGCAAAGCAAAGCTTAAAGACCCTGCTTATTTTCTAATCTCCAAACAAATTAAAACCGTATAAATATTAGATTGTCTCCTTATCTTATCCCCTTCTCGTGATCTCTGTTTTAAACCTAAGAAAAGAAAAAATAAAAAATGCTATCTTGAAAGCTACCCAACAAACCCACATTTGATCAGTGCATGCACCAACTTCAACTATATATATTACTTTCTCACTCCCTCTCCTCACTCACACCACTCGAGTACCAAAAACAAACGACTTTGTTTTTTCTTCTTTTTTTGGCTAATCAGAAAATGGGTTCCTCTCTAATCACTAAACCATCCACTTTTTTCCTTCTCTTTTTCCTGATTTTAACGTTAACAAACTTGTCCCTCGCCGCAAGAAAGCTAACGTCGTTATACGAACCACCACCAATGGCCTTAACGTACCATAACGGCGCTTTGCTCGAAGGAAACCTCCCCGTTGCCGTTCTATGGTACGGGAAATTCTCATCAGCTCAGAAATCCATTATCGCCAACTTTCTTCTCTCCCTTGACTCACAAATGACGGATTTGCCCTCCGTCGCTCGCTGGTGGAACATCGTCCAAACCTACTTGAAGAAAGCCGGCAAAAGAGAGACGCGAATTTCTTTATCAAACCAGGTCTCCGACGAGGAATGTTCCCTCGGGAAATTCCTCAAAAGGTCTCAGGTCTCCGAGTTGGCTCACCGGGCGAACTCGAGACCTGGCGAGTTGACTCTGGTCCTCACTGCCCAGGACGTCGTTGTGGAGGGCTTTTGCATGAGCATCTGCGGGTTCCACGGCTCGGGCGGCCACCACGGCCGGCATGACTCGGTGTTCGTCTGGGTCGGTAACTCGGTAACTCAGTGCCCTGGTCAGTGCACGTGGCCGTTCCACCAGCCCATCTACGGCCCACAGACTGCACCGCTGGGCGCGCCAAACGACGACATTGGGGTGGATGGCATGATCGTAAATATCGCCAGCCTTTTGGCCGGGACTGTCACGAACCCGTTTAGGAACGGGTACTATCTCGGCTCGGCTGACGCGCCACTCGAGGTGGCTTCAGCTTGTCCTGGAGTGTACGGCAAAGGGGCGTACCCGGGTTACGCTGGGGAGGTTTTAGTGGATTCTAGCTCCGGAGCGAGCTATAATGCGGTGGGACTGAATGGGAGGAAGTATATGTTGCCGGGATTGTTTGACCCGGATACTTCTCAGTGTTCGACGGTTGTTTGAGTGATTTTGCTTTGGAGAGACACGTGTCTTTTGGTTATTGGTTATGCTTGTACATAATATGCCACTTCACTACTGTATTTTAGCTGTTTATTAACATCTTTGATCAATACCGGATTTTGTTTGTCTTTTTAGATGCTTTCCTCTTTATTTTTATTTTTTGCTTTCTTTTTCAGATAAAAGTATTGCAGCCGGAAAAATGTACCTGATTACAAATAAATCAACTCGAAAGTTTGATGCAATGTTTTGTTTTATAACCCTTTAAACATTAATACAAAAAAAACATTTAAATATATAACATAATTTTATTAATGAGATTGAAATATAACGAAATACTTAAAAATGGTTTTTAAATAATGAATTAAATTTATTATAGTAATTAATACGTTATTTTAGAGGATAAAATATAACAATATTATAATAATTACTATTTAATTTTGTAATTTTCAAAATATTTTAAAAAATTATTATATTTCATTTTCAATTTTTTAAACAAATTCTTTCCATTTAATATGAGGAATGGTTAGCGCTCTAATAATTCACTAGTCAAGCATGACAAGTATATATCCGTTAGAGTGCTACATTATAAAGTAAAAATATACACTATAATATAAAGCTCTTATATAATATAGTTTTAATACGATGAAAAGTTTAAAGTTGAAACTCTTCTTTTAAATACCTTATAAGTGTCCTTTTAAACAGAAATTGATCGAATTATTATTCCTTTTTTCTTTTTTTTTTTTTTGTAAATAAGCTAGCTTCTTAAGATTTAATGTTTTCAGAAGGAAAAAAATAAAGAGCTAGAATATTACCCATATTTTTTAATCATCCTTTTTTTAAGCCGCAAAAAAATGAAAAATACTATGCCACAAATTTTTAGTGCCACAAAATTTCCCCAAATCTATCTCCAATTCAAATCATTCGAAAAAAATCTCTCGACTTTGTCTTCCTTTCCCCCGCTGCATCCAGACTGGCGTTGGAGCTTTATAACCTTTATACCAGCGATGAGGAATTCAATCTATCAAGTGTATTGAAGATCTCTATTGAGTACCACCATCGGAGCTTTCACTGCCACATGTTTGTTTCTCCTAAAATTTAAATCAAATGAATTTTTTGAATTTAAGTTTTTACAATTCCACTCCTCTTAAACTCTTTGTACTCGGATATGTTTGCTACAATAAAAGCTATAATTCTCTCTCATATATTTAAGGAAAAAAATCATAACTTCTTCATTTTATATCCTATTGAAATGATTCTTTTTTCATAACATTTTTAATGAAAAGAGAAATAAATCAGGATCTATATTGTATATTTTTTAGAATCATAAACATTACGATTTTGTTAAATTTATTAATAAATAATTTTTTTCTACTATCTATCCAAATACAAATTCTAATTTTATTTCCTATTTAGATTAATACTTTAAATGCAAATCTAAATTTCAATTCAGATAGCAATTTAACCGCCAATTAAAATCGCACATCTCAAATCAACACAATTCAAATCCATTGCATTTGAATCCAAATTCATAATTGTGCACTATGTTGGTTGAAGTTTCTTAAAATTTTTGTTGCATTGGTTTTATTATGTTTTATTTGTTAGTTTGTGACTTAATGTATGCAAGCTTGTATTGTAGATCCTTTTATCTTTATGTTGGTTCATGGCTTATTAATATAATATTGGAACTTCAATGTTACGAATTGTAGCCTTTTGATTTATTATATGTTACATTGTTAGTTCTGATTTTGTTTTTCCTTTTTAATAATATTTTACCCGACCAACCTACCAAACTCACCCAAACTTTAATTGGATAAATTAATTTTAAATTTTAGATTGATTAGGTGGGTTAAATTTAAAATCAACTAACTCAAAGCCTCAAAAAGCCACCAAACCTTTCTTTTAGGAAGCAATTTTTTTAATCTCCTATGTATTTTTTTTACATCAATATTTTACTATAAAACTTGTTTATAGAGTATTATGAAATATGGTTAGAACTGAAACTTTTAAATTAAAAATTATAGCATGTGAGAGCTTTATAATATAACTTACTTTTTTTCTATTACTATAACATATAAAAGCTTTATGATATAACATGAACACTCTTGATTCCACCGAGGAGCTTGGCATTCCGGTGGTTCTTTTCTAGACGTTGTGTGCTTGTGGGATCTTGGGTTATCTCCATTATCGAGGACTCGTGGAAAAGGGTTATACGCCTCTTAAAGGTATATGTTTTAACGATTATAATCGTTACAGACTTAATTTCTCTATCGATTTATTTATTTTCTAGTTTTGCGGCTAAGCGTGCCATGATATATATGATTTATAGTGCGGCTGTTTTTGTATTTTTTAACTTCTGATCAGTGGTAAATTCAATATATATTTTAATGCAGATGACATGAGACGTTTTTGTGTTCAAATTTTAAACTTTTAATTAAACGAATCTTCAATCATATTAATATGTCAGTAATATACATAATTTTCTTGTCGTTTACCATTCTACATCATCACTAGGTATGAAAGACATTCGTCTAAAGGACATCTTAACGTTCATCAGAACAACCAACCCAAACGACATCATGCTCAACTTCGTCATCACCGAAACCGAGAGGACCACCCAAAGAGCTTCAGCAATCATTTTAAACACCTTTTATGACCTCAAACGGGACGTCATTAACGCAATGAAATCCATCCTAAAACCACCGGTTTACACTGTCGGCCCCCTTCACCTCCTCCTCAACCAAATCCCCATCAAAGATAGCTCGAAAACCCTTGGATCAAACCTATGGAAAGAAGACCCCAAATGCCTCGAGTGGCTAGACTCTAAAGAACCCGGCAGGGTGGTTTACGTGAGTTTCGGAAGCATAACTCTGATGACGGCGGATCAGTTGACGGAGTTTGCCTGGGGACTTGCAAACAGCAAGAGGGAATTCCCTTCACGTGACTTGAATTTGCAGAAAATGAGTAAATGTTGGCATGAGAGGTGCGAATGCCAGTCTAACTAATAAAATAACCAGCGACGGATGATTGAGCTTCATTTACACATCCTATTCGTCTACAAAAGCCGTTTTATGCAAATGTCTGGATCCGCGTGTTTTCATAGTTACTTTGTGCGAATTGTTATTAAAAAAAATGCTGTCATTCTACTAGATATACCACCATCGTACTACAATATTATTTGTCCGAGTTTAAACAGAGTAAAGAAATTTAATATTACATTGGGAGCACATATAATTCTGACATCATTCGATTAAAACAACTCAAGAAATCATACTCCATAAGTATAAATTCAACGGTCAATTAAACGAGTGAAATTCTAGGCTGCCATTCCAAGCTGAAATTGGATTTCGAAGTTTCCTTTTTTATCCTGGTTCAGCGGCCTTAAACGGCATTTAACTAGTCGGTTGGAACCAATTAATTTCAAACAATTACGATAAAAAACAAAAAGTTATTATAATGTAAAGCTCTTATATACTACGGTTTTTAAATTAAAATTTTCAATTCTAACTAGTTTGCCAAACGATCTATTTAATATTTTGATCTATCGCTTGCACTGTATTATCATCTGCAAAATTATACCTGATTACTGAAGGAACAGTTTGGAGGCCAAGAAAATCTGTCCGTGTTGTTTTGACCAGCAAATTTATATATTTGGAATCTTTCATTTTTTTCCTATGTCGGCATCAATACCAATAAATCTTTAACAAATATATAAAGTCATGAGAATAGGTGTGCTTCCACCTTTAAAAATGCCAAAACGTTGTTTCCCTTTATTTTTCATTTTTTCTTTCTCTTTTCTCTCCTTTTCTTTTCTATTTTTGTAATTTTTTTCCATAAATATTTGTTTCTTCTCATTTTAGTTTTTTTCATACATATTTATTTTTTCCTCCTTTTTTCTTACTTTTTTTTTTTTTTGTTAACATTCTTAAAAAAGCAGGCATCGATATATATATGTTGAGATGAGAGCCTTTTGCTTGCGGAGTATGGAGATGGTGGAGAGAAAGCACTTTCTGAACTAAAGCCATCAAAATCTCAATTATATATCACGTTAACATATTAAAGAAAAATTCGTGGAGTGATCCCATATTGAGCTCAACAATATTTGATTAGCTACTCACATAAACGGTTTTTTTTGGAAGAAATTAGTCCACTTTTGTAGATACATAGCATTTCTTATCTGAATGGCAGAATACGAGTGCACATAAGTTTCTGCACTATATTATCGTCTCTTTTCGATTGTAAAACATTACAGTTATGTACTCAAAAATGTGTCTGGGTTCGCTGTTATATATCTACATATACATATATATATATAAATATATATTTATATATTTACATATATAGATGATGTGGTGGGTATCATACTAGATGGTTATTATCGAAATGCATAATGGTACGGAATGCTTCTGAGTTGTTTCCAATTATGAGGCATTGTTTCAATTAGAGAGATCTAATCAAACATCATTAACTAATAAATTAAAGCTCGAGTACTAATTACATCATACTGGCGGGGGATCGTTTCTAAATTTTCCAAATCTCAATAAACTATTCATGTTAACGTTTAATTTTAAATTGATCTTTAATGCGATGTGAAATCAAAGAACGCCTCTACTAACCTTTGTCCATGAATATAATACAAGTGGTTATCCCCAGAAATAAACTATTTAACGAACAGAGGATAACATAGGATTTAAATGACATCATATTTTTCCTTTCTGTACACTTGCCTTACTTTTATATCTAGGACATGGCTATAAGATTCCACTAGCATGGCCGAAGATTCTGTTGTGAATTGTAAAAAAATAATAAAAAAATAATAATAATGTTAAAATTTATTCTAAAATCAACTTAAATTCAAATGTTACACAAAGCAACCCAAAATCCAACAAATCTAATCTAAATTTTGATAAAAATAAAAAAGCCAGAAGTCTCATCAAAATATAATGAATCTTTATTTAACCAAAAAAAAAAAAAAACACTTTCTTCAAATAAATCGTATATTTGGGGGTGCTTCTTCCATTCCCATCCCTGGCTCTGACTTGGAGACAAGAAGTCCTCATTGTAGTCCAAACCCCTGTTGATGTGAAACAATTATAAAAGTTCCCTTCCCAATTTCAATTATATTGATTTAGACGACAAAAGTCGTCTTCAATAACATTTTCCAGCCTCTAGATCTCATTTATGCACAAAAGGTACTATTTCGTTGAGAAACGAACATACATATCTATATATACACGTTCCGTTTGGTATATAGATTTAAGTAAACATTTCAGTTTTTGTAAAAAAAAGAAAAAAAATACCGTATTAAAAATGTTTAAACTGCTGTTGAACTTACGAAACAAACAGGATAATAGTTTCGTCAATAAAACTATTGTCGGCAAAATTACCATTACTGATTCATAACCGTTGTAAATGGCCGAGGATGAAAACGTTCAGAATATTGTCTGACATTTCTATGGAATTAATATCCATATTTTGAAATCTTGACATGGAAATGATTTTTCTTCTGTAATGTTCATAAAATATCCACGTATTTCCTCAATATCTGTGAATATTTTTCAAGATCCAGGATATTTCCAAAAATATCCACAAAAAGTTCAAAAAAGCCAAAAAAAATTTCTTTTTTGCACAAAAGTAATTTTGTAGGACTTTTTTTAATTATTTAATATAATTCGACTAATACTTTAAACCCAAAAACAATAAAAAAGTATCGATTAAGACTTGTTAGTTTTTAAATAATTTTTACTTTTTTAAATAAGTAGTTTAGAACTTCGCATTTAAAATTTATGACTTTGGTAATAAAATTCATTTTTAATTTTCTTCTTTTTTTCTTCGAAAAATAAATTCATAGCTTCAATCTTTTTTTCAAATAATATATTCATGAGATTTTTCATGTTTTATTCTACAAGGTTAAGTTTTACATAATTTAGAAATAGACCTAGTAAAACTTCTACTATTTAACTATTAGTATGAATTATTGTTTTCGTGATATAATTACTTGTTTATATACCTTGTTTTCAATAAGTATATATAATAATATTAGAATCATAATGCTCATATTAGACCAAAAATGTACTATTTATGTTCTTAACTTCGTTTAAGTTAATAATATTTATTACTTTAGTATTTTGTAAAATTTTAAGAAAAAAATTTAACTTTTTTTAAGTTATCTGATTATTTGTAAATTAAAACCTCGGCAACTCCATTGACTTCAATATTTATCATTTTATATGGCTTTATTTTGCGTAAAGAAATCAATTACTAATTCAAAATCGACCGCATAATGCCTATCACGTAATTTGTTAGGGAAAGTTCTAGCCATCGTGTATTTCCTCGCATACATATCAAGAAAGAAAAAGTTTCGGATGCGGCTCCCACATTAAAGAAACAGCAAATGTTTCGTTTTCCCGAAACGTTCTGCTACGTGTCAATAAATTATTCGTCATTTGCTCCATGTGTCTCCATCGGATTTGCAAGCAAAAGAATTTTTACGTGGCTCGGTTCCACAGGATCACCCTATCAAGGGAATTCACACTCCGATTCACAAGGCTTGGCCTACCACGCATGCGTGATATTTTGTAATTTGATTTCTTGACTTGCTTAGATTTAATCGTGGCTGTCTGGCTGGAATAAGATTGACGCATTTGTTGGTTCAAAAACTATTATCCAGGTTCCTTTCTTATATTGTATGCATAGACACACGTCTCCTTCTGTGCTCAAAGTATGGAAGTTTCTTTCTAACTTCTCTAGCCAAAGCCATAAAACGTGGCAAAATATTATATTGACTAATCATATCATATCATATATTTGCTATAGTTCTATTTACTGAAGCCATAATTTAAGAGGACTATGAAGATCTTGTGCCTTCTTCTACTCGCTATTGTCTTTTCTTTTTTCTTTTTTTTTTTGAGCTTTTACTTTTTGCAATCTTTTAATTGTATTTGCACGCTTTGAAAAAAAAAGGTAATTCAAATCTCACCATTTTTTTTTTTCTAATTTCAGCTTTGCCTCTGTCTCTGTAGAGCATATAACAATGTTCTCCTTCTGGTTTGTATTGTTAAAATTGACGATCATCATGTTATATAATTAACGAGAATACGATGGAAGTGAGAAGGAAGCAGGAGGAGTAAATAGGCCACCTTTACCAAACTTAATTAGACCCGACAGACTTTATTTACCTTTCTTTCTTTGTTTATTCTTGGCTTCTATACACTTTTGGTTTCTATACAGCTTGGAAAATGTGGCCTATTTACTCTTGGGATTCTGTTCATTTTTGGCTTGTGCTTTCTATTCCCGTGATTTCATTTTCTGATTGAAGCACTTCTTTCATTAGGGTTTAAGGTATCCTGGTCTCATGTTGGTCTTCAATTATTGAGGTGAGTCTTTGTTTACTTTTCTTTTATTTTCTCGGGCTTCTATGATATTTATTGCGTATATAAACAATCATTTTATTTTGTATCATTTGTAAGTTGATGTGGAGATCAAATTGAAGTTGGCATCAAATCCGCTTCTCAAGGTATTTTCTGCTAATTAATATGGATTGATGATTGATGGTGCTACAGAAACAATTACCTAGATGTACAACTATGCATTAGTTTGATTCTGCTTGAAACTGTTACAGGAAATGTGCTTTTGATATCTGGGTGTGTTTTGAACCTGCAACTTTTATTGGAATCAGCTACATTTTGATACCGTTACTATGGAAATAGACAAGGGTAATCTTGAAATGATAAGGTTTTGGACGTTTTAAGGCTTGATGGAAGTGTTTTGGAATGGAAAAATGAAGTTTAGGAGTTGTTTAGAAGAGGAACAAAAGGTAGGTTAAGCATCAGGTCTAGGAAAAGTGTTTAGGAAATGAAAAAGGATAACTAGATAGGTTTTTCGATGCCAATCCACCAAGATAAGTCTTAATCTCACCATTCAAGGAATCCACCAAAAGTTAAGAGAAAGAAAGGAATAATACAAAGGTCTTCTCTGAATTTCTTTTCAATCATCCAAAAGCTTCCTTCAAATTTGAAAATTACATATTAAAAAGCCAAAAGCTGAAACCAACTAATCAGCTCCGCAAATGGCCGTTACACACTTTAAGAAATACACCAATGGCACTAATTACCTCTTAACACACCAATGGTTAACTCCAAGATTTAGCAACAACAAATTGTTGTAACTCCAGAATTTACAACCTTGCAAACCAATAGCCACACACGTAAAACAAACATAACTACTCCTAAATTTAGCTAAGTAACTGCCACTTTAACTAGCTAATCCTCAAACTATATTTGAGCCATAAAACACGCATTAAAACACTTGAAAAACTGAAAACATCACTATGGCAACCCTAAAAACGTTCCCAATAATAAACCACACTTTAACACACTTTAAATTACTTAAAACTCCAAAATAGCAGTCCAAAAAGGCCCTCAACAGCAATTGATTAACCAATAGCCTTCAATTCTGATTGAGACACATTGAAGACACACATTGGATCACTCCCATGCAGCCCATGTACATGCAAAGCACGTCCATCCTCATCACATTTCTTTGATTTAGTTGAGTTTCCTTAAATGTCGTGAGATTTTTTCTTCAGCACGTGTAACATTGAATTTTCCCCACATTGAATTGCTGTCAATTTTTATTTCTTTTAAAATTACTCAGTTTTTATTATGATTATTGTACGAAATTAAAAATGCATAGTTTGTTATCTTTACATGTGTATAATGCTATTGATGATTCTAAAAATGAAACACAAGTTAGGTGGCTTCTTGTGAACAATCTCTAATGGGCCGTACCTGTTGAACTAGATGTTGCTGATCAATCTGTGGTGCTTGAGAATTCTCCCGGCTACAAACGATTTCAGTTTCACTTTATGGACTTTATTTATATTTTTGCACTTTCCGAAGTATAATCTTGCTACAAACATTTTAGTTACGTGAAAATGATGTTATGAATTATGCTATTGTGAATAAATACATCTAATGAATTATATATTACTTCTATTTGGATGCCATATGGTGAATTTTGTAGTATTTGGGTATGTATTATGGAACGAATGAAGGCAAGTTTGGACTGAATTTTATTTCAACAAGCTAAAGAGAGAATGAAAAACAAAAACGAAAAAAAAAGGAGGTAAATTTAAAAATTCAAGTTCAGAAAAAAAACGTGTGATTCTAAAAATATTATATACTTAAATAATTTTTTGACTTGCTATGATCCTAAGTTTTATATAGGGCAATTTCGAAAACTACTTCAGGAGTTCATTTAATACACATAAATTTTTCAGATTTTATAACAAAATACCCTTTTAATTTTTCTAAAATCGTTAAAACCGTCTCTTTCACCAGTCAAATTTTGAAACGTCAAGAATACTCTTAATAATCAACGTTCAAGTATTATTCAAATATTAATTGTTCAAAAAATTAAACAAAAAAATTTGAAAAAAAAAAAAAACGAAAAACGATTCTCACCGCCTCAATAAGCGAATTCACTCAACCAACCAAATGCACCTCTGCCAATAACCAATCTACTAGGACGTCTAATCTTACTTCTTGACCGAACGCATCTCCACCCATGGTCAATATGTAACGTCTAATCATACTTCTCGCATCTAGTTTTTAGTTTTAAAAGTTTAAATTTAATTATTTTAAAGAAGTTTCGTTAATTTATCTTTATAAACCTATTTATAATTTTTTTTGAGTAGCTAATTTTTAAACAGTATAGAAATTCTTTTAAAAATATTTAAATATCCATCAATGAAGGTATTGTTAACATTTATCACAATTTGATAGGTCAAAAGAATGCTTTAACTCTTTTAAAAGAATATTTTTTTATTACCTTAAACTTTTTGTAGTATTTTAAATAAACTCAATACTATGAATCTTTCCCCAACAATTAGGAGGCATGATTTATTTGACTTTTGTAACTAGCCAAAACTGGAAATGATGTCAATTCCCCAAAAAAGAGAAATCAATGCAACACCAACAATTACGTTTTGAAAGAAACGGGAAAAGGCCAAAAACTTTTACAATTTGGCGGTTTGGCCCTCTTCTCTTGCCTCTCCCCCCACTATAAAACCGAACACACACACACACACACACACACACACACACACAACTCCCTCCATAAGCACAAGCCATCTCACCGCCTCGTTTCCAAAGCCAAAAAACATAGCCATCCATAGCCTGCCATTACTTATATTCTCCGCTTCCACATTTGCGATTAAAAATGGGTACCCTTTCCATGCAAGAAAAGCCTCACGCAGTTTGCATACCTTTCCCAGCTCAGGGCCACATAAACCCCATGCTCAAACTCGCCAAGCTCCTCCATTTTAAGGGCTTCCACATCACCTTCGTCAACACAGAGTTCAACCACAAACGCCTCCTCAAGTCTCGTGGCCCTCACGCCCTCGATGGCCTTCCGTCGTTCCGCTTTGAAGCCATCCCCGACGGCCTCCCCCCCTCCGACGCCGATGCCACGCAGGACGTACCGTCTATCTGCGACTCCACGCCCAAGCACAGCCTTGTGCCCTTCAGAGACCTCCTTCTGAAGCTCAACTCCTCGCCGGACTTGCCTCCAGTCAGCTGCGTCGTCTCCGACGGCTCCATGAGCTTCACTCTCGACGCCGCCGAGGAGCTTGGCATCCTGGAGGTTCTTTTCTGGACGATGAGTGCATGTGGGTTTTTGGGATACCTCCACTACAGAGGACTCGTGGAAAAGGGGTATACGCCTTTTAAAGGTATGAAGTTTGTCATTTGTCATTAGTATTAATGAATCTAGTTACTGTCTTAATTACTTTATCTGATTTTTATGATTAATTATTTTTTAGTTTTGCGGCAACCCTTCTTGTCATGAGATGCATAAGTTAGTGCTGTTTTTGTGAAACTGATTTTTATGAGGATGTGACGGTTAAATGTATATTATATTAATATGCGGATTACATTAGATATATTTTGTGCACGAGTTTCAATTTTTTTTAATCAAATTTATCTCTCTGATAAAAAATCAAACTTATCTCCAATCACCAATAATGGTTATAAGTTAGATTTAGTCTAGTGGATTGGGACAAATCTAAGTCTACAAATTATTTTCCCTTATCATTTTATTTGTCTCGCGACGTAGTGCTTGACTCAGTGTCTGTATTTTCTACAAATTTTTTCTCACGTGCAAATACTTTTTTTTTCGCCTTTTCGTAAAAAAAAAAAAAAAAGAGTGCATTTTTTTGAAAGAAAAAAAAAAAGAAAATACATTGATTGATTATGTATCATTTCTTGGATTTCGCTCTGCAGATGAAAGTTACCTCACCAACGGGTATCTGGACACCGTGCTAGATTGGATTCCAGGCATGAAAGACATTCGTCTGAAGGACATCCCAACCTTCATCAGAACAACCGACCGAAACGACATCATGCTCAACTACGTCATCACCGAAACTGAGAGGACTCAAAAAGCTTCAGCAATCATCTTAAACACCTTTTATGACCTCGAACGCGACGTCCTAAATGCAATAAAATCCATCCTAAAACCTCCCCTTTACACCGTCGGCCCTCTTCAGCTCCTCATCAACCAAATTCCCATAAATGATCTCTCCAGATCCCTCGGATCAAACCTATGGAAAGAAGACCCCAAATGCCTCGAGTGGGTAGACTCTAAAGAACCCGGAAGCGTGGTTTACGTGAATTTTGGAAGCATAACCGTCATGACATCGGAGCAGATGGTTGAGTTCGCCTGGGGACTCGCGAACAGTGAGAGGGAATTTCTGTGGGTGATAAGGCCGGATCTCGTTGGTGGCGAGAGTGCCATTCTGCCTCTGGAATTCTTGGAGGAGACGAAGGAGAGAGGGTTCTTGACGAGCTGGTGTCCGCAGGAGCAGGTGCTGAGCCACCCGGCGGTGGGAGGGTTCTTGACACACAGCGGGTGGAACTCGACGATCGAGAGCATCTGCAGCGGGGTTCCGATGCTGTGCTGGCCGTTCTTCGCGGAGCAGCAGACCAACTGCCGGTTCAGCTGTGAAGAGTGGGGGATTGGGATGGAGATAGAGAGCGATGCAAAAAGAGAGGAGATAGAAAGGCTTGTGAGGGAGTTGATGGAGGGAGAAAAGGGGGGAGAGATGAAGAAGAGAGCGGAGGAGTGGAAGGAATTGGCGGATCAGGCAAGTAGCTCCGCCAGCAATGCTGACGCGGGCTCATCGTCTTTGTCGAGTTTTGGAAAGTTGGTTAACTTGCTATTAATGATGTCGAAGTCGTCATTGACTGGTTGAGTTTTGGAACCATTACCGCATGACTTGGGATCAATCGTCCTTATCTTATAATCATAAAAGCCTTTTTAGTAATCTTTAGTTTACGTGGCTGTCTCTTTGTTGATAATTAATATATAATCATAAAAGGCCTGTACTTTTTTAATAAAGTTAGTTAGAACTAATTTTTAGTTTAAAATATTATAATATATAAAAATTTTATATTGTAGTAATTTTTTATCTTTTATTGTAGTATATAAGCGCTTTATACTATTCTTTAATCAAAAAATTGGTTCTAACCAACTTTACCAAACACCCTAATAATTTTTTTTAAAATGATTATTTAATGTTTTATTCGTTACCCGCTTTAAAGAGGTGTTTGACAGTTGTAGTTTGAATCGTTTTTTTAGTTATGAACAATGTAAAACTCTTACATGCTACAATAATAATAAAAAAATCACTACAGTATAAAGCTCTCATTTGATAAAATAAAAACAGTTATAACTATCCTGCTAAATATTCTATAAATAACTTCTTGTATCCTAGATAGCAGACCGCATTGTGTATAAATTATGAATCTGGTTTAAGGGAATATAAAGTTTATGTTAGGTTTAAAAGAAGTGAAGCATACATATCGTATTGTGACAAATAACTAAAAATTAGCCGCGTTGCCGAATGAATTGACAATCTCGTGAGAAAGTTTTATCTTCAACGGCACATAATTAGCCTGGACTATGACAAGATTATTCGAATATTATTTACAAGATATAAAAATGTCGGTATAAACTTATTGCTGAAGTAAATATAGACATAATCTATCAATAAAATTACATCTGGCTTTATATAAAGATGAAGAATTTGAATATCTCTACCTCAAGTTCAATGTTCAAAAACTTTGATGAATGTTAGTTACAAATTGGTAAGGGGAAAGTTAATTGGAAACTAGACGGAAAAATATTAAACAAATAACTTATTTTTGACTGTCTTTTAAATAAATGGTTCGACTTTTTAAAATTTAAACGTATTTTGATTCTCACAACAGGCTATAATGCGAAATTTATACTATTAAAAAGTCGACTGAGAAAAGTTATGTAACATATTTTGCAAGTCAAAACATCCTCATTTTTTCCATATACTTGCAAGACAATTTAAATACATTTTTAATTGACATTTCGGTGGTTGTCTCTCAATAAGTCCTTGTCATTCTGCAAAATTGTCCTTCGTGCTATCAATTCGCGCGATTCCCTATCATCGGGGGAGTTGAAAGTTGACCCATTGTTCCCCTTCAATTTCATATCACAACTTGGCCTAGTCGACTCAACGAATTCTTATGATAGTACATCATTGATGAAAACTGGTATATCATTGATGTAATGCATCAATCTTTAATTATTATTTATCATTAATAAATTAGTTTATTATTAAGTAAATAAACCGTTAATTTAACCAATGATAAACTATAAATTAATACATTATTGATGTATTGCAATATATCAACGATATATAAATTAGCATTAGTATATTATTGATGTAATTCAGTACATTATTGATGCACAAAAACAATCATTTTTTTAAGTTTTGAAAACTTTGACTATTTACTTTAAAAATAATAAAAAAAACTTAAAAAGGGATATCATTTACCTCAAATCTCAAAAAAAAATTGATTATCGAACATGAGTTGCACAAAGTTTCTAAATAAAATAGTTTATCTACCAAAAATAGCCGTGTGAAAATTTGATATATATAAGTTTATATATCCTAATTATTGAGAAGAAAACAACAATATTCCTACAAAGTCAAACTTGACTAGAAGAAAACAAAAACTGTATATTAGATTTATATTTAATTTAAAAAGAAAGAAAGAAAAAAAGACTGGTCTAGAGCTTCGATGACAAGTCTGAATTTTGAGAAACTATTGTATGTTGTTGCAGATGAAATTAGATTATATTCAGCACAATGTTCCGTAATTTGTCTGTCAATTACTGATAGAAAAATCCTATCAATCGTCGATCACTGATAATCACCACATGACTTGCATAAATGCACGACTTCTGTTTGTGAGACTTTTAAGTGAGACTATTCCAAATTTATTGTCTATATTTTTGTTATTTCTTTTTTTTTTTTTGGTACCTCCAACTTAAGCATTGAAAATGACAATTCATCAAAATTGTATACCAGTTCGTAGATGATATGGGTCAGTTCAGCTAGTATTTATCGACGGCATCAATAATTTACTGGTGGGTAAAGAATAAAATTTCAAACAACAAGAAAAATAAAGGAAAACCTTCTATAGCCCGACGGGTTTTGTGTCTGGCAGGGCAATAATCCCGTTAGGTTTTTTTTTTAGTATTGCTAAGGTAAATTATGCATTTATCAAAACTATTGTTAGGTTTTTTGATTGCATAATTGGCATGTACTTATAAAAAAAAAACAAATTAAAAAAATGTCAAAATTGATAAGATTCTAAAAGCATGGAGAAGATATTTGTCAAAAAAGGATAAGAATTTGAAGATTCAAACCTTGAAACAAAAAAAGCAGAATTTATCTCTTATCTAGAAGATATGTTTTTTAAATGTTTTTTTAAAATATCTTTTGGTTTTTCAAACTTTTTCCTAAACGATTTTTTTTAATAATATGATAAGCTTTTTCCAAAAAACGATTTTGATCAAGAATTTGATTTGCTAACTTTTTCCTACGGATTAGGTTATATCACATTTCAAAGTTTGATATAAATCAAACTCAAAAGGCACACGTACACTTTTCTACATATATATATATATATAAGTTAATGGTGGTTTGTGGTTTGCTCAAAAAGTGAGAGAAAAATAGTTTTTCAAGTTTGGGTTTAAAGCTTTATTTTTCTGTGAAAATCTAAGTTGCAAAAATAGTTTTTGTGCGTAAATTTTCAAGCAGCTTAAATATTTGGTCTAAGGTTCTTGGTTAAACTTGGGAAAAATATTTTCTAGGTGTATGATATCTTTTTACTATATCTTCAGGAAAAGGTGCTTCGTTCTTTGGGGGAAGAATTTACAATCTTCAGGAGAAGGTTTTATGCTATTGACGGGAGTCACTTGCAGTGGAGATCAAAGTTAAGTGGTTCTCGCTAAACAAAGCCAAAAGAAGTACAGCAACATAGGCCTCAATTACTAAGAGGGAATCTTAATTTGAATAAATCCAATTGGTACTTATAAACAGGTTTCCTTAATAGATTGTTTAACATCTAGACGTGGCCCAATAGACGTAGGTTTTATAACCAAATTATGTTAAAATTTGCTCTATACATGAGTAATTTTTAACTAATTAGACTTAACTATAAGTTTGGTAATTTGGTAAAAAAAAAGATCTTTCAATTATTGGCAAGGAATATCAATTCTTCAAAATAAGACGCTGACCACATTTTCATTGGCGCTACTAGGCCAAGTTGTTATATGAAATTTAAGAGGAACAATAGCTCTCTCAATTCCCCCAATGATAGGGAATGGAACGGCGCAGATTGATAGCACTAAGGACAATTTTGCAAAAATGACAAGGACTTATTGTGAGACGTCCAAGTTGCAACCAAGACATTTATGTTGTCTTGATATTATTAGAGAAAAATGACAAGTACTTATTGAGAGACAACCGTCGAAGTTTCAACGAAGATATTTATATTGTCTTGATATTATTGGAGAAAAATGACAAGGACTTATTGAGAGATAACTATCGAAATTTCAACCAAGATATTTTATATTGTCTTGCAATTATTAGAGAAAAATGACAAAGTTTTGAGAAAAAATTCCACTTTTCCAACAAATATTATAACGTATTTGTTATTTCTAAGTACATATAACGTATTGGTTATCTGACTCTCATAATGAATGTAAATACCTTTCTTCTATTTGTTTCCAGGCTAACAAGAGTACACATGAGATACATGAGATGATAAAAGAAGTTGCTTTGATTATATTTTGTGGTGAATTAGTCCTTCCAAACTTTATGAGGAATTTCATGCCTTCTTAACAGTGCAGATGGAAAGATGACAGTTCTTCTCATACCTTCTATAAATTGAGAACCACTTAAAGACATTTTCTGCGGCAATTAAGTAGATTTTGGACATTTTATAAGTATGGTTTTTCCAATGGTGCTAATCTTTATAAACAATAGATGAGTAGAATTTCAAAATTTTAAGCATTTCTTTTCTGAGTATGATTAGACAGCATAGCTAACTTGTGAATTTGATTTTGGTATATGACGTTGCTTTCCTCTCTAGTACAATTTCCATAGTGGTTTTTGTTTTGTTTAATGTAAACCATATGATATATTTTCATGTTAGACTGACCTATAATAGATAAATTCATTCTTATGTCATTTTAGTCAGAGAGAAACGTTTAATCATTGAGAATCATAATGATCCAAAAGATTTGATCATGGAAAAGCATTACTAAGATTAAAAACTCTTAGTCAGAGATATGTTGTAATTGAAAGTTTGTAATATGTTTCATGTGATTAAAAAAAATTTGTAGATAATACTAATTATGAAATATTTAGACATCAATTATTCTAATATGCAGTGATTGTGATTAAAGTCGCTGTTAGTCACACTATGATTTTTTGTTATGGCAAATCTTTAGTCATGGGGTTTTTAGTGACAATTAAATCGCTGCTAGGATAGATGCTTTCAAACATGTGATATTTTGTTTTAAAAAAAGCTTATAAATAAACAAAGTGAATTTTTTCATTATATTCATGTGTATGTTTTTTGAATACTGTATGAATATTATTATAATTCTATAATTATCTATGCAACTTTAAATTTTGTATGTAAGTATTGTATACAAGATGATAATATTTAAGGATGACAATGGAAATGGACAGTAATATATAATTAATTAATACATTTATTTATTCAATTAAATTTTAAAATCTTTAATTGAGCATTAGTAGTGCAGGCATTTTCTTTAAGAATGGAATAATCTTATCTAACTTTTAATATAGTAAGTCATTAAATAAATGCACTGTACGTAATGAGGCTATATGGCACTAGGACATGATTTGATATGAGCACCTAAATAATTTGCGTAAATATTGCAAGTTCTAATCCCTTCAACTAATGGTCCTATATAAGATGATCTTAATCTTGAGTTATTAGCATAGTCTTATTTATAGAATTATGTCTTTTGATTTACTCGGTACGGATTAAAGAATTTAATTATAAGAATTATGTCTTTTGATTTCCATAATTAGCATAACTTTTCAATTAAGAATTATGTCTATATAATGGTCCTATATAAGTCTTATTTTGACAAATCTTTACTTGGTGCTGGAGATGAGCCATCGGTGTTGTGGAGAGAGAAAGTGAAAGAAGAGAAAAAAAGAGGAGAAAAATGTCATGTAGGGCATGCAACATGTCTCAAAGGGACACGAGAAATGTCTCAATAGGATAGGCAACGTGTCTTCATGAGACACAAAATATACTAATGGGACATGCTGCATGTGAAATGATTGAGAAAATCTTAGAATTAAATAATGTAATTTACATATTTAAGCCAAGGATTTTCTTAGAAATATTATGTATGAATTTTGTGAGTGAAGGATTTATGAAATTAATATAAGAATATTCTAAAAATTCTATAGTGAATTTTAAAAAATTTAACTTTCATGATTAAATAATTCGGTTGATAAAATTCTACCACAACTTAAGACGAAAGAAATTTTAATCCGTAAATAACTTGAGAAATTTAATTATAAGAATTTTTGAGTGTACTACGAAGTTAATAGTGTACTAGGAAACACTCTAATGTATATTATATCCTTAATTGCCAATTAATTTAAAATCAGTGCTACACGAATAGCAATTTTGGTGAGAAATGTTACGTGAACTCCGAAAATGATACTATTAAAAACTATGTTATTACCGAGTTTAGATACTAAAAAAGTTAAGTATAGATTTTTATTAAGCCTAAAATAAATTTCAAGACTTAACACAATCAAAAATCAATATGATATTAAACTTATATTGATATCAGTTCATACTATGATTGGTGTGTCATTTTATTCAAAAAATATGAGGAAACCTGTCAGATTTTAATATCTCTTGTAAGCTAAGTTAGACATTGCTGACAGTATAAAGATTTATCTGTTTGAGAGGTAATTTGTAGGTAAGCCTAGAGTACTAATAGCACCCTTAAATTGTAGATCTTGTCTTGTAAGTAAGGCCATGCCATACCTCCACCATGCCTTGTAAAGCAAGATAAAACCTGTTGTTTATTAAAAAAAAGAAAATATCTTTTTCTTTCTTTGCTTATGCATGCGCCACACATTAGTAAGGACTAGACACATTTATTTTGCACCATTAAGTCATTTATACGACTTAAACCATCTCATGTTAAAAGATAACAATCCTCCTATATTTAGGCTAGTAATTGTTATCTTTTAACATGAGATGCTACAGTTTTGGCAAAGGAAAAGGAAACAAAATGGAACAAATGGAGCATTAAAGCCTATATGGGACAAAAGGCTTTAGTGCTCCATTTGTTTACATTTTGTTTCCTTTTCCCTTGCCAAAAACCGTAAGCCCTCTCCACCGATCCTAAATCTCTTATATCATCCACACTCTCTTAAACTCACCCAAAAAGAAACTTGTAGAAGAAGAAAGAAGATGAAGATTAGGAAGAGTGATTCACGAGTGTTCTTCAAAGGTAAATCCTAGATTTTCATCATCATTCTCTTATTTAAAACTAAAAGATTACACCTATACTAAGATTAAATATATATTTAGTAATCAAGCCAGAAGAAATAGGAGGATTTAGATATTCTAGGAAGGATTCAAGTTTGATCATTAAGGATCCTTAACTTTGTCTTTAAATTTACTAAGATTAAAATTTACAATTTTATGAGTGATTTGATGATTGAGTGAGAAAATGGTTTGTAATAATCATTTATGTATTGGTTAGTTTAGTTTATGTATATATATGATGTAACAAGTTAGAAGTTGCTTGCTAGGTTTATGTTTTTACAAGTTTGGTTTATGAAAAAATTTTCCACAAACTTTGAGCCCTTGAACAGAGTCCTTAGAATCGGTTTTTAAAATTTTTCCAAACATGAAACTTCTAGTTTTTGACATTTTGAACAAAATCCCATGACTAAGCAAAAACATGGTTTTAACTCTCAATAGGCTTTCTAAGTAGTTTTTATGGACTACCTAAAACAGTCCCAAAAATTGCACCAAAGCAGTCCCAAAACTGTCAAAAATCAAATTGTGAAAAATGTCAAAAAATAGTTTTGAAATGTTGTCACTATTTTGAACTTTTTGCACCATTTTGGGTCTAAATTTCATGTTTCACTTAGACAAAGTTTTTAGATTTTGACGAGATGGACAACTTTTGTGAATAAACTTTTCTCAAAATCTGCCTCTAATATACTGTTATGAATAGTTTTGAAAAACTGTTCAAAAATTGTATTTTTAGGCTGAAAACAATTTTTAAGTTTCAGGTCGTTTCAAGAACAAGTTGTAATTTTCGCTGAATATAAAAGTTTTAATTTTCAACAAAATGAAGAAGTTTTGTGAAGAAAGTTTTATAGAAATCCACTTTTAAAATAGACTTTAATTGAGATTTATAAAAGCAGTCAAGATTTTTGATTGGTAAAGTTTGCAAAGTTTAGCCAAAAAACAAATAAGCCAAAGACGGTAACTGTGACTTCAAAATAAGCATGAAAAATCATTAAATCACATACTTAAAACAATTAATTTTTATAGAGAAAACCTTTAGAAGGAAAACTATCTTTAACGTATAATTTTTTATGGTAATTTTCTAAAATTAACCAAAAAGTACCTTCTAATGCCAGTTTTTATAAACAAAGATCACGTAACTATAGAATCCTATTTTTCAACAAACCAAGAAATTTTAGAGCTCTAGACAGATTATATAAGCCTAAGATTTTGTAGAATACTAAGTTTGAGCATTATTTTATAGAGCGATTTCTATTCAAAACTTTAAGTTACAAGGATGAAATTTTTTAAGGATAAACTTTAATAGTTTTCAATTTGATATTAAAACAACTATCATAAAAACTCGATATGCTAAATTCCTAATACCACAATGTTAGGCATGGGTCCAATGTCTGTTTTAATCTAAAAGGCCATGCGGGTCATAGTTTTAACAATATAGTATATAGAACGTCATGCGATCATTTTTGCGCTTAGTAGGCTTAGAACCACCTATGAAGCTATTAAATGGACTAAGAATATGGTTAATTAGAACTTAGTTCAAGAATCATGAATTTAGGAAATGTCTAATTTAGTGGAATGAGGTCATATAAATTTAATGATGATAGATAATTAATTAATTATTTTTAAATTAATTAATTATCAATTTTGATATGAATTTATGGCAGTTAAGGAAAAATTAAATATTATGAGGATTTAATAGAATAATAAACTTTGTAATAGCAATAATGATTTTTTTATGATCCACTGAAGGAAGGAAAATACAGATGGAAATAGTGCTCAAAATATCATCGTTGATGCTAAAATCTAAATAGCATTCTCACACACTCTTAATGGGTGTTTTGGTACAAAATTGTTTCCTTTAGTGAAAAAGGGAATTCAAGATTTAGAGGGAAGCCTAATTCATAAAAACAAGTAATTAAGTAGGAATCTCACTTACAGCACGGATAGTTTAAAATAAATGTTTTTCTAAAAGTAGTAAGCAAGTTTAAATTCGAGTCACAATATGCTATGTCATGTCATATTGCATGCTCACTAAAATGATTAGTGAAACTTCTAAGAATGAACTAACTAAAAGAGTCGTACCAACCTCTCAACCTACAAAGAGGCTTAAGATTTATAAATAAAAGATAAATTAAATTAGGTCACGATGTTGTTGGGACCTTACAAACCTTGACATCACATTGATTGCGTGTAACCGGTGCGACGAATCTAGTCCGATAAATAATAAGACAATATCGTAGCTAAGTATAATTGGTACATGCGTTTTTATTGTTATTACATGCTATTTCAAATATTTTGCGAGTTATAATTCCTACTTGCTAAGTGAAAGCTCATTCAAGAATATTTATATTGTAGGTAAACAACATACTGGTAATGTTTAATGGACGATGGCAAAGCGATAGACTATTAGAGTGGAGTCATGGGAGATAGATACCATGCGCTTTATTTTCCGCATATATTTTTTTGATACTTATGAGTCTTTTGATAATATGTATAATTGTATGACTCTAGTACTGGTATATTTTGGATAACTGTTAAATCTCTATATTATGTTACTATTTTTGTTGTAACAAAAAATAAAAATAATTTTAAATTAAAATTAACTAGCAAAGTTAACTTTTAAAGAATAGTTTATAAAAAAATATTCCAAAAAAGTAAGTAATCTAATGTTAAAGTAATTAAGTAACAGTCACGTAAGTAGGGTCGTTATAGTTGGTATTAGAGTCGGTATCATGTTATCCTACTCCACATCGTTTTACATCTGTTTTGCCACGGTCTAAGTAAGTTAAATTTAATTATGCAATTAAGCTACATATATCTTATATTTAAAATTATATTATATTACTTTATAATAGAGTATGGCCGGACCAGTGGATCCTCATCAAATCAACGATGACCTTCAAGCGGCAATCATATTCTAGGACATGGTACCCGGAACTTTTTCTGGAATCCGCTAGCCCTACTTTTTGACTGAGTAGATTAATGACCTCAAGAAGATCTATGCTATGTGCGACATTGAGGAACACCTATGAGTCCCTTTAACCGTCACCAGGCTCCGAGGCCACGCTTTGGCCTGGTGGCTAGGAGTGGGGGCCGAGCACCAGAGGCATGACTGGAGAGGATTTAAAGAGTAAATGCACGTTGAGTTTGGGGCAGTACGTACAGAGAGACGTTTAGATATGGAACGACATGGGATTGAGACATTATGAGCCCTTAGCGGCCATCTGGGATGCCTACGAGGGGGAATCCACGGTTCATTATTATTAGCGATTTTGCGATGCCATGATGCCCGATATTTTGCCCACGATTCCATTGTAGAGGTTTATGCCCTTATCTGAAGAGCCGTGCCTCCTAAGGTGCAGGAGATAGTTCCATACCCTAGGTAGTACTGCAATGCTGATAGGAAACGACACCGGCCAGTCCATCAGGAGCCGAGCGACGAGCACGATAGATTTCAGGAGTCCTTCAGGAGTCGTCCGATGGCAAGATCGTCTTCATTCTTCTCCCGCGACAATCTGGTGTCTCCTACGGTAGATCCGGTGCCGCAATCCCCCACCATAACAATGGAGGTCCGCCAGAGATTCGCGAAGTAGCCGCTGGAGATCCACTGTTAAATTTCGTTTTTTCACATTTTTTTCTGTTTTAACTAATTAGTTTTTTTCTATAATTTTTATTTGATTATTGTATTTGTTGAGGATATATTTGGGTTTAGGCTGGGCTTCGTCGGCCCAATTTACGCACTCATTTGCTGCGGCTCAAGATTAAGGCATCTTGGCAAATGTACACAAATACTTTCATACACACCAGTCTAGGAGAGGTGAAGTAGAAAATGGTACGCCTTTTTAAGAGAGAATTATAGACGACAGATGTAAATAAATGCAATTTGTTTGGAAGCAATTATGAGCAGATTCAACTTGTATCAGAAAGTAGTTGGGTGATCACATGTGTCATAATGAACTGACTTGCTGCGGCTCAAGATTAAGGCATCTTGGTAAATGAACACTAATACTTTCATACACAACAGTCTAGGAGAGGTGAAGAAGAAAATGGTACGCCTCGTTAAGAGAGAATTATAGACAACGGATGTAAATAAATGCAATTTGTTTGGAAGCAATTATGAGCAGATTCAACTTGAATCAGAAAATAGTTGGATGATCACATGTGTCATAATGAACTGATTTGTTGTCTTTTACTTTTCCCTTCGCGTGCAACTTGGAACGATCTCAATCTTGTTGATTTATATAACAAGTATCAAATATATTAAACCAAATTTTTTATGTTAGAAAAAAGTACCTAGAGTCTGAGACGTCAATCAACAAGTAAGTTGTATAATATTATACTCAAAAAATATTATCTATAGGGGTTTCCCTTTCTTATTATTCGTTGTGTCTTTCAGCCTAAGATATGAAAATCCGGAAATATGGGAATTAGTGATACGTTGCATGTTTTGACAAATAGAAATGTAATCTCCCTCCATCCAACACTTGTTTACCAACCACATGGACAATATCCATAATTTATTTATTGATTTATTTATTTTGAAATGATATCCATAATTTAACAACACCAAATCCCTATCCTAGTTGACAGGCTGTATCTTTATTTCATAAATTAAATGGTCATTAAAAGAGATACTGGTAATTTTACCAGTTATTATTTATCTTTATAGTTTAAAAAAAAAAAAAAAAAACCTTGAGCGACGTGCCTATAAAAACAAGGTAGATAGATCTCTAGGCTCTACCAAAGTGCAAAACCATATTCCAAACAGTTTAAGAACTTTTCCATTCCTTATCTTGTGATCAAAGTAGAGAAATCAATGGGTTCCATTGTGGCGGAGAAGAATCAGCCACACGTAGTTTGCATTCCATATCCGGCTCAAGGCCACATCAACCCCATGACAAAGCTGGCCAAACTCCTCCATTACAAGGGGTTTTATGTCACCTTTGTCCACACAGAGTTCAACTATAGACGCCTCCTCAGATCTCGAGGGCCGAACTCTCTAGACGGCCTTCCCTCGTTCAGGTTCGAGTCCATTCCCGATGGGCTTCCCCAGTCCGATGTCGATGCCACGCAGGACATACCGTCTTTGTGCGAGTCAATTAGCAAAAACTGCTTGGTACCATTCAGAGGGCTCCTCTCCAGGCTAAATTCTTCGCCAGATATTCCTCGGGTGACTTGTATTGTTTCTGACGGCGGCATGAGCTTCACTCTCGATGCGGCCCGTGAACTCGGTGTCCCGGAAGTTCTCTTCTGGACCACAAGTGCCTGTGGCTTCTTGGCCTACCTTAACTACCGGCAGCTTATTGAAAATGGCCTTACACCTCTTAAAGGTACTGGTCAGAACTTAAAGGACTTCTTTGATACCAAGAAAAATTAAACTTTTAGTCATAATAGTTTTTAGTAAAATTTATGTTATAACTAAATTTTTATTAAAAATAAATGTGACTAAAAGTACAGCTTTTTTTAGTGTCATTAGCATTTTCTTTTTTTTAATATTATCGTTACAATTCTAAATGCTAAATTCATATGAATATGTCTTCCACGTTCCTTTCATACTTCCAGCTTGACATGCTAATTAATATGCATGCAGTAATAACTAGGGAGGGTGTCTCATTTTTTTTTGTAGTGTCTTTTTTTTTTAATATCATACCATGTCATATTAATAAAAATATTATAATTTATAAAATTTTTTAAATAATGTGACATGATATTGACATAACATTTTTTGTTGATATGACATTATATTGTAAAAAAACATGAAAAAAAAACGAGAGTCGAATTAATCTGCTCCAAATGCAGTTACCTTTGAGCCTAAGCCCCATGTCAATTCCAATTCAAGTTCGATAAAAGCCACTCAACATTGCTCCTGTATTAATTTAGTTGATAGAAACTGCTGTTGGCTATGACGGCATCCAGGTTTTATAAACAAAAAATCCGTGGGCATAACACGAATTATTTTGATTAATCCGACGCTATTTTGATTTGATTGGAAAATTAAAAATTATTTCTACTTTAATCTGAATCCTACCACGAGAGAATTCTCCTTTATAAACTACCAATATTTACAGGAACTCGAATAATTCTGTCACAAACGTTTTGGCTATTTTATAATGCTAATTGCTTTGTAAATAATATTCATTTGTATATGATATTTAGAGACTGATCACCTACATAGCTTGAGGGGGTACAACGACAGAATGAGTAACGTGTAGGTTTTTTTTTAAACGTTCGTATACATACATATATATATAGATATATGATTAATTTTGTGATTTGATATACTAAATTCTGCTATTTTGTTGCACTTGCGCGGGTAGATGCAAGCTATATGACAAATGGGTACTTGGATAACACCGTCATAAACTCAATACCGGGCATGAAAGACATGCGTCTGAGGGACTTCCCTAGCTTCATTAGAACTACAGATCGAAAAGACATTATGCTTAACTTTCTCGACGTCGGGAGCCAGAAAGCCAAGAAAGCTTCCGCAATTGTTTTGAACACTTTTGACGCGCTCGAGAAGGAAGTCCTGGACTCACTCTCTTCCATACTACCTCCGATTTACACCGTCGGTCCCTTAACTCTACTAATCAATCAAATCCAAGACGAAAACCTTAGATCCATTGGATCAAACCTCTGGAAAGAAGAGCCGTATTGCTTGAAGTGGTTGGACACACAATCACCGAACTCTGTTATCTACGTGAACTTTGGAAGCATAACGGTCATGACACCGGAGCAATTGGTCGAGTTTGCTTGGGGGCTCGCAAATAGCAACAAAACCTTGTGGATAATTAGGCCTGACCTAGTCATTGGAGATGTGGCGATATTGCCTCCAGAGTTTGTTTCGGAGACGAAAGATAGGGGCCTAATGGCTAGCTGGTGCCCTCAAGAGCAGGTCCTGAACCACCCTGCGATCGGAGGGTTCCTAACGCACTGCGGCTGGAACTCGACGATCGAGAGCATCAGCTGCGGGGTGCCGGTGATCTGCTGGCCGTTCTTCGCTGAGCAGCAGACCAACTGTAGGTATAGCTGCAGAGAGTGGGGGATTGGGATGGAGATAGAGATAGAGAAAGTAGAGAGAGGTAATATTGAAGGACTTGTGAGGGAATTGATGGACGGGGAGAAAGGTGGGGAGATGAAGGAGAGGGCGATGGAGTGGAAGAAGTTGGCGGAGAATTCCACTGCTTTGTCTCTGTTGAATTTGGATAAGATGATTAAGCAGGTTCTTTTGGGTCCCGGGCTTAATTAAAAACAAAAGTTACTCTTAATTAGTTTCTGTTTTTTGTTTTGTTTCTTTTTGTTTTACGTGGACTTTATTCGATCGCTTGGAATCTCAGGATACAATCATTCGATCGCTTTTTAATAAAATAGACGTCCTTCCCTTGTTGTTTTACTATAAACCACCGTACCCAATTTGTTTTTTTTTTTTTCCTTAAAAAAAAGAGTGTGAACGGGAAAGTGAACTCTTACTCTCAAGGGAGGCATTGGAAAGAATTAAGAAATATTAATATAATATGAGTTTGGAGAAATTGCTGATAAATAATACTGTCCCATTACGGTCGAAGTCAATTTCACACGGCCACATCTAGGAAGGTAATTGGGCGTTGGTGTTCAACAGATCTCCCGTAAGAGATATGAATAACTTATGATGCCTCTCGTGATTTGATCCTAAAAAAGATAATAAGAAAAAAAAAAGACAAGTAAAAATAGCAAGGAAAAAAAAAAAAAGACAGGTCTGTATCTAGCTAATTTGAGAAGAGAATTGAATAATTTATTTTTGTCGTGGAAAACTTTTTGTGCGGGAGCATCATTGGCAATAAAAGAAAGAAAGAAGGAACCAAACAAAAGGACGTTTCTTTCCATTGGCTCAATGAATCTCCATAGATTAATTTATTATTCAACGATTTCACGATGGCATTGTTCACGGAACAACAACAGCAACAACAAACAGCTTTCGATCTTTGCCAAAAGTTGAAAAAGGAACAGTTCAACAGGCGCTATCAAATTCGCTAATCTTATTGTAGCATTCCTCTAAATTACTCTGAGCCTTATAGTTCACAAATGGCCCAAGTGTTCAGCAGTACGATCTCAGATTTATTATTTAAATTATACGAACCAAACTGTAGAATTGCAGGCTCTTATTTTCTGGAAGCTAAAAGCTTGTGGCTCACCATCTTATTGAAATTCACGAAAGATGATCCATTTGGACTCATAGCCGTCGCTTCCTCCGCCAACTTTTTCCACTCTTCCGCTCTCTTCTTTATCTCTCTCCCCTTCTCTCCTTCCATCAACTCCCTCACAAGCCTTTCTATCTCCTCTCTCTTTGCATCACTCTCTATCTCCATCCCAATCACCCACTCTTCACAACTGAACCGGCAGTTCGTCTGCTGCTCCCCGAAGAATGGCCAGCATAACATCGAAACCCCACCGCAGATACTCTCGATTGTCGAGTTCCACCCGCAGTGCGTCAAGAACCCTCCCACCACTGGATGGCTTAGCACCATCTCGTGCAGACACCAGCTTGCCAAGAATCCTCTGTCTTTCGTCTCCTCTGTGAATTACGGAGGCAGACTTGCACTCTCTTCAGAGACAAGGTCCGGCCTAATGATCCAAAGAAACGCCTTTTGCTGTTTGTTAGTCCCCAGGCGAACTTGACCAGCTGTTCTGATGTTATGACGGTTATGCTTCCGAAATTCACGTAAACGACAGAATTGGGTTCCTTCGAGTCTAGCCACCCGAGGCATTTGGGGTCTTCCTTCCACAAGTTGATGCTTATGGAATCAAACTGGTTCTTTTCCAGATCATTACTATTGACAGTACGGTCGAGAAGTAGGTGTAGAGGTCCATTGGCGTAAACAGGAGGTGACAAATGAGAAGATAGAGCGTCTAATACTTGACGCTCAAGTGAACTAAACGTGTTCAGAATTATGGCGGTGGCCTTTTGGGTTCTTTTGGTCACGAACAGGGCAAAGTCTATCATTTTGTCGTTTGGATCTGTGGTTCTAATGAAGCTTGGAATATCCTTTAAGCGCATGTTGTTCATGCCTGGAATCCAGTCTATTTTGGTGTCTAAATAGCCGTTGGTCAAATAACTAGCATCTGTACACGTATGAGAGCGTTTAAGAGTGTAGTTGAAATTATGTGTTAGAATAATAAATATTGTAGTATATGAGAGCTGTAACACTTTTGCTTATATTATAGTATGTGAAAACTTTATACTATAAACAATTGGAATTATAAGTTCTAACTAGATTGACAAACACATTCTATATATGATTAGGAATAGCATTTTAAAGGATTAATGTGGTGAAATAAGAAGCAACACATCTATAAGCTTAAACGGTGAGAATATGTGCAAAACTGGTGCTTTTTAAAAGAATATGTCTAGTAGAAATGTTTTCTCAATTAAGAAAAATATCTGTGGACAATTTAAATGTATGAATATAGGTTAGTAAATCAATAAGTCATTGATTATTTACTAATCGCTTACTAAAATTACGCAACATGCAAGTTATTTTCCAATAGCAACTAATGACATGATGAAAAAGCTAGTATTTACATTTTTTTTCATATATAGTCACAAGTCACAGTATGACATCTCATTTTTTTTTAAAAAGCCGGGATTAAGTTAATAAATTAATGTGCTTTTATCCACAGAAGTGTGTCTTTAAATCAGAAAAACAAAACAAGTACATGATAAAATTGTATCGTTTTCTGATTCTTTTTGACATCTCTCAGTGGTGGATAACCTAGCTCGACAAGATGGCGATAGTGAAGGTAGCCCATGAAGCCGCAAGCACTTGTTGTCCAGAAAAGGACATTTGGAACGCCGAGCTCTTTAGGTGCATCGAGTGTAAAACTCATAATACCATCATAAACAATGCAGGTGACGGGAGGGATAGATGATCCCCGCGGGTGAGGAATAATTGAGCTTGGTAAGAAGGTCCCTGAAGGGTGCCAAGCAATGTTTCCTTGTGGAGTCATAGAGAGAGGTAATGTCTTGGGTTGCATCCATGTCCATCAGAGGAAGACCATCAGGAATGGTCTCAAACCTGAAGGATTTGAGGCTGTTGAGAGAGTCGGGTCCTCGGGATTTTAGAAAACGTTTGTGGTTGAACTTTATGTGAAAGCCTTTATGGTGGAGGAGTTTTGCTAGCTTTAGCATTGGGGTTTTGTGACCTTGTGCTGGGAAAGGCACACAAACTGCATCAGGTTTCAGTTCCAATGGGGTGCCGGTGTTGGGATCCACACTACTTTTTCTTATTGATTCCAATTTTGAAGTAGTATGATCGAAGTAAAGAAAAGGGATCACCATGCATGTAATATGTGGCTAAAACAAAGGCATCAAAATTATGTGGCATATAAACAAGCCAACTCAATGCGCCAAAGCAAAAGCTTGTTTCTCTCATGAATCTTGGCCTTAGATTTCTCCATACAGGATCCGATCGAGATAGAGTGGTCCTTACTTGCCACAGGATAAGCCTTTCTAACAGAGAATTTGCCACTCTTACGCGCTGTCCAGTCAAGTCTATCCCTTCGTACAGAGATGTACGGATTTTGTCTTGCACCTGAGGTTCAAAAACATTACGCACAAAGCTTGGTCATTCCTTCCAGAGCACAACTATTAGGTTTAGAGAGAGCGCTTACCGTATTTGAATTCAGCCCATTATTTGATTTGAAGGGCTCTCTTCGCATCTCTTTCCATAATGCCAAACCTAATTAGTCTAATAACTTAAGCTTAATTATATTTTTTGTGTTTGCATATGATTTTATTTAATGCTTTAATTAAAGCTAAGTATATCATTTTTATATGTCATGCATTTTTACAACTCATGTGCTATTGAAATTATCTAAGCACGTGGTTTTAAGTAATTGTGCGAAAAAGAGCTGAAAGTCGCCAGAAGAAAAGTCGATCATTAGGCTTGGTCTAAATAATTATATATATATATATATATATATATATATATAAATAGGTAATTTAAAATTATAAAATGTATTATGGAGGGTTGTTATAAAATTTTTCTATAGACTTACTTGGAAGGAATGTGCTTGTGTGATTTTAGTGTGAATATTGAGCTTTTTTAGGTACTTTATTTAATTTTGAAGACTTTGTTTATTGCTGTTATTTTATGTTGCTTACACTTGCCCCTAAGTTGTCAAAAACCTCATCATATTAGATACTATTCTCTCTTTTTCCCTCTTACACGTTAGACATGCAAGTAGGGTATTTAGTTGGTTAGAACCAAACAAAAAGTAAAAATCTTTCAAATGCTATAACAAAAAGCAAAAAAAAATTGTTATAATATAAAGCTCTCATTACTACAGTGTTTTTAACTAAAATTGACTCCAATCATTGGTTCTTATTTTGCCAAACACCCTATAGGTCTCCCAAAATAAAGAAAAAAAATCATCTTCTTCGTCGTGACTTACTCAAACTTTGCACACTCCAAATGCCAGAGAGAACATGGCCCTTTTAGCTCTCTAAAATCACAAAAGAATGTGGAGACAAGCTTCCTTTAGAACCTTCTCGGATACCAATTAGAATCACAAAAATCTTATTCTAAAATCACAAAAAATAAAAAGTAAAACTCAACAGATTGCATTAAGACACAAACCTGAGAATACTTGACGTGATTTAATCCTTAAAAGAAAGAGAGAGACAAGAATAGAAAAGAAGATAATACAAAAATAGTACAATAGAAACAAATAACAAAACACACAGAGAATTTACATAAAAACTCAAGATGGGAAAAAACCACGGGTAAAGGAAAAGAAAATCACTAAACTCGTGAAGATTACAATAGAGGTGTTAGGGAGGCTAAAAATTCGCTAATGATAAAACCCTAACGCAATACATCATATATATGGGTATAGAAAAAACCATATGGGCCCATCAACATAAAATAAACGGCCCAAAAACAATGATCTGTACCATCGGGGCTCCGCCCCCACACCCCAGCGAGATCAGTAGTGGGCTACAGGATTGGGCCGCCCGATCCCTCCGCTACCACCACAGATCTCATAAAAAATCCTACTTTTATTTTTCAATACAATTGTCGCATCACGAACTTTTTGGGTCATGCCAAATTAAATTCGGATCACCATACTCTAACAGAAGATAAGGCAGAAGATTTGATATTAGAAAATATTCTCATCATATCCGAGATGCAGAGTATAAAGATTTTATTTTCCCGAGCAAGATATCGGAACAATTCCGTAGTTCCATGTTCGCGCTAACCACTAAATAATATAATTTTGCTCGGTGAATTTTTTTTTCCCCTTAATAAGCTACTCAGTAATCTAGCTGGTATGACCATGCGACGTTAACTTTTTTTTGTAAACATGACTGTCGAATGAAAAAGTTCTTTCCAATCTGCTCAATGAATTTTAATAAATTAATTCATTATTCAGCGATCACAAATTCACAACGCATCATTCGTGGAACAACAATACCAACAGGCCAAAAGTTGAAAAAGGAACAATGCAACACGCACTATATATCAAATATACTACTCTTATTGTAGCATTTCTTTAAATTACTCAATCTTTTATATGGTCCTTAAATTTGAAAATCATACTGCTTGAGGGTTCAGCAACACGATCTTAGATTTATTATTCAAATTATACGAACCAAACTGTACTTGCAGGCTCTTATTTTCTGGAAGCTAAAAGCTCTTGGCTCACCATCTTTTTGAAATTCACGAAAGATGATCCATTTGGACTCATAGCCGTCGCTTCCTCCGCCAACTTTCTCCACTCTTCCGCTCTCTTCTTCATTGCTTTCCCCTGCTCTCCTTCCATCAACCCCCTCAGAAGCCTTTCTATCTCCTCTCTCTTTGCGTCACTCTCTATCTCCATCCCAATCCCCCACCCTTCACAACTGAACCGGCAGTTCGTCTGCTGCTCCGCCAAGAATGGCCAGCATATTATCGGAACACCCCTTCTGATACTCTCGATCATCGAGTTTCACCTGCAGTGCATCAAGAAATCTGACACTGTCGGGTGGCTCAGCACCTGCTCCTGCAGACACCAGCTTGCCAAGAATCCTCTGTCCTTCGTCTCCTCCATGAATTCTGGAGGCAGCAGAATCGCACTCTCTCCGGAGACAAGATCCGGCCTAATGATCCAAAGAAACGCCTTCTTGCTGTTTCTCAGTCCCCAGGCAAACTCGACCAGCTCCTCCGATGTCATGACTGTTATGCTTGCGAAATTCACATGAACAACCGAGTTGGGTTCCTTCGAGTCCAGCCACCCGAGGCATTTGGCGTCTTGTTTCCGCAAGTTGCTGCTTATGGAATCAAACTGGTTTTTTCCAGATCACTAGTATTGACAGTATGGTCAAGAAGTAGGTGTAGAGGTCCAAAGGCATAAAGAGGAGGCGACAAATGAGAAGATAGAGCACCTAATACTTGACATTCAAGTGAACCAAACGTGTTCAGAATTATGGCGGTGGCCTTTGTCTTGAACAGGGCAAAGTCTTTCATTATGTCGTTTGGATCTGTGGTTCTAATGAAGCTTGGAATGTCCTCTAAGCGCATGTTGTTCTTGCTTGGAATCCAGTCTATTTTGGTGTTCATATAGCCGTTGGTCGAATAACTAGCATCTATACATGTATAAGAGAGTTTGAAAACTATAAATATTATAATATGTGAGAATTTTAAAGTGTAGCATACTTTTGGTTTATAATGTAGCATATGAGAGCTTTATACAATAAATGTTTAAAATTATGAGTTCCAACTAGCATTTTAAAGGATTAATGTGGTGAAATAGGAAGTGAAACAACTATAAGCTTAAACAGTGAGAATATGTGCAAAACTAGCTCCTTTTTAAAAGAATATGTCAAGTAGAAATAATTTTTTAATTAAGAAAAATATCTGTGGATAATGTTAATGCTGAGAATTGATAAATTGAATATAGGTTAATAAATCAATAAGTCATTACTACAAATTATGCAACATGTGATTTAGGGGAAAAAAAGCAAGTGCATACATATGTATTTTTTCCAAATATAGTTACTAGTCACGATATGATATCCCAGTAAAAAATAAAAATAAAAAAAGCCGATATAAAGTTAATAACTTGCCGTTGAGCGTTTTTTCACAGAAATGTGTCTTTTAACTCGAAAGAACAAAACAATTACATGATAAAGTTGATGAATTCATTTTGCGATTCTTTTTGATATCTTTCAGCGGTGTATAACCTAGCTTGACAAGATGGCGATAGTGAAGGCAGCCCATGAAGCCACAAGCACTTGTCGTCCAGAAAAGGACATTTGGGACACCGAGCTCTTCAGCTGCATCGAGTGTAAAACTCATAATACCAGCAGAAACAATGCAGGTGACTGGAGAGGGATATATGATCCCCGCGGGTGAGCAATAATTGAGCTTGGTAAGAAGGTCCCCAAGCAATGTTTCCTTGTGGAGTCACAGAGAGAGGTAATGTCTTGGGTTGCGTCCATGTCCATCAGAGGAAGGCCATCAGGAATGGTCTCAAACCTGAAGGATTCGAGGCTGTTGAGAGAGTCGGGTCCTCGGGATTTTAGAAAATGTGTGGTTGAATTCCGTGTTCACAAAGGTTATGTGAAAGCCTTTGTGGTGGAGTTTTGCTAGGTTTAGCATTAGGGTTATGTGACCTCTTGCTGGGAAAGGTACACAAACTGCACGTGGTTTCACTTCCAATGGGGTGCCGAATTTTGGATCCATAACACTTTCTCTTATTAATTCCAATTTCATTTAAAAAATAATGTCCAACAATTTTTAATGGTTAAACTTAACGGTTTGACAATTAAAATCGTCTCTCAAACAACTTAATTGAAAGATAGACCGAAAAATTAAAAAAAAAAAATTAAAGACCAAAATCTTATTTTTGTGAAAAATTAGAGACCAATTCATCAACTTTTGTTGTTGTTGGATTTAATTATTTATTTATCAAATTATATTTGAGAATGCCAACTTAACCTACGCAATTGAACAAGAGATAAGTTTATAAATGATACTTTATTTGTACCTCTAAAAATACATTTTCAATAGCCTTTATTATTATATAACATTTTCAAAACATTAAATTTAATTTATTGAGGACAATTACAATATATTTAGGGTCTGTTTGTTTTCATACTCGAATCACAGTTTGAATCATTTTGCTACAGTATTTACTCTCACAAAAATTTAAATCTTTATTTAAATACTCTATTTAAATACTCGAACCAAACGGCCTTTATAATTGTTGATTTGAATAAAGAATTTGTTGTAGTTATTAGTCCCCTCACAAAAATTCCTGGCTTTATCATTGGTGAGAATCGATTTAAGATAAAAAGGCACTCTTTTTCCCAAATCAAGACCAGAATTCACCAATCAATGAACAAGCATTACATGATGACCCACCCACAAAACAGATCAAAATGCCTAAACAAACATAAAGCTCAAACACCACAACAACAAATCAATTAGATCAACTCCTAAATAAAATAAATATCCACGATGAAGAAAAATTAATCCATTCAACTTCATACAAAAAGGAAAAAAAAAAAGAAAAATCAATAATTCTCAGAGATGAAGCGGCCATCCTTGATCGTCCATTGCAAAATCTGAAAGGACAGTCGTGTCCTTGTGCTCGTCGTCGTCTGTTGTCTAGCGGCCATCCTTCATTGTCTATCGCAAAAAATAAAGGCCATCCCGGAGAGAAGCCTTGGTGTTGTTGTACTCGGATGATGACCCAAAACTATGGCTGAGACAGGACTAGCGGCAGCGACGGAAAGTAGAATGAGAAAGGTTTGAGGCGATGAGTGGAGAGAGAGAGTGGACATTTTTTATCATTAACAGAGAAGGCAAGGGGAAAAAGACAAAGAAAATTTTGGTCAGATTAGGGTTTTTGAATTAATGTTTAGCTATTTGAGATTTTTGATCGAAGCATGTGGATTTCCAGGTTTGAGATTAAGGGAAAACATTTAGGAAAGAAATTTGGGGAGCTCAGCCATGAATTCGCTACAGGGAAGAGAAGAGAATTTTTTTTTTTTTTTTTTTCCCTTCAGTTTTAGGTAAAATTTTCTGTGCTTCATGCTCTAGTAGACATGGTGTGGTCTTGCAATCTAAACCATTCAAAACTAAACCTGCGGCTAATAATGCATATTCCATCGGTGCAGAATGTTTGCAGCCCCCACCACAACATTTCCCAAAACTAAAATACCAAGAATACTTTTGTAACTGACATGTATTGGGTATCTTTGTTCCACAACTTTTAAATTAAATTTTCAGCCACCTTATCGTGGCATCCTACTTTTTTGATTTGAACATCGTTTATTAACTTTAATCTTATTTATTTAGTAAAAAAAATACATGGTAAATTTTTTTTTTTTAAACATACTTAAAAATTATTGTGAATTTCATTGTAATTGAAGTTGAAATATAGCTCAATACTTAACTTTAAAATTATTCAAAACTCTTAAAACTTATTAACAAATATTTACTTCCACAAAACTTTTGTTAAAACATCTTTTCAAACTTATAAATGATTTTCATTAAAACAGCAAAAACTTTATCTTTAAGCAGTAGAAAACTACAGTAATGGTATCTATACTCAATCTTTGCATCTGTCCTTGTATCACCGAGCTCTTCGGCCTATTACACTGGTTTCTTGTAGGATTACCTAAAGCCTGAAAGAACTTGTAATGAGCTTACTCTCAATAAGTTCAAACATTATCTCACAAAAAATTTAAAACTTTTTTATAAACCTTTTCTTGTAAACATTTTTCATAAATATTTATCGTAAAACATTTCTCAAAATATTTTTCATAAACATATTGAGTAAATATTTCATAACAAGGAATACAAATAATAATATAATGCATGACTCTATTTATGCTCATTTATGAACATCCATTTATGAGCTCTTTATAATCATTCATAACTTACTTTAATTTTTTATCATCATTCTTATCTTTTCTTATCTTGTGAACTTGAGTGTTAATACTAACATCATCAATCATGAGAACATAAACACAATGTTTCCCTTATGGAAGACTTAAGACCATCGAATAACGAGGTCGTAACTTTAACATAATTTGTATACCTTATATTAAGGAGACTGATACAACACTTACTTATCCTCTTTGTTTTACCTTCTTGTTAATTTTCGTGAGCATATTAAATGCTACATAGATCACATGCAAACTTAATGCAAATCATAACTTAAACTTTAAAACATTATGCATAACACATGTAAACATACTTTAAACATAACAATCGTAAATACATTGTAAGTCTTAACCTGATCTTTGAAACTTTATGCATAATAAATACAAACATAAAACATACTCAAGACATTTGAAATTCATTTTTTTTTATGTTGTAGGTGAGGTTTGAAACTTACCTAGGTTACACTCTAACGTTCCTACTTTATCTTTTTTCTTCTATTAGTCAGCTTATATGCCCTGTTCAAATAACACATGACTATTATTTAACTTTCTCATTATCGATCTACTTGGTCGATAATATAACTTATAAGTTAATCGTTCATTCCTTTTACTTAACTTTGTATCTTATCAGTTTATCTTTCCGTTACTTAACTTGAGTGTCTCTTAGTTAAGCTTTTCGTCTTACTTAACGGTTTCATCACTTAACATATTACAGAACATTTTCCATCTAAGGGTGTCTCGTTAATTTGGAAGGCTCGGGGTCCGTTTTAACGGTTTCCTTAAAAATAACAATTTTTACCCTTGACAGATTTTTTGCAAGTCTCGTAACTTTACTAGACTTTTATCATTCCATTACTTACGGGTTATGAAAAAATTTTCACTGAGGGCCATTTTCCTAAATCAGGCGTTTCGGCGTTCGTTTTGGACTTTCTACAAAAATGATCATTTTGCCCTTGAAGAGTCTTAGAAAAATTTTGGAACCCATTTTAAAACAAAACTTACATTTCCTTACTTCTCATAACTTTACAAAAAATCAAACATTGGTTTCCTTTTTGCAAACATCCTTTTTATCAAACTTTACTATTTTGACTCATAATACAAAAATCCTGAGGTTTTCACCCTTAATGTTCTTTCTTTATTCTTTACTTGATAAAAACTTTAAATCCTTTTAAACTTAACATCTGTGGTTACTCACCACCCATAACAGTGCAGAAAACCAACATTCCTTAGTGAAAATTATGATTTTACACGGTTTTATGGTTCTGGTCTAAAACATAAAATCTTGACATTTTTGCTTCTGGGACCAAAAATAACTATCTTATGCCAAAACGTTTAGTTTTTTTACAAGGATTTAAACTTTCAAAAGCTCTTTGATCAAATTCAAAACATTTCATAATTTTTTTATACGAAATTTTACGCTTAAAATCTCGTAAAATTCATAACTTAAAATTGGTCTAGAATTTTGCAAAGCGTCTATGATCTCTAATTTTTTTGATGAGATCTACAACTTTTTGGTTTTAACTTTTATCAAAATCTTTCATCTTCATGATGTTCTTGAAAAGGCAAAACTGAAATTAATGTGTTTCAGCTTGTTTCGATTAGAATTCTAGCAGAATTTCTTCACGAAAGTTGTCCAGTTTGATGTTTTTAATAAATCATGTATCAAATCTAGAGAACTATTTAGCCTTTATGTCACAACCTACCTTTTTGGGCTGTGATAAAACTCTTTCTTACTTACTTTAAGGCAAAAATTTAGATTTTTTTTATACCGAAATAGATAGTTTACTTTCATTAATTTTGGTAACTTCTAAAATACTTTCACACATTCATAATAACATAATTACTTTTACTTTTACAACATTTTTCTTTTTAAACATTTCCTTTTCAAAACAACTTAATATATACACTGCGGAAACATTCAGTAGCAGACTCCGTACCCGATCTGCACACGTCATCCGTCTGCCAGCTCATCATTAAGATTTATTTGGACCTTTTCGTCGAAATACTTACAGTATGAAATACTTAATGAGCTAACGCCCAGTAAGTCTCATAAATCCCACATGGACATTCAAATAAATGCATGATTCAATTATGCTTTCTTATAAACTTTCCTTATCTTCACCATCTCTTATCTTTACTAGGGCCCAAGTGTTCGTACCATTGCACAATTTCATTTAGGTCTACGTAACACCGTGACCATACTTTAATCGTTAAACTCCCCTTGATTCAGGAGTCGGTACGATACTTTTCTTAATTTCTGGTGACATATTTACCAGTCCATTTATTATGGTTGACATACCATGCATGATGTAAGAATCACATGTTATCTATGATTCATTAATTCGTTCGCATAGCACAGTACACACAAGTACTTTCTTTATATACACACAAGTATTCATTCGTATACTCACATATATTGTAACGCCCCTATATGGGGGTTAACAGTTTTTAATGAGATAAAATAAAAATAAATAATAAAAGTAAAACCTTAAAAATAAAATTTGCCCGGGACTTAAATGAAAACTCCCAACTCAAAAATAAAAATATAAACGACAAATAAACCACAGTTTTAATGTAGCACCTTAAATTTAATAATATAAACTGTTGTCATCATCATTTTAACCCTCAACACATTGTAATACAGTCACAGAAAGTAACAATTGATGCTTACATTATCATGAAGAACATTCTCAACAATTGAAGCAGTCCCAATGTAATATAGTTACATCACTTCCTCAACTATATTTCTCGTAGCCACCTCACACTTAGTGAGTCCTGAAAAGATATAAACATAAGGGAATGAGCAACACTATGCTCAGTAGAGAAAGCCATTACTCACCTTTAGGTTTTTATCATTACCACATTAAAATCTGCATGGTCAGTAAGTCACATCATATTCCAGATTATGAGGTTTATTATGATCACATCTTATGGATACCGTAGTTAATCATTACCAAGTGTCATAATTACACATTTATACAAATATTACCAATCATCATTGTTCCTAGGTATCCATGTTAAATTGAGTATCACTCAACTCATCGAAACCCAAATGGGCGCACTTGATCACCCTATAAACATTCCAAGGGTGTTCCGGTGAGGGGACATCAAGCCCCGAGTCCTCACCAAATCGATTCCTGTACAGTGTGTTCTGGGACTTTCAACCCAAGGAAGCGTCATCGCCTTCCCCCTACTTTACCTTTTAGGGTATTCATGCCCAAGGACGTAACCGCCGCCCTCTTCATGTCTCACCATTTCTCTATATTAAATCATTATTAATAGAGTCAGTTTTCCTAACCATGCTTCTCAATTTATAACATGTGTCAATTCATTATGTTCCTCGTCGTACAATACAAGACGAGTCCATGTCATAGTTTCATATGTGATACTCATATAATATCAGTTCAACATAGATATATATATATTGCGGCAAAACAATCAATTTTAATTCTATAAAAACCTCACAAAAATGAGTAATAGAATCCCTACCTTTCAAGCTTATCAACAGTCTCTTAATCCTGGAATCAATTAACGTTAGCTCCATACTCCCTTGATCCTAAGGCGTGCATAAGGACAATTAAAACTAAAGCACAACATACAACTACATTCATAAAATTTATTTTAATTTAATCTTAGAATTTCAAGAAATAACCACTGCCCATAGAGGTATTATAAAGTTTAACAATATAAATTTTCTGTCTAGGGCATATACACTTAGACTTCATACATATGCTCCAAAATAGCAACAAACATATACTTAGGTTTAAGAACGCAAATTTGAATAATCCTTTAGTATAAAAGAAAATTTATAAATGAAAGACTAAATTTGTTCATAAGATTCTAACCTCGGATTATGGTTAGTTGGAAGCTTGAAATGGCTTCAAAACAGGTTCCTTTAGTTCGGTATGACTGAAATTCTTGCTCAAATGGAGGTGATGGTGGCTGATTTTTATGGCTGCCTTGAAGAAGTTCTCTAAGTATTTTGCTTCAGCAAAGAAATATGAAGAAGAGTGTGGGAACCGTGGAAGAGAAAGGAAGAAAAGATGAAGTCTTTGAAGAGAAGTGATAGAAACAATTATAGAGGAGACATGTTGAAGCATGTCACGGAGGAAATAAAGAAAATGAGGGTCAAGAGTAGTTGGAAAAGATATCCTTATGTCTCATCTAAAGACTTTAACACACATAATGCCAATATGACATTTTTGAGATTTATTAGAAGTTCTAAGGCTTTTTAGTAATCATACTAAATAAATATAGGAGAATTTTAGAAAACTTAAAAATAGATAAAAATAAATATTATAAAATAAATTTAAATGAAGCAATTTTTTTTTTATACATTAAAAATTAATTTAATTACCTCAATACCCGTTAGAAGAATAACGGGTGTCACAGCTCTACCCCCCTTAAAGAAATTTCGTCCTCGAAATTTCAATTCTAGCAATACTAGTAAAAATTATGATTCCACTATGATTCCAATTCTGAGTCTAAACCGTTAATGTTGTTTGTCCTCCAAATTTAAGTTATCGTATTTCCACTTATTTACTTGCATAATAAATCTTACTCCTAAATCCCTCAATAAGAGTATTTCTGACAAGTTTCAACTTATAACACCATATAATAGTCTAAGAATCTGATCAGGCATACATATTGACCATATCATGATTCCGGTCCTTCATTGTCCATGGACTGTGATTTACAATCACATTTAAGGAGATTGCCAGAGAAATTTTATATACTTCATCTTTAGGTTCCTTTTCCTTTTTGAGTAAGGAAAAGTCAAATATATTTGATTTCATACCTCAACTAATAAACTAAAACATAATCATAAAACATATATCACAAACACTTATATTCAAAACCATACATTAAACTTATTCATAGAGATATTAAACGGAATCTCAGAGTTGCAAACATACCCGACATATTATTCATTAAACAGCTATCCTCATGACACAAACATTCAACCCAAATAATATACTCATGTTTCATATGGAATATCCCCATAACTGACTCTGGTACTTCCACATAATATTAACAGAATATTACACATTACAAACATAATACGGATACGTTTCGAGAGTACAAGGCACTCCGTATACCAGCTATCCATATCATGCATGCTTAGAGGATACAAAAACATCGATAAACAAAAGATCGGACCTTAAGAAGGATGCGTTTCGAGAGCATCAAGTACTCCGTATCCAGCCATCCCGGCATTAGGCTCAATGAATCTAAAAGATTGAACAACGACGTACCACAAGAAACACAGAATACAAGGTAAACGATTATTCGTAACACACGAAATACGGACACACATGCCTACATGCCAAAGATAAAACAAAAAGATTACAGATGGAGATTCAAATCAATTGGCCGCTCCCGGCTTTCCCTTTCCCATTCAAGCTTGGATGTTGCAGTGTCGGATTCTGGATGTATGATTTGCATTTTATCTATCAATTCCTCAGCTGTTGAAGCAGTGACAAAGATTTGTCTCTCCGATTCTGTAGTGATGTTTTCTTCCACAGCGTAATCTAGAAATTTCAAAAGACCGTCATAAAAACCCTTTACGTTCAGCAGTCCCAAAGGTTTGGAATAAAAGCCCAACAATTGCCCACAAGCAACTATAAATATTTCCTCAAGAGTACCTAGACCACCAGGTAATGCTATAAAAGCATCAGAATTATAGATTATGTCTTTAAAATTTTTTAGGGATACTCCTGACTCCTTCTCCCTTACCTATGGCTTCCTTACAAAGGTTTCCTTCAACTGGAATATGAGGCCAAATTCTTACATCAGTAGCGTCGCTAGACCTAGCTGCTAGTGCCATATTTACCATCATTTTTATACTACCACCCCCATAGATTATGTTAATCTTCTTGTGTGCTAGGACTTGCCCTAAGTGATTTGCAGCTTCTAAATAAGCTTTATCTTTTCCAAGGCTGGAACCACAAAAGACACAGACATTCTTTATTTTCTTCGTGGACTGGGAGGTAGACATATTTGGTTTATAGAAGTGGTTGCTTAATGTCTGCTCCACTTAGACTTCGGGTTCTACATGAGTTTTTAAAGATGAGAAATATACAAAAAGGGCTAAAGAGATAGACAAGTAGGTAATGAAAAAGTAATCCAAAGATTTAAACAAAATCTTGTGCGGATAAGAAAGTAAGATAAGGTGATTGATAGTTTACAGAAAATCTGATTCACTTTTTGAAAAAGATTAGACTCTAATTGTATAACTTTTGACAATTGAGAACAATTCGACAGAAGACCCTCTTGACACAACTGTAGACTTTTTGACAAATATACACCAAGTCTAGAAATTTAATATAAACGACAAATACTGTAGAACTTTTGAAATTTGAGACACAAATCTTGAAATATCTGGATAAGCTTTTCAAAATTCAAACATATTACTGTACCGTATGTAACGTGTCTGATAAGATAATATATTTTATTATATATATATTTAAGAAAATCATAAATTAAATAAGATATTAACACTTACTGTATCAATCTAATAATCACAATTATTTCAAACACAAAAGCAAATATTCTGAGTAAAAGAAAAACACAAACTGTTGAACATCAGCTAAAACTGCTTCAAATAAGTAAAGACTGAATAACCTTTATAGAGCGATGACTTATTCCCCATCCAGTTTTCTTATGGCTTGGCAAACAGGATCTAGAAATACCATATTCCTGAGGCGTTGTCTTTCTGTATAAAATTTAGGCCAGAGTTTAAAAATAGCTCCTTGAACATATCCACTAGGGTGACCGTGGAGAGGAGGATGGATGCTATCCAAGTTCTCCTTTGAAAGTCCATCCCTACAAAACCTTATTTTATCCTCTCTATTCGTAGACATATAACCAGGTGAAGTACATTTACCGTTACAATTTTGTCTTCCACATTTGTTACAAGTGACCACGATGGCACGAGCTCTTCTTTTCATTGCACTACGACTAGTACATGTTCCTGGTAAACCGACATCTTGACTAAAGTCACTCGGACGGATTTTCCCCTCTATTAACATTCTCACATCACAAGGGATACCAAAACGCATAAGAATCCACAACCGAGTAATTCTAGCCTTGTATTTCTTTCTGAGAATCTTTTGGGAGAGTGATGGGAAATACTTTCTCAGGTGTTGGTACTTTGGGTCCATGATGAGATGAAAGAAGAGTAAATAGAAAGGAAAAATTAAGATAGTAAATTGCAGAATCCTAGAATTCCTTCTTCTTTTAGAGGAAAAGAAGAATTTTTAATGAAAAAGAAGAGGATTTGCGATTTAGAGAGAAAATAACAAATTAAGAGAGAAAAAGTGAACTCGGAGAAATAAGCTCCTATGCACAGTAAACGTATTTGTAAACATTAATTAAACCACTGTATATGACACGTATAGAGACCACGTGGGAGAGACAGTGTGAATCAAACTGATTTAGGATTTAAACTAGGCCCAAATGTTCTTAGTTGAAAATGGTCAGGTTGTTTCGGGCCTTAACACATTTAGAACGAGTTAAATAACAAATATAAAATTGAAAACCAATTTGTATAAATCTTAAACCCAATTCAAAGTCCACTATAGATAAAGTTAACTATAAACAACAAATCTAATTTAACGACAACAAGGATCTTCTTGAATGATCCAGCAACTCAAATAATTTTGTTTTAATCAAAACCTTATTGAACAATACATACACCCATATGTTATTCCTAATACTCAACATCTATCAATGGATTCATCATCATTGCTACCAAGGGTTTAGAATGCGACTAACCTTGAAATCAATACGATTTACGTCTTTCAACGTAGACCATATCAATGAACAAAGACACTAGATGTTACTACTTAAGAACATCTACAATCCCCACAATTCTACTTATACAATATATAATTTTTTTCATATAACAAAACCTTAGGTAACCAAAAGATTCACTGATACACTTAAATACAATGTACGTAACAAAATATTCCAATTTTGAGATTCATGCATTCTAGACTTTACACAGTCTCAACAGACCAAAAGTCTAACATTTATCTCTCTCAAGATTCAATACCATGATTCCCAACTTATATCATATTCCTCAAATAAATAGAACTTTCAAGAAAAGTTATTGACACTTATGTGCTCCATCGAATCCACACATAATCATTACTTAGGTTTGAATCAATTACGAAAAAAAAATTGGCATATCTATGTCAAACTTTAAAATCAATAAATCAAGCCTTATATTTCTTATTGTTTTTCACGAGACAAAAGGCTCTTAAATCCTCGTATCTATACGAATTTCTTATCGTTTATACGAATTAGATATGCTTATAGATCCAAATATTATACGAATCTCTCATAAGCATTCTACTTATAAACTCATTCCATATAATTATCATTCCCTCATAACTATTAATACTTTCCTTCTATATAATTATTGTACTCATATAACTATTAATATTTTCATTCTATGGCCTTTCCATGTTACATCCTTCTAAACTGTATAAATCAATGTGAAGGTTCATTTTGATGATGACACTGAAAATTCAGCTTCAAAACCATCTCAAAAATATATTTTTTTAAAGTGGTGCTACACTCCCTAGGTTAACCGAACCTAGGCTCTGATACCAAAAATTCTGTAACGCCCCTATATGGGGGTTAACAGTTTTTAATGAGATAAAATAAAAATAAATAATAAAAGTAAAACCTTAAAAATAAAATTTGCCCGGGACTTAAATGAAAACTCCCAACTCAAAAATAAAAATATAAACGACAAATAAACCACAGTTTTAATGTAGCACCTTAAATTTAATAATATAAACTGTTGTCATCATCATTTTAACCCTCAACACATTGTAATACAGTCACAGAAAGTAACAATTGATGCTTACATTATCATGAAGAACATTCTCAACAATTGAAGCAGTCCCAATGTAATATAGTTACATCACTTCCTCAACTATATTTCTCGTAGCCACCTCACACTTAGTGAGTCCTGAAAAGATATAAACATAAGGGAATGAGCAACACTATGCTCAGTAGAGAAAGCCATTACTCACCTTTAGGTTTTTATCATTACCACATTAAAATCTGCATGGTCAGTAAGTCACATCATATTCCAGATTATGAGGTTTATTATGATCACATCTTATGGATACCGTAGTTAATCATTACCAAGTGTCATAATTACACATTTATACAAATATTACCAATCATCATTGTTCCTAGGTATCCATGTTAAATTGAGTATCACTCAACTCATCGAAACCCAAATGGGCGCACTTGATCACCCTATAAACATTCCAAGGGTGTTCCGGTGAGGGGACATCAAGCCCCGAGTCCTCACCAAATCGATTCCTGTACAGTGTGTTCTGGGACTTTCAACCCAAGGAAGCGTCATCGCCTTCCCCCTACTTTACCTTTTAGGGTATTCATGCCCAAGGACGTAACCGCCGCCCTCTTCATGTCTCACCATTTCTCTATATTAAATCATTATTAATAGAGTCAGTTTTCCTAACCATGCTTCTCAATTTATAACATGTGTCAATTCATTATGTTCCTCGTCGTACAATACAAGACGAGTCCATGTCATAGTTTCATATGTGATACTCATATAATATCAGTTCAACATAGATATATATATATTGCGGCAAAACAATCAATTTTAATTCTATAAAAACCTCACAAAAATGAGTAATAGAATCCCTACCTTTCAAGCTTATCAACAGTCTCTTAATCCTGGAATCAATTAACGTTAGCTCCATACTCCCTTGATCCTAAGGCGTGCATAAGGACAATTAAAACTAAAGCACAACATACAACTACATTCATAAAATTTATTTTAATTTAATCTTAGAATTTCAAGAAATAACCACTGCCCATAGAGGTATTATAAAGTTTAACAATATAAATTTTCTGTCTAGGGCATATACACTTAGACTTCATACATATGCTCCAAAATAGCAACAAACATATACTTAGGTTTAAGAACGCAAATTTGAATAATCCTTTAGTATAAAAGAAAATTTATAAATGAAAGACTAAATTTGTTCATAAGATTCTAACCTCGGATTATGGTTAGTTGGAAGCTTGAAATGGCTTCAAAACAGGTTCCTTTAGTTCGGTATGACTGAAATTCTTGCTCAAATGGAGGTGATGGTGGCTGATTTTTATGGCTGCCTTGAAGAAGTTCTCTAAGTATTTTGCTTCAGCAAAGAAATATGAAGAAGAGTGTGGGAACCGTGGAAGAGAAAGGAAGAAAAGATGAAGTCTTTGAAGAGAAGTGATAGAAACAATTATAGAGGAGACATGTTGAAGCATGTCACGGAGGAAATAAAGAAAATGAGGGTCAAGAGTAGTTGGAAAAGATATCCTTATGTCTCATCTAAAGACTTTAACACACATAATGCCAATATGACATTTTTGAGATTTATTAGAAGTTCTAAGGCTTTTTAGTAATCATACTAAATAAATATAGGAGAATTTTAGAAAACTTAAAAATAGATAAAAATAAATATTATAAAATAAATTTAAATGAAGCAATTTTTTTTTTATACATTAAAAATTAATTTAATTACCTCAATACCCGTTAGAAGAATAACGGGTGTCACATATATTCATACATGACTATACCCCTAGGTATTCATATCATGGCAAACATACAGGGTCACACTTTATTATACGCATGGGGATACATATACATACATTTTTTTCGATACCTACATTTCACACTGTAGGTGAGAAGGGTACTTACTTGTGTTTGTGTACCGAAATATCGAGTTCAGTCTCCTTTCTCCTAGGCTCTTAGGATCTTGTTGGCCAATTACAAAACTATTAGCTAATCCCACTACGTTTCGTTACAAAACGTTCGTTACTTAATTAGTCGAGTTGTATCACCGTATACAACTCTGAAATCATTGATTCACTTATTCTTATCTTATCAATACCATTACCCTTTACGAAAAGCGGAATTCTTTCTAATCACTCTTTTTTCCTCCCGGGATCGTTTTAAAATAATTCGGTCTACTTGGGAGAAAATTGACGATTTTGCCCCTAGCAGGTCAACTAACTTTTCGAGCTTGGTTTCACTTTTTTAATGGAAATAATCACGTATTTATTTCAAAATAACACCCTAATGGGTCGGGTCTCTTTGTTTCCTCTCTATAACCCTTTTTTTGTCAATATTTGTAGTTCGGCCCCTTGATTGAAATTTTAACAATTTTGCCCCTCGAGGCTAAAATTGTCCTTTTTATCCCAAAATTTCCTATTTTTCTCAAGGATCATTTTTTCTCAAAGTACCTTATTCAAAATTCTTTGAGAAATAATGTTTTTGCCCTTTTTAAAATTTTTACAATTTCGTAAATTTTTTGAAAAATCAAAATCTCACAAACGATTGTGTTTTTTGACGAATCGTCTTCATTGTCCAACAGTTTTATCAAGATCTACAACTTTTGTGTTTTAACTTTTCCCAAAATCTCACTGTACAGGGGTGTTTCTGGGCGTTTTTCAAATCTACCGAGAGAAAACCTTTTCTTTCAATTTAGTCCTTAGGGCGTTTTTATAAAAATCCATTTCAAAATTACAAATCTACCCCTACAAAAACCGTTCCATGCCTTATTCAAATCATCCTCATGCTTCAAACATCATTTGTACTTAAACTAACCTCAAAATTACAAAAATAAAGCTTTTTGCAAAACTTACTATTTTGCACCATAAACCAAAATTTCACAACTTAAACATGCCATACATCACATATACATGAAATTTCATCAAATATATGCTCAAGAACCCACATAGGTTCAAAGTAATAAAAATCAAAATAAAAATTACAAAATTTCAAAACTTTAAAACTTAAAACTTACCCAAATATCACTCTTTTGATTTCTAGCCTTCAAAGTTCCTTTGAACTTCCTTCAAGGCTTCCTTTTTATTCAAAAACACCATGGATTAATTTTTTTCCCTTTTACCCATGAAAATCCCTTGAAAACTTGCTAAAAAGTTTGGGATTTTACCTTAAATCTTGTGAAAAATCCTTGAGCTTTGCTTCTTTAATTTATTTGGGGTTATTTTTGCAAAGTGTGGGGCTGAAAATTTTTTTTAGAGGTCTCAACAATGGGTGCCGAACATGGAGGAAAGAAAGAAATGAAAAATTTGTGATAACTTTGCCATAAATGCATCCTTATCTCATTTGATGACTCATGGTAATCCATGAGTATCCCCAAGGTGTCATCATGCTATTGGGCCACATTTCCAAGCTTGGTGGCCTAATCAAATTTTGTTGGGTGTCCACTTTGTGGGGTCTAAAAATTTGTACAGTGAAATTTTTTGTTATGGAGTATTTTTCTTATACTGTTGTGGCCACATCAGTGTACTTTCGATCCTTAGACTGTATAAAAATATTTAGCTTACTTTTCATTCACTTTGGAGGACAAATATGATATTTTCCATATTTGCGTTTTCATTTAGCAATATTCTCATACCGCTCCGGCCTCCTTTCTATCTCAGGTTGGGGTTTGGACAACCTTTATGTCTTATTTATATTCTAATCTCCCATTCGTTTATATCATAATTTTACAATTAATCGTGATATAAAATTTATTTTATGGATATTATTTACAAATTCCTGAGTAATTAAACTCATAAAATCTATATTCGGCAATATCCAACATTACATCACAATTGCCATAAAATTTGCATTCAATACCGTTTATTCATACTTTATCGTAATTTTTACAAAAATTTACATTTTTAAGAGAAAATTCATTAATTAAACCTAATTAAATATTAGGTTTGATTAATGAAATTTTCTTGGTCCTTACACTTTAAGGGCTTCAAAGATTTAATTCTTTCAAATATTCCCTTAGGCACTCTTTTTGCACCTTAATTTACCTTAGCCTGATTTTCTAAGGTTTAATCTCGTTCAAACCTTTTCAATCATTTAATCAAGTACTTATTATATAAACAAAACATGCCATAACATTTTCTTTTCATGCCATGGTTAAAATCATTTTATCAAACACTCTAGAGAATGTTAATATAGGATAAGAATGTTAAGGGGTGTTGATCTAGATGAGATATCCCAATCCTCTTTGATACTGGTCGTTCCTTCTCATCATTCACTATATAAAAAAAAGTGAAAAATAATGTGACACCCGTTATTCTTCTAACGGGTATTGAGGTAATTAAATTAATTTTTAATGTATAAAAAAAAAATTGCTTCATTTAAATTTATTTTATAATATTTATTTTTATCTATTTTTAAATTTTCTAAAATTCTCCTATATTTATTTAGTATGATTACTAAAAAGCCTTAGAACTTCTAATAAATCTCAAAAATGTCATATTGGCATTATGTGTGTTAAAGTCTTTAGATGAGACATAAGGATATCTTTTCCAACTACTCTTGACCCTCATTTTCTTTATTTCCTCCGTGACATGCTTCAACATGTCTCCTCTATAATTGTTTCTATCACTTCTCTTCAAAGATTTCATCTTTTCTTCCTTTCTCTTCCACGGTTCCCACACTCTTCTTCTCATTTCTTTGCTGAAGCAAAATACTTAGAGAACTTCTTCAAGGCAGCCATAAAAATCAGCCACCATCACCTCCATTTGAGCAAGAATTTCAGTCATACCGAAGTAAAGGAACCTGTTTTGAAGCCATTTCAAGCTTCCAACTAACCATAATCCGAGGTTAGAATCTTATGAACAAATTTAGTCTTTCATTTATAAATTTTCTTTTATACTAAAGGATTATTCAAATTTGCGTTCTTAAACCTAAGTTTATGTTTGTTGCTATTTTGGAGCATATGTATGAAGTCTAAGTGTATATGCCCTAGACAGAAAATTTATATTGTTAAACTTTGTAATACCTCTATGGGCAGTGGTTATTTCTTGAAATTCTAAGATTAAATTAAAATAAATTTTATGAATGTAGTTGTATGTTGTGCTTTAGTTTTAATTGTCCTTATGCACGCCTTAGGATCAAGGGAGTATGGAGCTAACGTTAATTGATTCCAGGATTAAGAGACTGTTGATAAGCTTAAAAGGTAGGGATTCTATTACTCATCTTTTGTGAGGTTTTTATAGAATTAAAATTGATTGTTTTGCCGCAATATATATATATCTATGTTGAACTGATATTATATGTGTATCACATATGAAACTATGACATGGACTCGTCTTGTATTGTACGGCGAGGAACATAATGAATTGACACATGTTATAAATTGAGAAGCATGGTTAGGAAAACTAACTCTATTGATAATGATTTAATATAGAGAAATTGTGAGACATGAAGAGGGCGACGGTTACGTCCTTGGGCATGAATACCCTAAAAGGTAAAGTAGGGGGAAGGCGATGACGCTTCCTTGGGTTGAAAGTCCCAGAACACACTGTACAGGAATCGATTTGGTGAGGACTCGGGGCTTGATGTCCCCTCACCGGAACACCCTTGGAATGTTTATAGGGTGATCAAGTGCGCCCATTTGGGTTTCGATGAGTTGAGTGATACTCAATTTAACATGGATACCTAGGAACAATGATGATTGTTAATATTTGTATAAATGTGTAATTATGACACTTGGTAATGATTAACTACGGTATCCATAAGATGTGATCATAATAAACCTCATAATCTGGAATATGATGTAACTTACTAACCATGCAGATTTTAATGTGGTAATGATAAAGGTGAGTAATGGCTTTCTCTACTGAGCATAGTGTTGCTCATTCCCTTATGTTTATATCTTTTCAGGACTCACTAAGTGTGAGGTGGCTACGAGAAATATAGTTGAGGAAGTGATGTAACTATATTACATTGGGACTGCTTCAATCGTTGAGAATGTTCTTCATGATAATGTAAGCATCAATTGTTACTTTCTGTGACTGTATTACAATGTGTTGAGGGTTAAAATGATGATGACAACAGTTTATATTATTAAATTTAAGGTGCTACATTAAAACTGTGGTTTATTTGTCGTTTATATTTTTATTTTGAGTTGAGAGTTTTCATTTAAGTCCCGGGCAAATTTTATTTTTAAGGTTTTACTTTTATTATTTATTTTTATTTTATCTCATTAAAAACTGTTAACCCCCACATAGGGGCGTTACAGAATTTTTGGTATCAGAGCCTAGGTTCGGTTAACCTAGGGAGTGTAGCACCACTTTAAAAAAATATATTTTTGAGATGGTTTTGAAGCTGAATTTTCATTGTCATCATCAAAATGAACCTTCACATTGATTTATACAGTCTAGAAGGATGTAACATGGAAAGGCCATAGAATGAAAATATTAATAGTTATATGAGTACAATAATTATATAGAAGGAAAGTATTAATAGTTATGAGGGAATGATAATTATATGGAATGAGTTTATAAGTAGAATGCTTATGAGAGATTCGTATAATATTAGGATCTATAAGCATATCTAATTCGTATAAACGATGAGAAATTCGTATAGATACGAGGATTTAAGAGCCTTTTGTCTCGTGAAAAACAATAAGAAATATAAGGCTTGATTTATTGATTTTAAAGTTTGACATAGATATGCCAAATTTTTCGTAATTGATTCAAACCTAAGTAATGATTATGTGTGGATTCGATGGAGCACATAAGTGTCAATGTCTTTTCTTAAAAGTTCTATATATTTGAGGAATATGATATAAGTTGAAAATCATGGTATTGAATCTTGAGAGAGATAAATGTTAGACTTTTGGTCTGTTGAGACTGTGTAAAGTCTAGAATGCATGAATCTCAAAATTGGAATATTTCGTTACGTACATTGTATTTAAGTGTATCAGTGAATCTTTATATATAGATGCAATAGAAAAATGATCAATAGGAGTTTCCTTAAGTAAATCATAATACTTAAGGCACTTATAATAATTTTGGATAATTACGATAAAATGTTTAAGTTTTAGATGTTTAGAAGTGAATCTTTTGGTTACTTAAGGTTTTGTTATATGTAACGCCCCTATGTGGGGGTTAACAGTTTTTAATGAGATAAAATAAAAATAAATAATAAAAGTAAAACCTTAAAATAAAATTTGCCCGGGACTTAAATGAAAACTCTCAACTCAAAAATAAAAATATAAACGACAAATAAACCACAGTTTAATGTAGCACCTTAAATTTAATAATATAAACTGTTGTCATCATCATTTTATCCCTCAACACATTGTAATACAGTCACAGAAAGTAACAATTGATGCTTACATTATCATGAAGAACATTCTCAACAATTGAAGCAGTCCCAATGTAATATAGCTACATCACTTCCTCAACTATATTTCTCGTAGCCACCTCACACTTAGTGAGTCCTGAAAAGATATAAACATAAGGGAATGAGCAACACTATGCTCAGTAGAGAAAGCCATTACTCACCTCTATCATTACCACATTAAAATCTGCATGGTTAGTAGGTACATCATATTCCAGATTATGAGGTTTATTATGATCACATCTTATGGATACCGTAGTTAATCATTACCAAGTGTCATAATTACACATTTATACAAATATTACCAATCATCATTGTTCCTAGGTATCCATGTTAAATTGAGTATCACTCAACTCATCGAAACCCAAATGGGCGCACTTGATCACCCTATAAACATTCCAAGGGTGTTCCGGTGAGGGGACATCAAGCCCCGAGTCCTCACCAAATCGATTCCTGTACAGTGTGTTCTGGGACTTTCAACCCAAGGAAGCGTCATCGCCTTCCCCCTATTTTACCTTTTAGGGTATTCATGCCCAAGGACGTAACCGTCGCCCTCTTCATGTCTCACAATTTCTCTATATTGAATCATTATCAATAGAGTTAGTTTTCCTAACCATGCTTCTCAATTTATAACATGTGTCAATTCATTATGTTCCTCGCCGTACAATACAAGACGAGTCCATGTCATAGTTTCATATGTGATACACATATAATATCAGTTCAACATAGATATATATATTGCAGCAAAACAATCAATTTTAATTCTATAAAAACCTCACAAAAGATGAGTAATAGAATCCCTACCTTTTAAGCTTATCAACAGTCTCTTAATCCTGGAATCAATTAACGTTAGCTCCATACTCCCTTGATCCTAAGGCGTGCATAAGGACAATTAAAACTAAAGCACAACATACAACTACATTCATAAATAAATCATGTGTAAACCTATCTTACTAGTATGCCATTAAAGCTTTTATATAAATCTCTTTCGAATACCACAGTAAACAATTTTTGTCTTAACACAATATAAAATGTAAACAAGTAATCTATAGGTTTTAGTCCCTAATAAGATTCATCAATCACTTAGGATAATATTGGAAAGGTTGCAAGACATTAAAGAATTAGGTGGTGAGCAAAGATGGGTTCTTGGTTCAGGTTAGCAGCTGGTATACCATAACAAACTGGCAGATTTACTAGTTTCCAATACAAAAATTGAATAATTCTTAGAAAATAAAATACAACTCCGATTTAGGTTTATGATAGCTCGTTAGAAAGCCTAGGATGCTACTTTTCAAATATGCAAACCAATTCATAAAATTCATTTTAATTTAATCTTAGAATTTCAAGAAATAGCCACTGTCCATAGAGGTATTACAAAGTTTAACAATATAAATTTTCTGTCTAGGGCATATACACTTAGACTTCATACATATGCTCCAAAATAGCAACAAACATATACTTAGGCTTAAGAACGCAAATTTGAATAATCCTTTAGTATAAAAGAAAATTTATAAATGAAAGACTAAATTTGTTCATAAGATTCTAACCTCGGATTATGGTTAGTTGGAAGCTTGAAATGGCTTCAAAACAGGTTCCTTTACTTCGGTATGACTGAAATTCTTGCTCAAATGGAGGTGATGGTGGCTGATTTTTATGGCTGCCTTGAAGAAGTTCTCTAAGTATTTTGCTTCAGCAAAGAAATAGAAGAAGAGTGTGGGAACCGTGGAAGAGAAAGGAAGAAAAGATGAAGTCTTTGAAGAGAAGTGATAGAAACAATTATAGAGGAGACATGTTGAAGCATGTCACGGAGGAAATAAAGAAAATGAGGGTCAAGAGTAGTTGGAAAAGATATCCTTATGTCTCATCTAAGACTTTAACACACATAATGCCAATATGACATTTTTGAGATTTATTAGAAGTTCTAAGGCTTTTTAGTAATCATACTAAATAAATATAAGAGAATTTTAGAAAATTTAAAAATAGATAAAAATAAATATTATAAAATAAATTTAAATGAAGCAATTTTTTTTTATACATTAAAAGTTAATTTAATTACCTCAATACCCGTTAGGAGAATAACGGGTGTCACAGCTCTACCCCCCTTAAAGAAATTTCGTCCTCGAAATTTCAATTCTAGCAATACTAGTAAAAATTATGATTCCACTATGATTCCAATTCTGAGTCTAAACCGTTAATGTTGTTTGTCCTCCAAATTTAAGTTATCGTATCTCCACTCATTTACTTGCATAATAAATCTTACTCCTAAATCCCTCAATGAGAGTATTTCTGACAAGTTTCAACTTATAACACCGTATAATAGTCTAAGAATCTGATCAGGCATACATATTGACCATATCATGATTCCAGTCCTTCATTGTCCATGGACCTGTGATTTACAATCACATTTAAGGAGATTGCCAGAGAAATTTTATATACTTCATCTTTAGGTTCCTTTTCCTTTTTGAGTAAGGAAAAGTCAAATATATTTGATTTCATACCTCAACTAATAAACTAGAACATAATCATAAAACATATATCACAAACACTTTTATTCAAAACTATACATTAAACTTACTCATAGAGATATTAAACGGAATCTCAGAGTTGCAAACATACCCGACATATTTTTCATTAAACAGCTATCCTCATGACACAAACATTCAACCCAAATACTATACTCATATTTCATATGGAATATCCTCATAACTGACTCTGGTACTTCCACATAATATTAACAGAATATTACACATTACAAACATAATACGGATACGTTTCGAGAGTACAAGGCACTCCGTATACCAGCTATCCATATCATGCATGCTTAGAGGATACAAAAACATCGATAAACAAAAGATCGGACCTTAAGAAGGATGCGTTTCGAGAGCATCAAGTACTCCGTATCCAGCCATCCCGGCATTAGGCTCAATGAATCTAAAAGATTTAACAACGACGTACCACAAGAAACACATAATACAAGGCAAACGGTTATTCGTAACACACGAAATACGGACACACATGCCTACATGCCAAAGATAAAACAAAAAGATTACAGATGGAGATTCAAATCAATTGGCCGCTCCCGGCTTTCCCTTTCCCATTCAAGCTTGGATGTTGCAGTGTCGGATTCTGGATGTATGATTTGCATTTTATCTATCAATTCCTCAGCTGTTGAAGCAGTGACAAAGATTTGTCTCTCCGATTCTGTAGTGATGTTTTCTTCCACAGCGTAATCTAGAAATTTCAAAAGACCGTCATAAAAACCCTTTACGTTCAGCAGTCCCAAAGGTTTGGAATAAAAGCCCAACAATTGCCCACAAGCAACTATAAATATTTCCTCAAGAGTACCTAGACCACCAGGTAATGCTATAAAAGCATCAGAATTATAGATTATGTCTTTAAAATTTTTAGGGATACTCCTGACTCCTTCTCCCTTACCTATGGCTTCCTTACAAAGGTTTCCTTCAACTGGAATATGAGGCCAAATTCTTACATCAGTAGCGTCGCTAGACCTAGCTGCTAGTGTCATATTTACCATCATTTTTATACTACCACCCCCATAGATTATGTTAATCTTCTTGTGTGCTAGGACTTGCCCTAAGTGATTTGCAGCTTCTAAATAAGCTTTATCTTTTCCAAGGCTGGAACCACAAAAGACACAGACATTCTTTATTTTCTTCGTGGACTGGGAGGTAGACATATTTGGTTTATAGAAGTGGTTGCTTAATGTCTGCTCCACTTAGACTTCGGGTTCTACATGAGATTTTAAAGATGAGAAATATACAAAAAGGGCTAAAGAGATAGACGAGTAGGTAATGAAAATGTAATCCAAAGATTTAAACAAAATCTTGTGCGGATAAGAAAGTAAGATAAGGTGATTGATAGTTTACAGAAAATCTGATTCACTTTTTGAAAAAGATTAGACTCTAATTGTATAACTTTTGACAATTGAGAACAATTCGACAGAAGACCCTCATGACACAACTGTAGACTTTTTGACAAATATACACCAAGTCTAGAAATTTAATATAAACGACAAATACTGTAGAACTTTTGAAATTTGAGACACAAATCTTGAAATATCTGGATAAGCTTTTCAAAATTCAAACATATTACTGTACCGTATGTAACGTGTCTGATAAGATAATATATTTTATTATATATATATTTAAGAAAATCATAAATTAAATAAGATATTAACACTTACTGTATCAATCTAATAATCACAATTATTTCAAACACAAAAGCAAATATTCTGAGTAAAAGAAAAAACACAAACTGTTGAACATCAGCTAAAACTGCTTCAAATAAGTAAAGACTAAATAACCTTTATAGAGCGATGACTTATTCCCCATCCAGTTTTCTTATGGCTTGGCAAACAGGATCTAGAAATACCATATTCCTGAGGCGTTGTCTTTCTGTATAAAATTTAGGCCAGAGTTTAAAAATAGCTCCTTGAACATATCCACTAGGGTGACCGTGGAGAGGAGGATGGATGCTATCCAAGTTCTCCTTTGAAAGTCCATCCCTACAAAACCTTATTTTATCCTCTCTATTCGTAGACATATAACCAGGTGAAGTACATTTACCGTTACAATTTTGTCTTCCACATTTGTTACAAGTGACCACGATGGCACGAGCTCTTCTTTTCATTGCACTACGACTGGTACCCGTTCCTGGTAAACCGACATCTTGACTAAAGTCACTCGGACGGATTTTCCCCTCTATCAACATTCTCACATCACAAGGGATACCAAAACGCATAAGAATCCACAACCGAGTAATTCTAGCCTTGTATTTCTTTCTGAGAATCTTTTGGGAGAGTGATGGGAAATACTTTCTCAGGTGTTGGTACTTTGGGTCCATGATGAGATGAAAGAAGAGTAAATAGAAAGGAAAAATTAAGATAGTAAATTACAGAATCCTAGAATTCCTTCTTCTTTTAGAGGAAAAGAAGAATTTTTAATGAAAAAGAAGAGGATTTGCGATTTAGAGAGAAAATAACAAATTAAGAGAGAAAAAGTGAACTCGGAGAAATAAGCTCCTATGCACAGTAAACGTATTTGTAAACAATGATTAAACCACTGTATTTGACACGTATAGAAACCACGTGGGAGAGACAGTGTGAATCAAACTGATTTAAGATTTGAACTAGGCCCAAATGTTCTTAGTTGAAAATGGTCAGGTTGTTTCGGGCCTTGACACATTTGGAACGAGTTAAATAACAAACATAAAATTGAAAACCAATTTGTATAAATCTTAAACCCAATTTAAAGCCCACTATAGATAAAGTTAATTATGAACAACAAATCTAATTTAACGACAACAAGGATCTTCCTGAATGATCCAGCAACTCAAATAATTTTGTTTTAATCAAAACCTTATTGAACAATGCATACACCCATATGTTATTCTTAATACTCAACATCTATCAATGGATTCGTCATCATTGCTACCAAGGGTTTAGAATGTGACTAACCTTGAAATCAATACGATTTACGTCTTTCAACGTAGACCATATAAATGAACAAAGACACTTGATGTTACTACTTAAGAACATCTACAATCCCCACAATTCTACTTATACAATATATAATTTCCTCATATAACAAAACCTTAGGTAACCAAAAGATTCACTGATACACTTAAATACAATGTACGTAACGAAATATTCCAATTTTGATATTCATGCATTCTAGACTTTACACAGTCTCAACAGACCAAAAGTCTAACATTTATCTCTCTCAAGATTCAATACCATGATTCCCAACTTATATCATATTCCTCAAATATATAGAACTTTTAAGAAAAGACATTGACACTTATGTGCTCCATCGAATCCACACATAATCATTACTTAGGTTTGAATCAATTACGAAAAATTTGGCATATCTATGCCAAACTTTAAAATCAATAAATCAAGCCTTATATTTCTTATTGTTTTTCACGAGACAAAAGGCTCTTAAATCTTCTTATCTATACGAATTTCTCATCGTTTATACGAATTAGATATGCTTATAGATCCAAATATTATACGAATCTCTCATAAGCATTCTACTTATAAACTCATTCCATATAATTATCATTCCCTCATAACTATTAATACTTTCCTTCTATGTAATTATTGTACTCATATAACTATTAATATTTTCATTCTATGGCCTTTCCATGTTACATCCTTCTAGACTGTATAAATCAATGTGAAGGTTCATTTTGATGATGACAATGAAAATTCAGCTTCAAAACCATCTCAAAAATATATATTTTTTAAAGTGGTGCTACACTCCCTAGGTTAACCGAACCTAGGCTCTGATACCAAAAATTCTGTAACGCCCCTATGTGGGGGTTAACAGTTTTTAATGAGATAAAATAAAAATAAATAATAAAAGTAAAACCTTAAAATAAAATTTGCCCGGGACTTAAATGAAAACTCTCAACTCAAAATTAAAAATATAAACGATAAATAAACCACAGTTTAATGTAGCACCTTAAATTTAATAATATAAACTGTTGTCATCATCATTTTATCCCTCAACACATTGTAATACAGTCACAGAAAGTAACAATTGATGCTTACATTATCATGAAGAACATTCTCAACAATTGAAGCAGTCCCAATGTAATATAGCTACATCACTTCCTCAACTATATTTCTCGTAGCCACCTCACACTTAGTGAGTCCTGAAAAGATATAAACATAAGGGAATGAGCAACACTATGCTCAGTAGAGAAAGCCATTACTCACCTCTATCATTACCACATTAAAATCTGCATGGTTAGTAGGTTACATCATATTCCAGATTATGAGGTTTATTATGATCACATCTTATGGATACCGTAGTTAATCATTACCAAGTGTCATAATTACACATTTATACAAATATTACCAATCATCATTGTTCCTAGGTATCCATGTTAAATTGAGTATCACTCAACTCATCGAAACCCAAATGGGCGCACTTGATCACCCTATAAACATTCCAAGGGTGTTCCGGTGAGGGGACATCAAGCCCCGAGTCCTCACCAAATCGATTCCTGTACAGTGTGTTCTGGGACTTTCAACCCAAGGAAGCGTCATCGCCTTCCCCCTATTTTACCTTTTAGGGTATTCATGCCCAAGGACGTAACCGTCGCCCTCTTCATGTCTCACAATTTCTCTATATTGAATCATTATCAATAGAGTTAGTTTTCCTAACCATGCTTCTCAATTTATAACATGTGTCAATTCATTATGTTCCTCGCCGTACAATACAAGACGAGTCCATGTCATAGTTTCATATGTGATACACATATAATATCAGTTCAACATAGATATATATATTGCAGCAAAACAATCAATTTTAATTCTATAAAAACCTCACAAAAGATGAGTAATAGAATCCCTACCTTTTAAGCTTATCAACAGTCTCTTAATCCTGGAATCAATTAACGTTAGCTCCATACTCCCTTGATCCTAAGGCGTGCATAAGGACAATTAAAACTAAAGCACAACATACAACTACATTCATAAATAAATCATGTGTAAACCTATCTTACTAGTATGCCATTAAAGCTTTTATATAAATCTCTTTCGAATACCACAGTAAACAATTTTTGTCTTAACACAATATAAAATGTAAACAAGTAATCTATAGGTTTTAGTCCCTAATAAGATTCATCAATCACTTAGGATAATATTGGAAAGGTTGCAAGACATTAAAGAATTAGGTGGTGAGCAAAGATGGGTTCTTGGTTCAGGTTAGCAGCTGGTATACCATAACAAACTGGCAGATTTACTAGTTTCCAATACAAAAATTGAATAATTCTTAGAAAATAAAATACAACTCCGATTTAGGTTTATGATAGCTCGTTAGAAAGCCTAGGATGCTACTTTTCAAATATGCAAACCAATTCATAAAATTCATTTTAATTTAATCTTAGAATTTCAAGAAATAGCCACTGTCCATAGAGGTATTACAAAGTTTAACAATATAAATTTTCTGTCTAGGGCATATACACTTAGACTTCATACATATGCTCCAAAATAGCAACAAACATATACTTAGGCTTAAGAACGCAAATTTGAATAATCCTTTAGTATAAAAGAAAATTTATAAATGAAAGACTAAATTTGTTCATAAGATTCTAACCTCGGATTATGGTTAGTTGGAAGCTTGAAATGGCTTCAAAACAGGTTCCTTTACTTCGGTATGACTGAAATTCTTGCTCAAATGGAGGTGATGGTGGCTGATTTTTATGGCTGCCTTGAAGAAGTTCTCTAAGTATTTTGCTTCAGCAAAGAAATAAGAAGAAGAGTGTGGGAACCGTGGAAGAGAAAGGAAGAAAAGATGAAGTCTTTGAAGAGAAGTGATAGAAACAATTATAGAGGAGACATGTTGAAGCATGTCACGGAGGAAATAAAGAAAATGAGGGTCAAGAGTAGTTGGAAAAGATATCCTTATGTCTCATCTAGAGACTTTAACACACATAATGCCAATATGACATTTTTGAGATTTATTAGAAGTTCTAAGACTTTTTAGTAAACATACTAAATAAATATAGGAGAATTTTAGAAAATTTAAAAATAGATAAAAATAAATATTATAAAATAAATTTAAATGAAGCAATTTTTTTTATACATTAAAAGTTAATTTAATTACCTCAATACCCGTTAGGAGAATAACGGGTGTCACATTATATGAGGAAATTATATATTGTATAAGTAGAATTGTGGAGATTGTAGATGTTCTTAAGTAGTAACATCAAGTGTCTTTGTTCATTGATATGGTCTACGTTGAAAGACGTAAATCGTATTGATTTCAAGGTTAGTCGCATTCTAAACCCTTGGTAGTAATGATGATGAATCCATTGATAGATGTTGAGTATTAGGAATAACATATGGGTGTATGTATTGTTCAATAAGGTTTTGATTAAAACAAAAATATTTGAGTTGCTGGAAGATTATGTTGTTATGAAATGATTTTAAATATCATTCAGGAAGATCCTTGTTGTCGTTAAATTAGATTTGTTGTTCATAGTTAACTTTATCTATAGTGGGCTTTAAATTGGGTTTAAGATTTATACAAATTGGTTTTCAATTTTATGTTTGTTATTTAACTTGTTCTAAATGTGTTAAGGCCCGAAACAACCTGACCATTTTCAACTTAGAACATTTGGGCCTAGTTCAAATCTTAAATCAGTTTGATTCACACTGTCTCTCCCACGCGGTCTCTATACGTGTCATATACAATGGTTTAATTATTGTTTACAAATACGTTTACTGTGCATAGGAGCTTATTTCTCCGAATTCACTTTTTCTCTCTTAGTTTGTTATTTTCTCTCTAAATCGCAAATCCTCTTCTTTTTCATTAAAAATTCTTCTTTTTCTCTAAAAGAAGAAGGAATTCTAGGATTCTGCAATTTACTATCTTAATTTTTTCTTTCTATTTACTCTTCTTTCATCTCATCATGGACCCAAAGTACCAACACCTGAGAAAGTATTTCCCATCACTCTCCCAAAAGATTCTCAGAAAGAAATACAAGGCTAGAATTACTCGGTTGTGGATTCTTATGCGTTTTGGTTTCCCTTGTGATGTGAGAATGTTGATAGAGGGGAAAATCCGTCCGAGTGACTTTAGTCAAGATGTCGGTTTACCAGGAACGGGTACCAGTCGTAGTGCAATGAAAAGAAGAGCTCGTGCCATCGTAGTCACTTGTAACAAATGTGGAAGACAAAATTGTAACGGTAAATGTACTTCACCTGGTTATATGTCTACGAATAGAGAGGATAAAATACGGTTTTGTAGGGATGGACTTTCAAAGGAGAACTTGGATAGCATCCATCCTCCTCTCCACGGTCACCCTAGTGGATATGTTCAAGGAGCTATTTTTAAACTCTGGCCTAAATTTTATACAGAAAGACAACGCCTCAGGAATATGGTATTTCTAGATCCTGTTTGCCAAGCCATAAGAAAACTGGATGGGGAATAAGTCATCGCTCTATAAAGGTTATTTAGTCTTTACTTATTTGAAGCAGTTTTAGCTGATGTTCAACAGTTTGTGTTTTTCTTTTACTCAGAATATTTGCTTTTGTGTTTGAAATAATTGTGATTATTAGATTGATACAGTAAGTGTTAATATCTTATTTAATTTATGATTTTCTTAAATATATATATAATAAAATATATTATCTTATCAGACACGTTACATACGGTACAGTAATATGTTTGAATTTTGAAAAGCTTATCCAGATATTTCAAGATTTGTGTCTCAAATTTCAAAAGTTCTACGGTATTTGTCGTTTATATTAAATTTCTAGACTTGGTGTATATTTGTCAAAAAGTCTACAGTTGTGTCATGAGGGTCTTTTGTCGAATTGTTCTCAATTGTCAAAAGTTATACAATTAGAGTCTAATCTTTTTCAAAAAGTGAATCAGATTTTCTATAAACTATCAATCACCTTATCTTACTTTCTTATCCGCACAAGATTTTGTTTAAATCTTTGGATTACTTTTTCATTACCTACTCGTCTATCTCTTTAGCCCTTTTTGTATATTTCTCATCTTTAAAATCTCATGTAGAACCCGAAGTCTAAGTGGAGCAGACATTAAGCAACCACTTCTATAAACCAAATATGTCTACCTCCCAGTCCACGAAGAAAATAAAGAATGTCTGTGTCTTTTGTGGTTCCAGCCTTGGAAAAGATAAAGCTTATTTAGAAGCTGCAAATCACTTAGGGCAAGTCCTAGCACGCAAGAAGATTAACATAATCTATGGGGGTGGTAGTATAAAAATGATGGTAAATATGGCACTAGCAGCTAGGTCTAGCGACGCTACTGATGTAAGAATTTGGCCTCATATTCCAGTTGAAGGAAACCTTTGTAAGGAAGCCATAGGTAAGGGAGAAGGAGTCAGGAGTATCCCTAAAAATTTTAAAGACATAATCTATAATTCTGATGCTTTTATAGCATTACCTGGTGGTCTAGGTACTCTTGAGGAAATATTTATAGTTGCTTGTGGGCAATTGTTGGGCTTTTATTCCAAACCTTTGGGACTGCTGAACGTAAAGGGTTTTTATGACGGTCTTTTGAAATTTCTAGATTACGCTGTGGAAGAAAACATCACTACAGAATCGGAGAGACAAATCTTTGTCACTGCTTCAACAGCTGAGGAATTGATAGATAAAATGCAAATCATACATCTAGAATCCGACACTGCAACATCCAAGCTTGAATGGGAAAGGGAAAGCCGGGAGCGGCCAATTGATTTGAATCTCCATCTGTAATCTTTTTGTTTTATCTTTGGCATGTAGGCATGTGTGTCCGTATTTCGTGTGTTACGAATAACCGTTTGCCTTGTATTATGTGTTTCTTGTGGTACGTCGTTGTTAAATCTTTTAGATTCATTGAGCCTAATGCCGGGATGGCTGGATACGGAGTACTTGATGCTCTCGAAACGCATCCTTCTTAAGGTCCGATCTTTTGTTTATCGATGTTTTTGTATCCTCTAAGCATGCATGATATGGATAGCTGGTATACGGAGTGCCTTGTACTCTCGAAACGTATCCGTATTATGTTTGTAATGTGTAATATTCTGTTAATATTATGTGGAAGTACCAGAGTCAGTTATGGGGATATTCCATATGAAATATGAGTATATTATTTGGATTGAATGTTTGTGTCCTGAGGATAGCTGTTTAATGAAAAATATGCCGGGTATGTTTGCAACTCTGAGATTCCGTTTAATATCTCTATGAGTAAGTTTAATGTATAGTTTTGAATAAAAGTGTTTGTGATATATGTTTTATGATTATGTTCTAGTTTATTAGTTGAGGTATGAAATCAAATATATTTGACTTTTCCTTACTCAAAAAGGAAAAGGAACCTAAAGATGAAGTATATAAAATTTCTCTGGCAATCTCCTTAAATGTGATTGTAAATCACAGTCCATGGACAATGAAGGACTGGAATCATGATATGGTCAATATGTATGCCTGATCAGATTCTTAGACTATTATACGGTGTTATAAGTTGAAACTTGTCAGAAATACTCTTATTGAGGGATTTAGGAGTAAGATTTATTATGCAAGTAAATAAGTGGAAATACGATAACTTAAATTTGGAGGACAAACAACATTAACGGTTTAGACTCGGAATTGGAATCATAATGGAATTAAAATTTTTACTAGTATTGCTAGAATTGAAATTTCGAGGACGAAATTTCTTTAAGGGGGGTGGAGCTGTGACACCCGTTATTCTTCTAACGGGTATTGAGGTAATTAAATTAATTTTTAATGTATAAAAAAAAAATTGCTTCATTTAAATTTATTTTATAATATTTATTTTTATCTATTTTTAAATTTTCTAAAATTCTCCTATATTTATTTAGTATGATTACTAAAAAGCCTTAGAACTTCTAATAAATCTCAAAAATGTCATATTGGCATTATGTGTGTTAAAGTCTTTAGATGAGACATAAGGATATCTTTTCCAACTACTCTTGACCCTCATTTTCTTTATTTCCTCCGTGACATGCTTCAACATGTCTCCTCTATAATTGTTTCTATCACTTCTCTTCAAAGATTTCATCTTTTCTTCCTTTCTCTTCCACGGTTCCCACACTCTTCTTCTCATTTCTTTGCTGAAGCAAAATACTTAGAGAACTTCTTCAAGGCAGCCATAAAAATCAGCCACCATCACCTCCATTTGAGCAAGAATTTCAGTCATACCGAAGTAAAGGAACCTGTTTTGAAGCCATTTCAAGCTTCCAACTAACCATAATCCGAGGTTAGAATCTTATGAACAAATTTAGTCTTTCATTTATAAATTTTCTTTTATACTAAAGGATTATTCAAATTTGCGTTCTTAAACCTAAGTTTATGTTTGTTGCTATTTTGGAGCATATGTATGAAGTCTAAGTGTATATGCCCTAGACAGAAAATTTATATTGTTAAACTTTGTAATACCTCTATGGGCAGTGGTTATTTCTTGAAATTCTAAGATTAAATTAAAATAAATTTTATGAATGTAGTTGTATGTTGTGCTTTAGTTTTAATTGTCCTTATGCACGCCTTAGGATCAAGGGAGTATGGAGCTAACGTTAATTGATTCCAGGATTAAGAGACTGTTGATAAGCTTAAAAGGTAGGGATTCTATTACTCATCTTTTGTGAGGTTTTTATAGAATTAAAATTGATTGTTTTGCCGCAATATATATATATCTATGTTGAACTGATATTATATGTGTATCACATATGAAACTATGACATGGACTCGTCTTGTATTGTACGGCGAGGAACATAATGAATTGACACATGTTATAAATTGAGAAGCATGGTTAGGAAAACTAACTCTATTGATAATGATTTAATATAGAGAAATTGTGAGACATGAAGAGGGCGACGGTTACGTCCTTGGGCATGAATACCCTAAAAGGTAAAGTAGGGGGAAGGCGATGACGCTTCCTTGGGTTGAAAGTCCCAGAACACACTGTACAGGAATCGATTTGGTGAGGACTCGGGGCTTGATGTCCCCTCACCGGAACACCCTTGGAATGTTTATAGGGTGATCAAGTGCGCCCATTTGGGTTTCGATGAGTTGAGTGATACTCAATTTAACATGGATACCTAGGAACAATGATGATTGTTAATATTTGTATAAATGTGTAATTATGACACTTGGTAATGATTAACTACGGTATCCATAAGATGTGATCATAATAAACCTCATAATCTGGAATATGATGTAACTTACTAACCATGCAGATTTTAATGTGGTAATGATAAAGGTGAGTAATGGCTTTCTCTACTGAGCATAGTGTTGCTCATTCCCTTATGTTTATATCTTTTCAGGACTCACTAAGTGTGAGGTGGCTACGAGAAATATAGTTGAGGAAGTGATGTAACTATATTACATTGGGACTGCTTCAATCGTTGAGAATGTTCTTCATGATAATGTAAGCATCAATTGTTACTTTCTGTGACTGTATTACAATGTGTTGAGGGTTAAAATGATGATGACAACAGTTTATATTATTAAATTTAAGGTGCTACATTAAAACTGTGGTTTATTTGTCGTTTATATTTTTATTTTGAGTTGAGAGTTTTCATTTAAGTCCCGGGCAAATTTTATTTTTAAGGTTTTACTTTTATTATTTATTTTTATTTTATCTCATTAAAAACTGTTAACCCCCACATAGGGGCGTTACAAATAAATTTAGAGATAGTAAAGCCAGCATTTTATTTACTACCAATTCTATATAGAGGAGGAACTAATAATAGTGACTAGTGGGGTCAATATGTTAATTTAATTCTGTAACTACACCGGGCACGCAAAATAATCAACCTTTTAATTTAGATGCATCATATATCAACTTTTTCTTTTTTGAATGTAAATATCAACTTATCAATTATTAAGAAACAGAAATGTGTTTAAAATAAAGGAAATGAAGTTTATAGTTGTTGCTTTTGGTCAGCATCAGCAATATTACATAACATCACTCTAGAGCAGCATATATATATATATATATATATCATAGAAAATAATCAAAATGAGTTCGGTGGAAAAGGGCTATGACCAGAACCAAAGGCTTTGATGTGGTCTTTGAGGGATCTCTTATGCTTGAAATCAGAACCACAAACACAAAGCCAGCGCTTTCCGCAGTTCTTCTCGTGGGTTCTCCAGTCACCTTTGACGGCCAAAAGCTTCCCGCATTTGCGGCAGGTGAAGGGTTTCATGCCATGCTTCCTTTTGTAGTGAGTTTGGAGAGTCCTAAAGTCCTTGAGAGGCTTGGCTCGCGGGTGCTTTATGTTATTCTTGCATCCTTCCGCGCAGCAATAACATGGAATGCCTAGCATAACTCGTGGCTGCGTTTCTTTCAGCGACTCTCGCCCTCTTCGATATTGTGATCCATGTCCCCACATGTGCATCTACAAGTAAGACAAGTGTGTGTGTGTATATATATATATCAGTACTTCATGGCATGGCAAGAAGGAAATTAAATTTTTACTTATAATTTTTTTAAAAAAACTTCAAGTTATATGTTCCTATTTTATAAAAAAAGTTATAATTACGCTCCTCATGAAGAATTGAAATATGTTACCGTACTTATATTCTACAAGAAAAGTTGTTTGTATTTTACAATATAAATATATAATTGTGTTCTCGTTGAATAATTAAAACATTTTGTTGTGGCTATGTTTTACTATAGAAAAATTATACATGTTTCCTCAATCATAATTGAAATGTATTACTGTCACCAGTCCAAAAATTACTAGCTCAATTTTTTTTTTAGGGCCTTTACTGAGAAAAATTTCTAGCACTATGCTACACTGAATGGGAGTAAAATTTTAATATGTGCATGGCTTTAACATGTATAATAATATTTTCCATGCTAGCGCGTCAAAGTTTTGTGAGCCTCATGAAAGTAAAATTACGATTTTAATCCAAATAAAATATGTACATATAATTCAGTTTTACTGTACTCTTGACCAGTTAAACTTTAACTGATGTATACTTAAAAAGTGTTCCGAAATAAGTGTAATATACATATATATAAAACTATATGTAAATGTGATCTAGTTGGTCGATGCGTATGCTAAAGCAGTACTTGCTATTCTCTTTGCATTACTTATCACCCTAATGATTAAATAATTAACTGTATGTGGTATCATTTAATTAATCGTTGATTTTTCTAGGTTTTTAGCATTTGTAAGGAATGTGAATATATATGTGATAATAAAGTGATTATAATGCAATTCCAAAGGAAAAAAAAATAAGTGATTTTAAGGCAAAATATAATTCGACATAAAATTTGAAGCATGTGTTATATTTATATATATATATATATATGACCGGACCTGAAGATTGTTATAACGGTTGAATGTCTTGAAGCAGACATGGCAGGAAAAGTCAGTAAAGCCGATGAGAATTTGTTCTGCAGTTGGAATCCAATATTTCCCGGGCGCTGTTGATGCGACGTCATTTGGATCCACGGACGTTCCATCCGAATCCGCGGCGAAGCCATGATGATGATCACGTGAATACTCTGGAAGGCCAATGTGCAATGCCACATTAACATCTTCATTATCATGATCTAGCACTTCATCACTGCACTCCTTAGGGTTTTCATTTGCAGGTCGTTCGGGTGACCGAAGCAAGCAGCTTATTAGTGGAAGAGGCTCAAGCGCATTTTGGTTCTCGTTTGGGAAAAGGTCTAGAGGTTTGTTACTCTCAATATGATCATCAGTAGACATCAAAGATTGACAACAATACGGGCTAGTACTTGATGTTGACGAAGTGTTTTCAGAGAACTCCATATCATGCAAATATTATTTAAGAAAAAAAAACTGGTTCAATTGAATATGTGAAGGATATTCTAGGCTTATATAATGATATTTTAGCTGGTTAACGTTTTTGAAGAGTGATTTTATGTAAAAACGAGAGGAGAGTGAGAGAGAGATATGGGGTCTCTGTGGCTGGAGAATAATGTAGTTGGATGAAAAGAACCTCTGTAACGGGGGGTCATAATTCTCTCCTGTGTCAACTGTGTATCTGATATGGGAAATGAAAGGTAATAATCTTAATATCTGTGGCCCATAGCATCTGAATTGAGCAAGGCTTGCACAGCAGAGGGTTGAAAATCTATGGAAATGTTGTACGTGTAATATTTAATCTTTTGAATTAAGTAGTCTCAACATGAGTCAACACCACAAGAGATAGAGAGAGCTAGAGAGCAACATTGCAGGGTGAAAATGATTAGTTTTCCATTCTTGGCACGTGCAATATGGACTTTTTCACGAATAGCCATTCCCTATGAGTTTTCTTCAACAGCTTTTTATGGCCTATTATTACATTCTCTAAAGTTTGCAAAGCAAATATAATTTGAGCATGCCAATCTCTTTTTCTCTCTGTCAATATATAGAGCTTATTTTTCCTACCACTAGCCAGGACTTTCATGTAAGCTGGTCTACGCTCAAATTAACATCCGCTTTTTATGTATGACTAACAAGTGTAATTTTTAAGAATTATGTAAATGCACAGCTTAACGGTAGTTTCAAAGCTGACTTCACCACAAAGTGATATAGAGTTTAAATTTTCCTATCTTCAAGTTCTAAAAAAAAAGTGTCTGTGTATTAGTAAGACATAATTTTCATTTCTTATTCATCGGATGACACATGATATGACATGCTTTTTTCTTTAAAGATATATATATATATATATGCGATATTTTTCAAATTGGATGGTACTTCTATCAAAATTGATTAACTTTTGAGTAGAGTTAATCATTTAATGAGAATAAAATAATATGTATCCTCCATGTATATAACAAGCAAATTCCAATTGGTAACAGAATATTGCTCCCTAGATCTGTTTTGATACATTTAAAATAGATGAAATTAAACAATATCATAGTTAGCGAATAAGATAGAAAGTAACAAATAGAGAAGCGTTATTCTCATTCTGCTCATGAAAAAAAGAATTGAAAAAAAAAAAATTGCATAAGGATGTTGATTAGATTCTCTTTTCTTGTCAAAGCTGTGAAGAAGGTACGTGTGGTAGTCTCTTTGAAGCAGTTTCGCCAGAATGTTACAGCTTTGGACCCAAAGAATTTTTATAAAATGCTGAGAATAGAAAGAAAAAAGAAAGGGAAAAAATATAAAAAAAAAATAAAAAAAAAGAGGCGAAAGATGAAAACTAATAATGTCAACCAGATTATTGTACAACTGGGACTTTTTAAACCATGTATATGTGGGAGGTTTTTTTTAGGTATTTGGACTTTCTGAAGTGCTGACTCCAGCTTCTGTTTCCGTGGAGGCACGTTGTTGAGTCTGTGAATCTGAGAATAAATCAATGTTAGCTAGAGGTTAAGATTTTCATAATTACATAATATTTTATTTAATTTCTACATCAAACAGAAGAGAAGAAATTCAAAAGTAAAAAAGAAAGATAGAAAGAGACTCTAATGAAATAATTTGCGTAAATTTTTAGGGCTCAGGATTTGGATTTTTTGTGGAAAAATCATTTTCATCCTTATAGAGTTATAATCTTACTACTCATAAAACTATAGTCCTAGTCTATTATGTATTGTCCTTTTAGACTAAGTCTCACTATTTTGTCAGTAGAGGAATTATAATTTCATAGAGTTGAATAGGATTGTTCTTTTTGGTTACTTTTTCTCCGGTTTTTAACCAAGAGAGAAGGAAAAGGACTTGAATAATGTCATAAGTCAAATTTCAAGCATATAATTGTAGGTTTACCCTTGCTAAGGAGAATAATCAAGTTTCAACATTGCCAAAAATAATATGTAATGATGTAAGAGAGTTGTCTAAAGAATCTTTTTTTTTTTTGGAAACCGCATAACAATAATAAAAAAAAATTTCAATCAATGATCATAACAAATTAAATATCATGACAGTGTGTGTGAAAGTATCATTGTTCACAATCACCAAACCATCTTAGAGCATTTAAGTTTGTACAGTCGGTCAAACAGTTAGTTAGCTAGGATGGCCCTGCATGTTTTTATGACACATGATTTTGCACCAATACATATGTTGTAATAACTTCAGTATTTCCATTGTAGCTCTTGAAGATTAGGTTTATGATAGCTAAAGGTCAAGCAAAAATAGATCATTTCGTCAATTTAAAAGTTTCACATTCCCCTCTTCCTAGTCATTTAGACAGTAAAAAAATAAAGAAATAAAATAAAATGCTAGCTGCATCGCAAATATGTCTCGTTTTCGTGCAAAGTGGGGAAGAATTATTGTACTTGCTACATTGCTAGGCAAGAGCTATAAGCCACCCGAAACATTGCTTGAAATGGCAGTAAAATGATGCATTAATCTTTCCAGTTTTATCCAATGTGCTTTATAATATCTTTCATTATTTATTTTGTTTCTATTGAAGCAGTTTTTAGCAGCGTATTTATAACGTATGTGATATTCCTAGTGAGTGTGCTGTTTAGTGTGGGCCCCCTGTGGCTCTTCATATATATTACTGGCCAACTCGAGCCTGCAAGTTTCAGAATCAACCATCATGTATCTCATAACACATTGAAGACCACAAGCGGTCACCATTAGTTTACTCTCTCTATGCTCCTGTGTCGCTACTTTCCAGTATTTGACTTATTACCTGGGTCACGCCCATGTAACCCAGACAGCTCATTTCACATGGGCATGAGGTTCCCCATGTGGCCCCACTTATCCCGTGTTATGTAACAACACACTAAAAATAAGAGGAAAAAAAACCCTCCTACTTAATAATTCTACATAACTATTTATGTTGTCCTTCAGTTTGTATATATAATATCATGTGCATGCATACATAACATAATATGTGTGTATATATATATATGTGTGTGATTTCAATAATTATATTCCAACGGATGCTGTTATTTTTAATTGTACGATATGAATCAAAAAGTTATAATGTATTGGATAATTAATAAAAAAATTATAATAATTAATAAGTAAATTATTATTATATCATTCCATCAATTGTTGTTAAAATATACCTTATTAGAAGTGAAATATTATAAACGTAACCATTAACGACACGTTCATATATAGATGTGTATATATATATATATATATGTACACGAGTGTATTATTAATGAGAGAAAAATTGTGTAGGGAATGTACCAGTGGGAGAGGAAAAAGGATGCCTTGTGGTGGCGGGTTGAAGAGAGTAGCTAGAGAATGACACTCCAAGGTGAGGGGGATTGGAGTAGTAGAGATATGAAGGGTGTGGTCCGGCAATACGCTGTGGCTGGGGCACCGTGGAAAATGGCCCTCCAGGAGATTGCATAGAATAGCCGTAATGGTATGGAGCGTTCATTGAAGATGATGCTCCATACAGTTGATGGTAGTACTGTGGCTGTTGGATTTGTGGGTTATACAGAGCCTGCTCCAACCATTCAATGACATTAATACATATAGTATATACTACCCTTTTTTCACTTGTTTATTTGAGAGAGAGAGAGAGAGAGAGAGTTACTTGGTGGTACCCATAATTAGCTGGGGTGTAGGTTTGGTAGCTGCAATGTAGACAGTTATAATGAAATTGATGAGCATATTATTGATACAATATTATAATATTAACATAACCAATGTATATTGGTTTTATGGTGAACATAGTAGCAGCTGATAACAATAAAGTTGAGTATTGATTGGGTGGAATATCGTCCATCTAATAAGGTGTTTGGCAACCACGATTAGAACCATAAGAATAACTACGAAATAGTATAAAGCTTTCATATGTTACAGTAAAAAAATAAAAAACAAAAAAGTTGTTATAATGTAAAGCTCTTACATGCTACAATATTTTAAACCATAAAAATGGTTCCAACCACGATCGCCATAAATCATAAAATGCCGTTGAGCTAATTAAGCACAACTATAAATTACATAAGCGTATATATAGAAACATTTAGGTTATTGGTGTCAAATAAAGACTACCATCACTGAGACAATGACCAGTTTCACATGCCGGAGTAATACGTAGATATATACGTGCACGTAAAATTAGGCGGGAGAGTACTTTCCACATAATGCTCAAAATAATAATTAAAAAAAAAAGCTTCCTTTATTTTTATGTATAAATCAACTAGCAAGAGAGCTAGTCAATTTGCTAAATGGTCACAAGCCAGCTAGCCAACAAGGAAAGCTTCTACTCTATTGATCAAGCTCACAAAAATTAAGGAAAAATAATTTTATGTGAAATTGGAACATCATTACACCTTATTAAATAATTACTAGAGCAAAAAGAAAATACCTATGATTTGTAAATAAAGGACCACCATGTGTACATAAAAACTTTTATCATTCTTCCCCGCTCCCCTTTAACTTTTTCTTTTCCCTTCTTTTCCTATTAAATATCGTTAGACCTAACGTCTTTTGACTTCGATTGCATTGCTTATGATGTGGCATCAATATTATTTTTGCTTTAGAATCACTTAAAATTAATTTCTAACAAAACCAATCTAGTAGTTTCCGTCTTGCTATATTGCTTTTACTTACAAGTTAATCCAAGTCTCTCTCTCTCTCTCTCACGTGGAAAAGTCAAAAAGTTTGCGTTTTCCCTTGGAGAAGTTTTACCCATCACGATACGTCTCTCTCTAAACACACACACACACACACCCATAAAATGACTGAGGGGCAATATTAATCCAACACTTAGTTGTAGGGTCCAACAAACGTAGAGCTCTATAGCACTGCACATGTTATGAGTACGCCACTAGGACAGCATTGCAAATCCCACCTCCTCATCGCCGGCTCAATTTTATGATTTATTTCATCGACTGCTAACTATAATCTCAATTATAAATAATATAAAATTTTTATATCTTATAACAATAATAAAAAATTACTACAATATAAAATTATCAATAATTTTAACCATTATATAATATAAAATTATTAATAGTTTTAATTGCTATACTAAACGCTCTATTATAATTGCCATCTAAAAATTTAATACCAACTGTGCTTACTGGCCAATTTCATCTAACCTAGAAAATGACGCCAAAGTCTTTCCTTATTATAACTCGGCACTTCTCCACCATACCATTTCACTAAAAAAGTAGAGTAATAAAAATTTTGGGCGATCGATCATTAATTTTAATTTTTTATGATTACTGTTTCTATAATTTTTCTTTTTATATACTCACCCGTAAGGTTGATAAATAACCGGAGGCGGCGGCGGCGGCGGTAACGGCGCTGGGACTGATCCGCTGTAATTCAATGCAGCATGTCCTTGTGGTGACCCTCCCTGAAAAGTACTGCCACCTTGATTTCTTCCTGCCCCAACCAATTAAACAAGATTGATATCTTTTCAAAATCTTATCCAAATTGCCCCACTATATATGAAGATTATACATGCTCATACTTATCCTAATCCAAGTTGATCATACATAATAATAATAATAATAATAATTTGATCAGGAAAAACGTGGACCTCGTGGGGGCGATGGTCGAGGCCTCCCCAATGAAGCAATATTACAATTTGCTCTTCTTCCATCTATCACAGGATTTGGGTTCGCGCATGCCCTCCTTGCCGATTCAGGATCGCGAAAAGTTACCTACTTTTCCATTAATTACAATATTAATCACAAAACTTATATTATAAATATATATATATATATAGTATATGATACCAACAACATTGGGTGATTACTTACGAATCCGTAGCCTTTAGATTTGCCGGTGTACTTATCTGTGATGATAACAGCTTCGAGAATGTCGCCAAACTGCTCGAAGTAACTTCGCATTTCATCGGTGGGAGTCTCCCAAGCGAGGCCTCCAACAAAGACTTTGGTGAACGTCGTATCTCCGAACTGTGACCGGTAATGCGGGTGAGCCATATATGGGCCTTCTTTCTAATTAATGATCAAATTAAAAAACGAAAATATTTTGGGCAAAAAAATCATATGATCGACGACAGCCTCCTCGATCGGTAAAATTTCTGTACTACTGGTCATATATATGACTTAAAAGTAGTAGTACCAAGCAATATTATAACAAGTCATGGAATGGTCGTTTCCACCACCGCCTAGGAGTACTCTTTGGTAGCTGATCATCTTCCATGTTATCAAAATTTTAGTCTCTCTCTCTTCTCTTTCTCTCTCTAGAACCTAGCTCCTCAATAGTAGCATGTGAAAGGCAGGTGGGAGATTAGGGGGAAGGGAGAGAGGGAGGGAAAATCATTGAAGGAGGGACAGGGAAAGAGATGGATATAGTTGATGATGTTGTTGTTTATTGTTTGATGGGCTTTGGAGGAGAGAAGCAGCGTGGGGGTGGGGGTGGGGGTGTATTTTGGTTAAAAGGGGAAAAAAAAAAAGGCAGTTGAGAGAGAGAGAGAGAGAGATCCGACAGCTGCAAACGCTGATTTGCTGGCTGTGAGCAAAAGAAGTGGGTGTGGGCTAATAAGGCTTTGTAATTCCGAATGACAGCTGCGTGATTAACGCACTTGGAGTGTGTCATCCTGTCTCGCGCATTAATATACTCTCCCACTCCTCCAATCAAAATTAATCTCCTCGCTTCTTTTCTCTTCTCTTGTACTTCTATCCACCTTTGAAAATTCTCTAGTAAGAAAAATATTCTATTGAAATAATATATATATATATATATATGTGTGTGTCTTGATTATTCCATATATAATTAGAGATACAGCTTAATTTTATAACAATTTTTAAGATTAAAGTGGTGTTTGATATTTAGTTTTAATTTATCAATTTCAACTCAAATAATGTAAAGCGTAAAACAAAAAATATGCTACAGTATAAAACTATTACATGCTACAATACTTTAAATTTTAACTTTCAGTTTCAACTCACTTTTTAAGCATCCTATAAAAATCATTTTTTAAAATTTAAATAGAGACAAGTGCCCTTGCTTATTAATTGACAGCCAAAAACTACTAGTGAATGTTTTTTGACGTGTTAGATTTTCTCATCAATTTTTTTTTATAAATATCTCATTTTTTATTTGGAAAAATTTAGCGTTCAGATAAGCTATATTTCAATCAGTGGTAGAAGCTATTTCAAATATTAGTGTTATATCATAGAATTAAGCTCCTTATTTTGCGCGGCCTCCTCTCTAATTCTTGAAAAGTAAAAGGAAAAAATACGTCATTATTATAAGCCTAATTAATTTTGATAATTTTCTTGTAATCTTTTAACAAGAACAGATTGTTGTTCATGATTTTCTTACTATTATTATATACTATATGTTTTCTTACATTAGATCATGGCAACACATTTTTTGTACTTGTGAAGTTGTGGGGCGGGGTCTTTGGACAGCAACATATAAGATTGGACCCTCCGATCATCATCGGGTTGCCACTTTGAGTCCACAAATTATTTCAAATAGACCCTTGATTGTTGTTTTGGTTCTCTTTAATAATGATCAAACAAAAAGATTGTTCCTATTTTAGCATTACAACATGCGTTGTTCGATTTAATGTTTTTTATTGGTTGTTGCGAAGCAATGGACCACAGCACTTGCTAATTACTGATCTTTAATTTTGTTCGTGTCAAAGAAATGATAATATATATATGTGTTACTTTTACTTTTTTTAATAAATTAATTCATATTACAATTTGCTTCTCTGGAAGAAGTATTACCATCAAACGAACAGCTAATTTTTAGCGTATATGCTGCTTCTTTTCGCCTTATTTTATTTGTGCCAAATTTTATTCTCTCTTTTTCCATCTTGTTTGTACACGTTGAGAAATATATATAAAAATTGGAAACGGCCTCTTTGTTGTACGCACTTAATTATATGATAAGTGCTGGTCAAATATTGTCACATGACCCCATGTTCCCTTACCCTCTCTAATCATAAGTTGAAACAAAGCCAACTTCCCAACAGGAAAAGAAAATGGAAACAGTTAGGATTGCAGAATGGTAGTGTATTTTAATACCAAGAATAGCTAGAGATACAAAATCATGTGCAATAGCGATGGACGGCAACGATGGTAACAAAACCTTTTGAGTACAATTAATAATATATATTTGTGAAGAGATTAATTATGTGTTAAAAGATATGAAAAAACATATATATATATATATACACACCATACTAATAGGACATAGTTTTGAGACATAGTTTTGAAACATAGGATTTGATTCAAGTTTAGTTTTCTAACAGTCAAATCAAATTAAAAAGATCGAATTAAATAAAACATAACAGTTTAACAAAACTTAATAAGGATTTGACGATAAAAAAACTGTCCTTCCGGTTCATGCCCTCTTTTATTAATAAGCATTTATCTATCTGCATTAGATCATTCCCTGGTTAAGAATCATAATTGAAAAGCTAAATGACAAGCAAATATTATACAAATAAACCCTAATGGAAGGCCATTATTCCTCATTATTATCTTGTCGACAATCTCATTATATGTATAATACATATATATATACATATATGAGCATGAGAGCCACAAATCAAAGTCTCTGTATGGGGTCTTATGACATACTTTTGAAGGATTCTCGCCCACAAGTAAACAATCCTACTTTGGAAATACATACTTGTCGTATCCGTACATTTTGTAAAGCCTGGATTAAAATACAAACCGATCACAAAAGCAAAGCTTTCCCAAGGCCTTTTTTTGCTGTGAAAACACATGGGCGGTCCGTACGCACGCACGACTTTCAAGAGGTCAAGTCATAAGGGCAAGAGAGAAAGGAAAATATACATCTTGTAACGTATTTTCAGGAATATAAAAAATTATCTTAGCCTCATAACTAATGAATTTTTATGGTGGAATATTAGTGTTAATAACATCGCATTAGCAGATGTCAGTAACGTTGTCGACTATATACATTGCCATAAGAGAAAGCAGAGGACAAGACTTCTCCGTTTGTGTATATTATCTAAAATGTTGTGAGAATTCCACCGAAATACAGAAAATTCTATCAATAAGCCTCTGTTTTGAATTGTTAAATTGATCGTGAGCGTTACATATTTTTATGATTCTGATCAAATTCAACTTAGAGAAACAATACCGATGAGACTTGTCACTGATCAAATGTTAATATATATTAGCGTGATATGTAAAATTAAAAGGTAAAACTTATAACAAAACAAGCATTTTTGTCTTATCATTAAGTCCTATCATTTTAATCGATATTTTAGTTTTTCAACTATATAATATGTAAATAATTTTGCACTGTGTTTCATAAATTTTTAACCCATATACTGACAAATCAGACCGATAAAATAATAATACTTACCTTTCTGGACCAAAAATACGATGAAAGACGAATAATAGGATATAATTGAAGCAAGTCGTCATCTAAGCTTTGTTGGCAGCGTTGGGGACGAGGAGAGGACAGCTATCAAATAAGCACGTCCGGTTTTTTTTTTTTTTTTTTTTTGGTAAATAGCACATCCGGTTTTTATCAATATGTGAAACTGCACAAGCCCGTGAACTGGCAATGGCAGGTCTCCTCCACGTGGGTCCTGTCACTCTTTGAGAACAATGAGCTGGATTTCCATCCAACTTTATCCCCGCTCTGCCATCTAGGAATCCCCCACTGGTTTCTGTACCCCTTTTCCCTCCTTTATCATGGGCTGGCCCACCCCTAAGTGGTAGGCCCCACCAATCAATCCATATGGCTATTCAAAGCTGCGACCTCTTTTCTCCTGTGTGTTTGTGCTCTCTCTAGTAGAGTAGTAATACTCAAAAGCCTCTGTTCCCTCCTATCTAATATTCTCAAATACCCATGTCATCAGCAGAGTAAAAAAAAAGGAGACTTCTTTTTTGATGTGTAAATATGTAAATATTTCTTCCTCCTAAGTTTTCCACTTATGGGTAGTCATATCTAATCATGTTGATGTTGTGGTTTTGTGCGTTTTTCGGATTCCTCCCATCCCAACCCAACCCAAACCCCCACGACAATTTAGGTCCGTTTGGTGAGGCCTCTGCTCTGTTCATGGTGGATGTAATTCAAAAAGCTCCATTCTTTTGCATTTTTGGTAATATTTCTCAACACACCATATTAGAAACCTAAAAATACGACCTTAATTACGTTGTAACAATGCATCAAAAGATATAAATGTTTAACCAACCGTTGAAATGCTCATTAATGAGGAGATTTGAGTGACTGAAAGAACGTTGTGAATTCATTGATTGGCTCCCATCATCTTGTTGTTTAATTTTCTTCAAAAGAAAGGACACATGACACCCTACAAACTTCAAAACACTTTCATGATTTTCACCTCACTGTCTCCATCAAGTGCACTATTAAATTCAATTCAAGGAAGAAAATTTGCAATTGATCCATTTAGCTGACTAAAAAATAATAATTTTCAGATTCTGGTTGGTTGCCAAGTTGTCATTATTGGCAAGAACCCCAAACAGTATTCCATTGAGATGCTTAACCGAATAAAAAGATTGAATAACATTGGTGGAAGTCGGTCGATGTATCGTTTATGTTTGACTAACTCAGTACAAGTAGAGCAATGAAATTAGCTCTATGTCGTTTTCTGTTTTGTAGTTTTTGTATCTTCGTGTCGTTTAGGTAGGGTATGGTTTTTACTCTTACCGTTGTTTTTTAGAATTGATGTTGTTTTTCACATTAGCTGTCGCTTTTTTCTTGTTTTATTGAAGGCATGAAAGAAGAAACATGATACTTTGTTTTTTAAATATAATAATCATAAAAATAAACATATAGAAAACTGCATACAGTGCAGAAACGACAACTGATGAATAAACGACATAAATTGGGAAAGCAATCAAAAAGTGACAATGAAATTGGGAAAGCACCAGTAACGTATAAAATCCGACGTAAAATAGTTAGTCAACAACGAACTCAGAAACCAAAATATCGCAAACGGGTGACAATAATCTGAAACGACATAAAGTATAAAAACGACAACAAACAGTGAAAAACAAAATTACACAAAAAAAGGACATGGAATAAGCAAATGACATCGGGCAATCAACAGTAATTAAACGTTAGATGACAACTATCTCGATGAGCGTCGTGAAATTGGTGCATTAAAAAAAAAAAAGAAACTACAACAATCGAGAAACGACATGTGCTTCAAAAACCAAAGAGTAATCGGTCAACAACTAACTTAGAAACGGCAATATTTTAAACAAAAAAAATCCACTTGGAAAACCCAATAATGTGAAATAGCATACACAAGTTGAAAAAAAAGAGAGGCAAAAATATGAGAGGGGAAAAGCAAATGACACAGACTTAAAAACTACATTCAACTGTAAAACGACAGTAATGCATATGACGGTTGTTAGACAGAACCGTAGGACTAGAAAACGACAGAGACAAAAAACTGCGAGCTTCAAAACTACAACCAATGAAAACCACAGTTATCTAAACATACGACTTTTTAATGAAAGAGACGGTAGGTTAAATATATATAAATATATATATATATATATAGATATAGGTGGATGTACGGCACGACTGATGTTTAGGTGCGTCACCAAGCGTGGAGCTCTGGAGGAAGCCTAAGTTTTTATGTTAGGGGTGGCAGCCCCCTTCAGCTGGTTTTGTCAAAAAGCCGTGTCCTAGCAATAAACCGGCTATTGTAGGTTAAAAAGTTATTGTTTCAGTAATTTTTAACAATATTATGGTGCTCCAAAGTCATTAGACATGACTTATAGAATTGTTTTAAAATCAAAAAATTAGAATTCAACGTGAAATGTTTGACATAATGGTTAAAATTATTAGTTAGAATTGTAAATATTATAGCATATAAGATTTATACTGCAGCAATTTTTTTACTTTTATTATAACATGTAAAAATTTTACACTGTTTTTAATTAAAAAATTAGTTAGAACGAACTAATATCAGACAGTAACTTGTTTCGACTCTTTTAGCAGTACTAAGTTGAATTATGCAATAAAAGAGTAACATCTTTTGTTTGACCTTTCATATATGATTGAAGATGGGTTAGAAGTGTGCATGCTGTCAACGTTCCATTTGATGCTCCATATGCAAGTAGATTAGAACTCATGTAACATCCTTAAAAGTACTGCAACAGTGCTAACCAGTTTTCACCTTTACAGATTAAAAAAATTCAGTTTTTCCATTTTTTAAAAAAGACATATTATTCTCACTTGAATTATACAGCAATGTAGCCAATATTAACACTCTAAAAAAAATTACCGGAGGCTTAGCTGTGATCAGAGCTGCAGTGCGTTCTTGCAAATGAGCAAGCATAGGGGCTCAACAGAGGAGAGTCCACTTTAATATGAATGTTCAAGTTTATAGACAACGTTCGTTTAGAGGTTTAAAATCATTAAGTCGTTCAAATTGTGGCCATGCCTTTAAAGAACTCCAGCTTTCCACATCAAAGAACATAAAATAGCTAGAATCAACAAATTGGGAATATCAACTGAAAAAAAAAAAAAAAAAACCAATAACGTGACATGGGAAGACAATATATATTTGAGCGACGACAAGAACTTATTAAAAGATTGTTTTCTTCTCGTACTTCTAACTGCAATTACAACATTGCAGGTTAACATACACCCTTCCTTTCTCACTCTCATTTCTCCTTTTTTTTTTTTTGGTATTTACACTATTTCATTTTATTCCGAGTTTATAAGTTAATGACTTATAAGTTAATAAATATTATTTTCGGATAACAAACAAACAAACATGACATAATAATTTATTTAGTGAATCGTCAACAATATTCTAGAAAATAAACATGTGCGTTATAAAATAGTCGACTAACACAAACTACATCATCACGATTTTAACAAGGTATGGCCACAGCCTCCTAATTGGGTAGTGTTAATATAATGTTTAGACCATCGGTTTGAACCAGTTTTATAACAATATTGTTTTCTCCATGAATTGTGCTACTTTGAATTCAAACTTGCTGTCCAAACGCCTTTAGCTAAGCATAATCAAGCTTGACAATAAGAGCAGTGGATATTTTGACTTCCTCATCGCGCAACTTTCTTGTGAAGTGGAAGACAAGACGGACGGATTCCACTTCATAGCTGCCGTTCACGTTTTGTGAAGTCTCACTCGGGCCAAGTATAAGCTTTATTAGTGTTAGAAAGTAACAAACAATAGTGCTCCACTCTCAAAAAGGAGGAGCTGAAAGAGCATGTGTGGCATCTGTCGTCGTCTTCATCGAATTTTTCATCTGACTAATGGAAAAGATGAGACCGTCTTTGGGTCAAGTACTAGACACGTCATGGTGCTGTCTGAGCCTCGTATGAAATTTTTTAATTTAGATATCTCTATTGAGGAATGTAAATACAAAAGGGGTGGTGGCGCAGTTGGCTAGCGCGTAGGTCTCATAGCTTCTGAGTAATCCTGAGGTCGAGAGTTCGAGCCTCTCTCACCCCATAGATTTTTTCCCAACAGACTCTTTTTGTAGATTACAAAGAAACTTAATATGAAATCCACCATATAACCCCAATTGAAATTTTGTAACCAACGTCCAATGATGCATAAACAATGAACTTAATGCCGCTGACGGCAGAAAACTGAAATAGAGGGAATACGAATAAGAACGTTTCGATTTTCGAATGACCATGCATTTTCCCATAATAGTGACGAAGAAAAGCACAAGTTTTGCAGTAACACTCTTTTCGAATTAAAATATAAAATGACAAAAATGCCCGATCAAAATCGGTTGGAAAATCTTCTCATGGAACTTTTGATTTAGGTTTCTTTTCTTTCCTCTTCTTCTCCTTCTTCACCTTCTTAGAAAAAGAGCGAGTGAGTTGCCTCTCTTTTTTTTTTTTTTTTTTGCTGTAGAAATTGCATCTCCATTCTCGTAAGCTTCTCGGCGTCGTTCCCCTGCTAAGCTTTCCAGGTTTGCTTTCTATGTTTCCTTTTCTGATTTTTTTTTTTTTATATTTTTTGAACTCCGATTGTTTTACGTTCTGCTTTGATTTTGTTTATGATTATATGTAACTCACCGCTATTGATTTCATGGTTGTGGAGAACATATCAATTTTTACAAACCGTAAATCAATCTGTTTAATTTACATATGTCAATTTGCTGTTATACTGGGAAAAGCCTAAATCTGATGGAAAATCTACATCCTTAATAGATTTGGGTATTCCCGTATTGTCTAACAGGACAAGGATTTTCAATTGGGTTTGGAAGCCATGGTTTTTTTGTCTGATTATTGGTTTAATTTATCTTGGGAAATTTATTTTGTTTTGAATATATATATATATATATATATTTTTTTTTTTTGATACGATGTTTTGGGGGAAAAAAATGGTCTTAGTTCTGTTCTAGTTTTAAAAATAAAAATCCTACAATAAAATTCGAGAATCCCCTCTGTTATTAAGTTTGAGTGAACATTGGAGTCTCTCCATGGCTCTATCACTCTCTACTCATCTTTCTTAATCATTTTCTTTGGTTGAAAATTGAATGAGGGGTTCCAATAACTATTGAAATTAGATAAAGGGATAATATTTTAACTACAAGTTTCCTCTTCCTTGTTAAAGTATAAGATCTTTATCGTGCCAAAATTTATATGTCTGAGGGGCCATGGGCCTTTGGCATCTATAAATACTCCTTTCTCCTTTTTGTTTCTCATCCCAAAATCCTCTCTTTTCAATCAAAATTTGATATATCCTCGTTAATTTAAAATGAAGGTCCAAAATGTAAGTAACCTTTCGGCGTCGTTCTATTCCCTGTCTCTCCCTCAAGTCCGAGAGTCATATTCTCCTCTATGTGAAACTTACGCAGTACTGAGTTCTAACTTTCAAATGCTCAAATTTAAAGCCACATTTTTAGAGTTCGGAGTTTGATGTTGAGTTTCCAGGGTACACCTTTCTTGTTATTAATTCTGTCTAAATTTTTGGTTTTCGTTTCTTTTCGATCTCATCCCTCCTTCAAGTTTCCAAACCGCGAAGGCTACTGTTTGTTTGTTTACCGAGAATCCTAGGAAAATACATGCTTATTAGATTTTTTATAAAAAAAGACAGAAATTTCCAATATTCAGTTATCAAATACAGTAGTTTTCTTATATTATTTAGATTTGTCGAATTGATATATTTTATTTGGAATCAGTTTGAAAAAAGATAAAATCTTTGAATCATCTTCATGAGCTCTGGATATAAAGTTATGATTTTTTTCTATTATGTTTGGACTAGGAATAGGATGGGGTGTTATGAAATTGATCCTCGAAAAATTTGGGCTTTACTGTTGAGTTCATGTTATTGCATATAAAGAGTTTGATGGTGGTTTTGAAAAGAAAAAAAAAAGTTTATTCATTGGAAAAAAAAAAAAGGAAAGAGATAAAAGCAATGGTAATAAAATGGGCTGACTTTGGTGTTCCTGATGTACCTATTATTATACGTAAAACATGCTAACGTGAGTAGATTGTATGTTAAGAGCTCATTGTTGTTTGTTTTTATTTAATAGGTAGATTATGCCTTGGAGAGAAAAGAAGATATAACCAATTCATGTCTTTGTTTTTTACGTCCTTAACTAATATCTAGATATGTGCTACGTGACTAGAAAGAATAGCTCGTATAACAATAGTATTGCCTTCAAAATAATTGTTGTTAGTATTATTGTTTTTGCTGTATTAAGAAGACAATGCTCCAACATATAAGCTGTGAATCATTTATTGTGCCCTTTCCTTGTTTATATTGGAGAATTTAAGCTTTATCTTTTTGGTTAGTAAATTATTCAAAGTAGCCAATTTCTGTTTAAACTGATCAGAGGCAGAACAACTATTGGGCCCTTATTCATTATTTTAGTGGATGTTATGCATCTATAAGCGAATCTTGGTCCCCTCGATCAAACAATTGCCTTTTTTTTTAATCTCACTGCCAGTTTCAATTTGATGCAAGTAAATAATCCTTGGCCTAAAACATCTATTTGTGCTTATTATTGTTTTAGTGGTTGATGGTTTGATCATTGACAACTAGGAAGTAAAAGTATCTGCTCTTTTCTTATGCTTGTATTTATGGTTTATTTGCAAAGAGTAGATGGTTATTCGTCCACCAACTAGGCCGCCTCCCATCGCAAAGTACCTCAAGCCTTACGTCTTGAAGATGCACTTCACGAACAAATTTGTGAACGCCCAGGTAATCCACACGCCAACTGCCACAGTAGCTGCTTCCGCTAGTTCTCAGGAAAAAGTCTTGAGAGAATGCATGGAAACTACTCGGGATGTGGCTGCTGCTGCAAAGATCGGGAAGATATTGGCAGAGCGCCTGCTAATCAACAACATCCCTGCTGTGACGGTCCACTTGAAGAGAGAACAAAGATATCATGGTAAGGTTAAAGCTGTGATCGATTCTGTGAGGGAAGGAGGAATCAAGCTGATCTAGAATTGAAAAGGGTTTTTAAAAATATTGGTAAATAATTCTTGAACCTACTCGAGAAACTGTAGTTTCTAGAAAAAACCATTCCTCTTTTTATGGGAAAAAATCATTTTGAGGAATGCTGGACGAGATTGTTTTATGCTGTTCTATTGCGAGTGAGTTTTGTGAACGATTTTGGGAGTTGACTGTAATGAAGTGAACATTTATCTTGGAACATTTCATGTTTCATTATTTATCTACAAATCATTCTACAGTTTGCATACTATGATATTCTTTGCCAATGGGGGAAAGCTTCATCTAAGTAGCAATGAAAATGTTGTTTTGGTTTTAGTGAAAGCTTATTTGTTTGATGTAAGGTTCATAATTTGCCAGAATTTAGTTATGTTGTGAATTTCGATTAAAGTTTTCGGGTAGAGATAGAATAGAAGTACATTCTAGAGACAGTGGCCCATTTGTTTCATTGATTCAAATTACAGTACAAACCTCAGTGCTTTTTCCTACAAAAATTTAAATTTCTATTTAACCTATGAACCAAACGGGCTTTTTAAAAGCTGATATATTAACAATTTCAAGTGAAAGTCATGGGAGTTATTTGTTCCAAAACATAGCAAACTAGGGAATTTCCTCAAAAAAGGGAGGATTTCCATTTCTCTAAGGATCGAAAAGAGTGCAATAAATGCACAAAGGATTCTTCTAATAGAGTCATGTAACTGGATCAGCCTTATTGGTAAGCAATTTGGGTTTGCACTCTAAACACAGGATTGGAAAAGAAAATGGGCCAGAAGCGCCCATATCTATTGCAGTATGATTTTTTTTTTTGGGTGCAATGTACAATATTTGTGTTACTGTATTTAATTTCTCCTAATAAAACATACGGTGTCGCATACAAATATTGTAGTTTTCCTTCTTTTTGTTTACTTGTTGAGTGCTGGTATGCAGACGTCATATTCAGCACCGGATGAAGGAAAGACAAGTAGATTTTAGCCGGGTGCTATAATCTTCTTTCTCAAGTGGTGGCGGCTAGGACTTGTGGTCCTTCAAGTACCTATCTCCTCGCATCTGTTTCTTCAGCTTCTCCTATTTTAATTTAATGCTAAATGCTGTCGGTGCAATACTTAGTGTGATTCTGTTGTCCTATACCTCTGATCAGATAAACGGTACTTATTTTAATGTTCATTAGAGTTCTAATTGTTAAAGAATCTTTGTAGAATTACCTGAAGATACAAGCAGGTCATAATTAGGTCACGTGAAATACTTAACGTAGTTCTGGGGAGACGACGAGAGTAATTCACGTTGCAGTTCCTGTAAAACTGTTTGAACCCAATTCATCGTAAGCATTCATCGTGCGCAGCTTTATTTAAGGTTAGTACGTAGTAGAAGATTTTGGTAAGAATTACAAGTGCTAATCCTATATTGTCGAAAGCACGTAAAAAAACACACCGAACACACGATATTATAATGGTTGATTTTTAACGTGAGAATTATGTTTACTAACAACTGTTGTAAAAAATTTACCATGATAGAAAAGAAATTTAAAAGAGAAAATCACATATAACCCCATAGACTTGTAGTAGTTGTAATCTTCTACGTTAGGTAATAATTCGTCATGACAATAAATTAAGCTTCATAATTTAACAATAGCTAAAAAAACTTATGATAAAAATTATTATAGTATACGACACAGAAAACTAAAAGATAAATAACGAGAGATGGCAAAAATGGCCCCATAACCGTAGTCAGAATATACAGGCAATAAGGCAAAAGACGGTCATGAGTGGGGTAGATAAGTTGTTATGAAGTGTTTCCAAATGAAATTCCATGTGTTTGAAATTTGTGGATTACACTTCATCAGATCTGGTTGCACTGCTGATCTGAATTCTGATCATTCCTTGTAATATGATTATTAATTTTGAGTTGATGGGGGCTTATGTATATGCATGTGCTGCATGACGGCTGCTATTATTTGATCCTATCATCTGTGATAAAACTTGGCCCACAACATGATTCAGTAGTTTAATTAGGAAGCAATCAATCTTTGTCTTGTCATACTACTGTTCATGACTGATCATCAACGCAAGAAATAAACGATTGCAAAAGACACGGATTCCCAAGCGGGAATATAGTAAGCATTAAAAGACAAATTAGTCAGATATCTCTTTTAGCGAATTGCCCGACCGCAACATGTGTACACATTAATATTGAAAAATTATCTCTAAGCTGGCTAATTAATATACAAGGGGTTCTAAACTTTACGCTAGAAAAACATATTTAAAAAAAGTTACTATAGTAAATTCAGCAGGTAAAACTTTTTTGGTTAAATGGGGAGTATTTTTTTTTTTTATTAGAGTCATGTTTGGCAAGTTTACGTGGTCCTATATATAGTTAAATATTAGCGAGTGGAATTTGTTTGAAGGAATCATGTGACAAAAGACCAAACTGAAATGGTACTTAAAAAAAGCAATGTGGTTCCCATGCCAAAATTTATGAATGCGCCTTGATTGGATTTAATTTTCCAGTAGTACTCTTTCGTCGTGACCACTTGGTATGGAGATTGGAGAATCGTAGAGCAAGTAAGACAATTAAACATATTGTTTGGAGTATTGGTTTGAACTCAAACAATATAAAACTCTTACATGTTATAATGTAAAAACAAAAATAACATATAATATAAAGCCCTCACTTGCTATAATATTTTGCTTCAAACCAATATTTGCAAGCACCCTAAAAAATATGGCCCCCAATCGCACACGTTGGTCTAAAAATTTAAGTGACAATTCATGTTTTCTTAGAGATCTCAATATAGTTTAATATTTACTGATTATTAAGGAAAAATAAAATAGAGTTTAGTCATGGTCTCTTATCAAGATTGATTTATTGAAACGAATTCTAAACTCTCTATTAATCATGATCAATTAAGAGTGTTACTTTGAAACTAGTTTGTGTCCTACTCCATTGCTACGTGTAATTTGTATATGTAATACTTGTAATGTTTGCAATTTTTTATTTTTATTTTTTTATTTTTGTTGCAAGAGAATGAAATTGCCCATTGTAGATCACTTATGAGGCGTGCTGATGTGGAGAGGTGAGATGCATAATAAAAATATTCATGCGTGAAGGTGACTGCCTATTGATAATTCAACCAAAGATGGAAAGAAATTAAGATGCTCTCACTTAATTAAACACATCACATGCTTTGCTGGGTCCCCTTACACCGACATGCTTGTTTTTCTGTTCTTAAGTGATTATTATTCTTTGAAGGTGAGTCTTTTAACTGTACTATCCATTCATTTTAGTCAATAATTCAATTTTAACTGCTGCCGAAAACATTAAGATACAACTAATTGTCATCTAATAGTTTGTAGCTAGCTGTTGGGTGGATGTTCTAGCACTACCATAAAAACAATTTTAGTAATTTACCCTTAAAAAAAACTAATTACTTCCTTTAATATATAGTTTGATTGATGGTCTAATTAATTATCATGGCGTTTTTAATCTTCTAAAAATTGATGGCAAAGTTTACTATTATAATTGGCTTTGAATGCGATAGCTATTTGGATTTTTTTTTTTGTAAAGGAAAAAGTTACTGAGCTATTTCTAAAAAAATGAAATTGAAGACCATCCTCGGTTGATAAAAACATATCACATGTTTTTGTGTCATTTATGGTAGTGATGCAAAGTTAATTATGAAGAGCCCCTTGTTAAAACACATCACATGTTATTGTTGAATACTTTCTATATTGGTGTGACACCTAATTCGTTATTTGATCGATTAATTAATAGAGAAGTTTGATGCTTATAATTCAAATCCAATGAGAACTCTTGGATGCTTATAAAATGCGGTGGTAATTAATGCATTTATGCATTCTCTGTTATGTATTTGTTGGAAATAGTGAGAGAAGATGTAAAGATAATTTCATTCCAATTTAAGGAAATATAAACACCAATTCAGAGGTGAAGATCTTGGGGCATGTTTGTTTTAGGTATTTTTTAGATTTAATAGACTTAAATTTAGCTTCGAGTATCAAAAATCCTTTAGATATGTGTTTGTTTCCCTCAAAAATCCAAATCAAGTGAGTATTAAGAAGCCAAGTTTTCAAAGTTCTAACTTCCCCTAAACTCTGTGATACTCGGATATATTTGTTAGAATAAATTATAAATTCTATCTCCAATATTTGATTAAAAAAATCATAACTTTTCATTTAATATCCAATTGAGATAATTTTTTTTCATTGTGTTCCTAGTGAAGAAATGAATAAATTAAGATCCATATTACAAATTTTTTAAGATCATTAACATTAAGATTTTATTAGATTTGTTAATAGATCAAAAACTATTTTTATTAATAGATCAAAAACTATTTTTACTATCTCTTTAAACATAAATTTTAATTTTATTTCATACTAAGATTAAAGCTTAAATACACATTCAAAAATCAATTCGAATGACAATTTAAATTACTAATTTAAATCTTAATTTAAACCACATAACTCAAATCAAATTATTTTAAATCTATTTACCAAACAGACTTTTAAAATATTTATAGACTCAACTCTAACAATGAACTGAAACCACATGCAAGTTTTATTAAAAAGCATAGCGAGATAATACGTGTACCGAATATCAATGCATAAAAACTAAAAAAGGCACACGACTTTTGGAGTACCCAAAAAAAAAAAAACAGAGGAAAACTAGAGATATTTTGGACTCAAAATTGCGATTGGCAGCGAGTGATGTATGCTCATTGCTCCAAATTTGCAAAGTAGTGTGGACTTTTTTTTTGACGGAAAAAAAAAAAGAGAATAAAAGCACGGTAGATTTCCATCTGAATTGAACCTATCGGCTTAAACATATTCCAAAAAAATGAATTCTCTCCCTCTTTCAATCACTTCACCCATGTCTTTGATGGGACTTATGTATTTCCTACGTTTTTTTTGGTAATGATGTGTTTTACTTTTTTTCGGCTGAAGTGTATTTTACTATGTTACTATGGCTCCATATATTTATTAGACATCTTCTGATAAAAGAAATTAATATACTTTCCCCTAAAAAAAAAGAAAGTACTCCATTAGTGTGATTTAGTCAATTACTGTTAATAATAATTTACTTCAAAAATGCATAAATAATGTGCATAAATTCATAATGAATAATTACTCTCTCTAGTGAAATAGACAATAAAATTAATACAAATGAAGAAAAAAATTAGGTATTTATTAGAATATCAATCAGGATTACTGTTTTTTGTTTTAATTGAAAAGACGGACTGCATAGCCATGTACACTTTCCCTTTTGTTGTATTGTTTTTCTTTTATTAAGTGGAGGTACAACATCGGACTGTTTTACAATTTTCGGTGAAACGAGACAAATTTGACGTGGCAGGCGGAGAGGCAGACAAGCCACGGTCGGACATGGACAGTAATGTACATGATTCCACCAATTTTTGCTCTCTATTTCTGAAATTTCGTGGTATAATGTGCATAATTTCTGAAGGAAAATCATCATTTAGCTTCAGAGTGTGGTTTGAATTTTAATGCTCTCATATACCAGTATGTGATGTAAGTTTTAAAGCTGAAACTCCTCCCAAAAACTACAGTAGTTTCTGATCAATTGGTGCTATTTTATCATCAAAAAAAGCTAGTGCTATTTTAGAGAATAATAATAGAGAACTTGAATGATTTATTAATTTTTTTCATATTAAGTAATCTGTCGACTCAATGGTACTTACTTTTTAATATAAAAAGTTGTATTTTATTTGCAAATAACTTCCAAAAAATTCAATAAGTAACTTGATGTTTTTGACATAGTGTGTAGTTTTATTTCCAAAAAGAATTGCTCCATTTTGTTCCCTGGAAAAAAAATAAATTGATTTGATAAGGACAATAAAAGACAATGTCATATATTGCACACTCACCATTTGTTTTATTATTTATTTTATTATTTTATAGATTTTATTTATGCTAGTCTTTTTTTTTATTTTTTATAATGGTTAAAAAGTTAGGTTAAAATCGGTGAGCTTTATTATTCCTTTTCGAACTCCAAAGAGGTTCCTATGAAGCCTTTGGATTCTCTATCAACTGGTCAATCAATTACTTCTTTGTGTGTCCCACATCGGTTAGAGAGGGTGGTCTTGGGTGTTTTATATATGGGTTCACAATCCTCCCCTCACGAGCTAGCTTTTGGGGTGGAGTTAGGTGGGTTCATATCATATGATATCAGAGCCAAACCTCTACTGGTCGGTGGGTGCATGTACAAAGGTTCCCTGCCACTCGTGTGGGTTAACGACGGAGTTGGCACGAGGATTCCCTGCCGCTCGTGTGGGTTAACGACGGAGTTGGCACGAGTTGGCACGAGGACGTGCAGTCTAAAGGGGTCGGGAATGATGTGTCCCACATCGGTTAGAGAGGGTGGTCTTGGGTGTTTTATATATGGGTTCACAATCCTCCCCTCACGAGCTAGCTTTTGGGGTGGAGTTAGGTGGAAAGATTACTTGATTTTCTTTTATTATACATGTACCTCTTTTTTCTTTCATTGATTTGATTCTTTCTTTTGATGAATATCATAATTCATATTATAAAGATAAAAAACGTAAGAATTAGACTCAATGATATGATTTAACGGTTTTAAAATGTATACTACGGATGAGACTCTATCCCTTATTGATTAATTCCTAAAATACACAATTGATGAACTCAAAATAAAGAAAGTTAGTGGCTGCCGTCATGGTGTTGTACATTTGAGTAGAAAGTGACCAAAACGCCTCCTTAGTGGAGAACATGAATACATCAATGCAATGACAGTCTAAAAAGGTAAAGGAGAGACAGAAAAGAGATCGCTTAATTCTTTCACAAAAAATATTTTCGACGATATATATGTTATCATGCCCTCTTCACATCTACGTAGCAATTCTTTCTATCATTACAAACACAATTGAATGGGGAAATCCAAAGAGTGTTTGTTGATTCTTGAGGCTTTCCACCGATCCCTCTATGTTTCTCCATCCCTTCATCCTGCTAAAAGAGCATTTGGAGAACATTGTACCATGTAAGAGCTTGACACTGCAATATACGAAAGCTTTACACTATAACAACCAAAAATTTTAATTGGAATTGAAAATGCCAAACACTATAAATTAAATACTACACCTTTTGATCACTACATTTCTGTAGTATCCATCATGTTTGGCCAACAATGTGAAAAGATGAATGTATACCCCAAATAGTGCAAAGTTGTTTTTGAGAGGAGAAGGGTATATATTAGATGTCAGGTTATTAGCAAAAAAATTGACACACCAAAAATAATCTGTTAAAAGACTATCGGAAAAATGCGTCATTTTGGAAGGCTTGGAATACCTGGCAATGCTTCCCCCTTTTCAGTGGATGCCAATGCTTGCGGCTCAAACGACCTTTTCTTCAATCCCCATGTCGGTCTTCTTCAAATAGGGTTACTTTTCTTAAATTCTTCTTTAAAATTTATTTTCTTTTTGTTCTTGACCTCAGGAGGATGGATTTAAAAAAAGGTCTTTAGAAGCTAGGTTATCCCAACATGGATTGCTAGCTAATTACTTGATCAATGTAAAATCATAACAAGAAATAATTTTCAAATGACCTAAAAAACAAGGTAATCGCTTTGTGATCATCAATGTTGCATGGAGAATCGTTATATTGTAGCTAAAATTCATGGATAGTACTTCTAGATTTTTTTTTTCAATTAAATAAAATGGTAAATTTTAAAATAGATAAAAAAGAAGGATATTTTTCTAATACCTACTAAAAATAACCTATTAATATGTCCCTGTTTTTTTGTTATCATGCCGTAGAAAAAAATAAATTTAACAATATTTAACGGTTTAAAAAACAAGCATTGCTGGTCCCCTAGTAAAGATTGAAAGGTAGAGAGAGAGAGATTTATCTTGCTTATTTGTAAAGTTACCAGCGGAGGACATTTGACTTTTGGTTTGCAGCCCTACGCACTTGGCATTCATTTTAAAGATGAATATAGATTTAGACTACGGCATTTGTAGACTTTTCGGACTTTGGATTTGTTCTAAAAGTGACCCTACCTAATAGACGAATTACATTGTCCTTTACTTGATATTTTAGCCGATGATTATGCACACTAGGTGCTGCTTTTTTTTTTAATCATTTGGCTTGGCTAGTGGTTGTACTGTGCAGTTTTTACACATGATATAATGGGATTTAACCAAACGTAAGAATTCCAAAAGAGTCAAAGTCAAATTATTGCCGATAAGCATTACAAAGATGGAAGAACACCCACCTTGCAATCACATGAAATGTTTTGACCCACGCAAAAATGCCCCAATTAGTTGATCGATTTATTTATTTGTACTTGTCCTTGGCTACCCTTCTTGTCCTACATTGATTTTTCCCAACTGGAATTGGTGACGATTAAAAAAAATCAAGATGGAGAAAGGAATCAAATGGAGACAAACAAGGCAATAAATGAGATCAAGATCCACTTGTGAGGGCATTGGAATTTGTATATGTACACTTTTTTTTTAAATATTTTTTACTTATCTCTCTTTTTTTTTTAATTTTTAGTTATCTCTCTAAAAGAAAATAAATCAATGAGTATCTAGACCATTTTGCACAGATCTAAACTAATTTCACAAAAGTTAACCTTTCACAATAAAGGGGTAACTTTTAGTTACCCCAAGTTGGTTCCACGCTAGTAATTTGAGGCTATATTATACGCATGTCATGAACGGATTTGCTTGATCTGCAGAATCAATTAGTCTTTGACATAGATAGGAAAAAAGAGAAGGAGAAAAAAAGAGAAAAAATTGCTAGATAAAACACCAATTGAAATGCATATTATAGTAGAGTCTGTCATGCATATTATAGTAGAGTCTGTCTAACTCAATCTATAAAAGAACATACAATTAGTCTGTTTGGTAACATAGTTTGAATTTAAAATATTATAATAATTCTAACTTTGCAAGAGAGAATATTAAAACAAAACCAGTTTAAACTACTGCTTTTAATTTTAACTAGTTCACAATACATTAATATTAATGGTTTTGCTCAACCTTTGACTTGAAAAAAAGAAGATAGTAATAAATAATAATTACCCAAAAAGAATGAAGAAGAAAAATAAATGACTTAGTGACAGCACCTGGCAGCTTTTGTATGGCTTATGAGTTTGCCCTAGGCATTGTGCATCAGGCAAAATGGATTTAGTTTGTATCATCAAACACTTTGTAGGGTTGAAAGATTAGTACACTGCAGAAGTAATACAATTGGTGGATTCCAAACTTTGTTGGTCCGATAAGTGGGGTTAGTTTCAGTTATGATAATGAACAAAGTTGGCCCATTTTGTAGTGGCTCGTCCACTGGATTGGTAATTGCTTCCAGAAACGAAATCCAGAATTTGGGGTCAAAAAAAATTATCTTTTTTTTTTTTGTTTTTTAATAAAATAAATTGTACGTGGCACTTATGTAAGCATGGGTAAATTCCGTGGAGTTAAGTAAAACAACCCAAAAAAATTAAAAAAAAAATAAGTACATGCATATATGCATTTAGTAGTCCTCTCTGAAAAAAGAAAAAAGAAAAGAAAAGAAATTAAGCTGAAATTATTGAAATGGCATGATTTCATATTTTTATTGGTGCAAACTGCCAAGCGTGTCATATCTTGTGGATCCAAAATTTGCAGGAATGAATTTCCTCCAAAAAAAAATAAAAAAAAGGAAAGAAGTATCCTCAAAAACATGGGTGAACTTCATTGTTCCCGTGTTCTAATTTGTTTTGATTTAACGACATACAAAAACTGAATTATCCCTAATTTATATAATGTCATAACTGTTTCCATCAACTTTCTTGACGTCTGTGTCAAGTTTTTCATGTGAAGTTATCTGCTTTTTCATGCCATAACCACAATTTATCCATTGCACGTGCATACACATGCATGTCCACTTGAAAACGATACATCACGAGAAAGTTTATATACTTTTTTTTTTTAATTTTATTTTATAAATAAAGGTCTTTTCCGGTAAAGACTTTGCATTTACAATAAACCATTTCGAATGGTTAAATCTAATCAAAATTTTTTTTTTATAGATCTAATGGTTAAAAAATAGATATCTATTAGTATGTTATTTTTTAATATCTACTTAAAAAGTTGCCCCCAAAAGATCATGGTTCAAGATAAATTTATAAGGAAGTGAAATCTCTTTACGATCTATTACAGCATTTAAAAATTCATTAATAGGTAAAGATACATATACTTGATGCCCCACCCAAAAAAAAGACCTAAATCCTAATAACCCTGCTAAATGGTGATTCAACATAGATCTACACCTAGGAATTAAGCCAATTTTGAAGCAGCTTTGTGATAATTGAACCAACCAGCAAACACTATTAAGGCTGCAAAAACTAATGCACCAATTGTAGTATATTAGAGTTGCAATTCACTAGTTATCTTTTTTCTTTTTACCAAGTGTCTGCACGAAACAAAAGAAAAAAGTGAAACTAAGAATCGTTTCTTCTGGGAAAGTTTTACAACGACTCTATTAATACTACAGTTATTCTCTAAATGTTAAATCACATCAAAACACATGTTATCATAATCAAAAAGTATGTAGACCGATGAAACTAAATAAAAATTTAACAATAATTACACATGCATGAACAATCGCTAATTAGATAATTCTATTTGTAACCTACTATAAATTCTTCCCACTTTTCCTCTCTTTTAAATCTTACAATACATGTACAAACAGAGGCAGATCTAAAAAAATTAGTTGGAAGAGATGACACGAATACTAACATTATAAAAAAAAATTAAATAAAGGAGATATACAACTTTAAGAGAGGTGAAATATAAATTTCAATGGGGTGGAATACAATTTTTGAAGAACATACTAATATTTTTATATACAATCTTAAAAAAAAAAGTTCAACATAAACAGCCACCTATTCTCGTCTATATGTAATTCGGGCCAGCGTACAAACACAAAATGAAGCAGCATATAAGGCAACAATGACTTTCAAAAGAAAAGGAAAAGATCATCACATAAAATTAATTAGAAAGAGAAATTTTGAAAAGGCCACCAAAAATAAAAAATCAACCTTTAGATTTATGTTAGTAATTAGAATCTTTTAATTTATGAAATACAAATAAATTATTCAAAAACCAATAAAACGTAAAATAAATTTGAACAATTTAAAGCATAAAGTTAAAAAAATATAAAAATTATGTCATGCGAACAAATTTTTTTTTTTTCACTTGGGTGAAAAAACCAGTTGAGTTGGGATCATCTATAGACAAAAATAGAAAACAGGGTTTTTTTTTTTTTTTTTTAAGAAAGAAAAGTCTTAAAACATTTTGCGGGCTTAGGAGGGAGAACCCTGGTCCGTTATTGACTGTGAAGGTTTGTGCGTGTGGGACCGAAGATCACTGGGCGATTAAAAAAAAAAAAAGCAAGTCCAAATCAGCTTACATTTCTTTCTTTATTTCTCGAGTGGACATCGACATATAATTTTGGCTGCTATTATTATCAGTTAAAATTCAAATAGTCCACTTTCATTTTTACTAAAAAAGAAATAATAATGGTGTACTTCAAAAAAAGAAAAGAAAAGAAAATAGTGAGAGGTAAGAAAAGAACAATATTGGAGGCTCGTGATAAATTGTTGACGGTGTTTAGATTTCCAAATTTTTCCAATTCCGCGTTTGCGCCACCACGTATACAGATAGACAACCATTGCTGACTACTGAAAGAATGCAAGCGGAGAGGCAGAGCGAGAGTGAGAGTGAGAGGGATTCCGTGTGACACGCAACACCCCACACCGATCCACATCCTTCTCACACGTCACCGTTCCTGTACCACCGACAAGGCGACAATGAAACGCGTAAGTTTTCTGGGACCCACTTTCAACCCTCCTTTTCTTTTTTTTTTTTTTATAACTCTATATATATATATATATTTTAATTATTTTACACGAAAAAGGTCCCGCGCTTGCATGTGAGTACGTTAGCCGTCTTCCGCGCATATAAATATTCCCCGTATTAAAAAAAAAAAAAATCAAATTATTCATTATTTAAACTGTTTTTTGGTTTTTTCATCTTGTGGCATTTTTTCCAGTGTAGCTCAATGTAGGATATGGATGAATCTGCAGCCTAACACGTCGGTGCTCACAAGCGGCATTGACTCTTGCTTTTCCTAACATACAAATTGGCATGATCGAAATTACCATTTCACATTTGAGAGGGTGATATAAATATAATTTATATTTTTTTTCTTGGTAATTTTTTTGATAAAACCTATAGGTATTTGTTTTATAATCTTTATATTTGTAAAAATAATAATAACTTTGATTGAATTTAACGATTTTAAAATCTATACTACCAATAAAAGTTCCACGGAGAATATTTTTTTAGGTATTCCAGAGCAATATTTGGCAAGGAGATCAGAGATTCTTTTTTTCTGATTCTGAGAGCACCATACCATCTGACGCCAAATTAGGCCCAACGTATCACCCTCTGTCAAATGTGGGGCTCACTATTTTTATTCTTTTTAAAGTGAATAACGTTGTCTTTTATTTTGAAGGCTTTGTTTGGTACAAGGAATGAAGAAGAGGAATGATGGAAAGAGTTAGAGAAATAGAAAATATGAAAGATGAAGAGTATTATAATAATCTTTTATTGTTTAGTAAGAGAGATTAAAAGTTAAAAAGAATAGATAAATAAATATATGTTTAATTATTATATTATTTTTTTAATCATTTTATATTAACTTTTTTTAAAAAATAAAATAGTCTTTTTTAAACATTTAATGGACGGATTATACGAATCCCTTTATGAGTGAAAGGATAGGCCTGGATGAAGAATGTCTTGCTTCACCTCTCCCCTCCCTCCTTTTCGTCAACAAGGATTGGAAGTTCCTCCATCTCTCTCCTCCTTCCTGCCAAATATGCCTTAAGATATAAAAGGCTTGTCGATACATATATATATATATATGTATATATTGTGGGTGGCTTGTTACTTACTAATGTATGTTAGAGCAGAATCTTTAAATAGAGAAACGAAATAAAGGTAAATAGCTAGCATTTAGCAACTTGGTCGGTTGCACAGCTGAGCCAAAGGCCTTAAAATCGTTATCATGCGGTGGTGTTGGAGTAGAAAATCTGTCTTCCATTGTCCCTTTCTTTAAATCACGTTTAAAAGATCACAGTGCCACTGCGTAATTAACTCCCATCCCCCCCCCCCCCCCCCTTTCTTTGCCCTCATCATTTTTTTCCCCTTTTGCTAATTATTATCATTATGTTGGGGCGCCTCCAATTAATGCAAGTTGAAACTATTCCGGACAACTTGACAAGATTTGTGGACCCCAATAACTATTTTCCAAAGAGATGCCAGATCTAAAGTTTTTTATCTGAGAGTTAAAACACAAGCCATCTAATAAAATCGGGATCCAATAAAAGAGGGGTTTTCTTTAGTTATTACTAAAGTTATCAAATATTTCATTTATTTGTTCACATGATGGATAAGTTGAAATAGATTAATTTTTCGGCTAAAAAAAAATGTTGTAATAGATTAATTAAACACGTTTAACAAAATGATAGATTAATTAAAAAAGCCAGAGCAAAAGTGAGACGACTGTCCGGCAAATCATAGCACGTCAAAAGCGTATCCACAAAACAATCTTTTTTATATAATTTAACCCCAAAAAAAATAAAAAAGAAAGAAAAAAATAAAACAATCTTCTAATTTTCGACATCAGTGTCTCCTCTCCCCCTCTGGTTCAGATCTAGCATCGTAGAGAGAGAGACTTTAACCTTCTTTTTTAACCTGAAGAGAGAGAGAGAGGGACTTGAGTAATTTGTTAATTAATTTAGTTAATTGACTGTTATAAATAATCCAGGTGGGGCTGATCCCAAAAAAGCCTTTTTTTCTTTTGGTAAAATGTTCTTTCCTAGAGAGAGGGAGAGCGCTAAAAATAGTCGGAAAATGAACTGGGTATTCACTCTCTCTGCAAAATCTAACTGGGTTTTCAGTGGTTAAGAATTTTGTTGAATATATATTGTATTTTGTTGTATTTTATTTGGCATATTTATTTACAAGTACACGTTATATATCGAGAATCACAATTGGGTCCGAACTCTACAGGTGAGACGTTAAAGAGTAATTAATACTATGTTTTAATCATGATATGTCCTCCCTTTACTGTACATCTTTATCATGTTAAAAAATTGTTTTTTTCTTTTTTCTTTTTCTTTTTCCTCCCGTAAACCTTAAATAATATATTCAGATTTCACGAGCGCTGTCATGATTGGATCAGTACAAAATCTCTCACTTCCCTCGCTCAATCTATTTTTCTCTCTCTATCGCTTGGGCAGCTAAGCATTTCGGAAGATGGGAGGGAGAAACAAAGAAGAACAAGAAAGGATGAAATCGGGTTTCTCTGAGCCATTGATCTATCTATAAAGAAGACAATTGTAGAAAAAATAAAAGAGGCGTTTCTTCTTCTGTGGCTTCACCCAAAAAAAAAAAAATCTTGCTCATGAATTCGCGCTGATTCTTCATTTGCTCTTCTTCTCCGCCCTCCCCAAAAAGGTAAGTTTAGCTTATTAGATTCGCTTTGATTTCAAATATGATCGATTTGATCTGAAAATGGGTTTTGGATTTGGTTAGTATTAGTATCAAAATCTTCCAAGCGGAAATGAGTTTTGAAAGGAAAAAAATAAGCTTGCCCTTTTGTTGTTTGAGGGTTAAGAAGATGACTGAAGGTGACCTTACTGTATTCTTTATCTGTAAAATGTTCGTTATCTGTAAAATGTATCTTCTTTACTCTCTCTCTCTCTCTCTCTTTCTTTCCTTTATTTCCTCGGATTACGAATTGCCCTTTAATTTCCCTTTATGTGCTAAGTCATTTTTTTTTCTTTTTCAATATACTGTTTTCGGTTTCTTTTTTTCTTTTATTCTTTGTTGACTGGAATTTTTCTTCAATGCTTTCAATCTGTGCTTCGTCTATGGATCTAGCACTGAAAATTGCTAAAATTATAGTTTCCGAGGGTACTGCCTTTACTATGTTGTTTACTCGGTTTTATCTGGCCAAGAATTATTATGGGTTTCTATGCGTCAGCTTATGTATGAACTCCCTAGACTGAAGAACCAATCCGGGAATTTAAGTGAAAAACATTTCTGGGTTTCTCTGTCTGTTAACGCTTCTGCTTGTTTGAGATTGCCCCCAAAAAAAAAAAAAGTTTGATGGATACGTATCTTTTATTAGGATTTTATTCGTTTTCAAATCCTTTTGAGGACCCTTTCTGGATTTAAGCTGATTGAAAAAAAAAAAAATCATGATTTTGTATTTTTTCTTTCCTCTTCCGAATGCAGGATTATAACTTGATTCAATGATATTATCTGCTGTTTTAGTTCTGAATATAGTAATTTTGAGGATTTTATATGGTTTTTTCTTCCTGCAGTTTCTTTTTTGTGTGGGGCGTCTGGGCTAAAAGAATGTACAGGCCTTTCAATCGAGGTATATCCGGGCTACGGGTCTCCGGGGGCAGCAATGATTTTAGTGATTCTCCAATGAAAGATAGAACAGAGAAAGAAGATTTTGATAGAAGAGGTTGTTCTGATCAGGGCTCGTTTTTGACGAGGATGCCTCGGGTAGTTTATCCAGATAATAACTCTCCTTCCAAATATGGGAATAATGAAAATGGCTTCTCATCCGATCCCCTAATTACTCCTCGGAACAGACACAAATTGACATTGCTACTCCTGAAGTTGAGTCTTGCATTGGTTATAGTCGTTGCTCTTTCTGGATCGTTTTGGTGGACGATATCCATTTCAACGTCTTCAAGAGGTCACATATCTCTTGGTTATAGGCGACTCCAAGAACAACTTGTTTCGGACCTATGGGATATTGGAGAGCTCTCTCTCAGTTCTTCCAAGCCGAAAGACATGGAATTTTGTCCTCTGGAGTTTGAAAATTATGTCCCCTGCTTCAATGTGTCAGAGAATCTCGAGTCAGGTTTATCTGATGGCCACGAGTATGACCGGAAATGCCCACGTGGGATGAGGCAAAGTTGCTTAGTTCTGCCAGCTGCAAACTACAAGATTCCTCTTAGGTGGCCAACTGGAAAAGATGTAATCTGGTTGGCAAATGTGAAAATTACGGCACAGGAGGTGCTTTCTTCCGGAAGCTTTACCAAGAGGTAGCAGCCGTTCTGTTCTGAATAGCTATCATAGACTAAATTAACTTGAACTTTCTCTAATTCATCACTCCATGTTTTTCAGGATGATGATGTTGGAAGAAGAGCAGATTTCTTTCCGGTCAGCCTCGCCCATGTTTGATAGCGTTGAAGACTACTCGCATCAAATTGCAGAAATGATAGGCCTGAGAAATGAATCTAACTTGATTAAATCTGGGGTAAGTGAAGTGTTAACTTTTTCATTTGAACTTTTTTGTGCACCAAACTACTTTGTTATGTTCCTTTTCTTATTTGTGGCTATCTTTCTCTACTGTTTGCCTTAGTTCAGTCTGATATGCCTATTATCGAAGGTCCTTGGCATTTCTTGTCATACATTTGATCATATGGAGCCTAGGGCACAAAAAAAAATAATAAATCTATTCATCTGATTATTTGGGGGAAAAAAAGGAAGGCTAATTACTAATATCAAGTTACCATTGGCTTGAAATTGTAGCTTTTTTGAAAGTCCAAACTGTTCCAATCATATAATTTTTAGGTAGCTAATTGTAAAGTAATCACAAATTCCGCAGCATGGTTGGATCACCCCATTGAATCCTTGAACTAGTTTGCTTGCTGGTATTACCAAAATGTTACTGTATAAGATCCACGATTGACCAATTTTAGTACAAATACAAATATTTTGATAATATAGAAAATCAACATATTATGTATGCATGCGTGTATGTAGACTTGTTTTGTTGTTGTTCAAGCAAAAGGTGTATATAAATCACAACATCTGTTAGAATGTATATGTGGATGTCTGTTGAGTGAATCCCCTCATGTTGCATGAAATGTTCCGTTAACATGTTGATCGAAATTTGCAGGTAAGAACCATCCTGGATGTAGGCTGTGGTTATGGTAGCTTTGGAGCACATCTATTTTCTAAACAGCTCTTAACTATGTGCATTGCAAATTATGAGGCTTCAGGCAGTCAAGTTCAGCTGACTCTTGAGAGGGGTCTTCCTGCAATGATTGGATCGCTCACTTCAAAACAATTGCCATACCCATCTCTTTCATTTGATATGTTGCATTGTGCACGATGTGGTGTTGATTGGGATCAAAAAGGTGTGATGCTGATTGAATTAATTTTTCTTGTTAAAACCAAAGAATAGTATGTCTAAAATTTGTCCAATGATTAAAATGCTAATCATGGAAGTAACTTCTTCTGCCAGAATCGCTTAATTGATGGAGTTAGTTTTTTCATTTTTTTGTTTATGCGATGCAGATGGTATGCTCCTGATTGAAGCTGATAGAGTTCTAAAGCCCGGTGGATATTTTGTCTGGACATCACCACTTACTAATGCTCAGACTTTCCTTCGAAACAAAGAGAATCAGAAAAGGTGGAACTTTGTTCATGAATTTGCAGAACATCTCTGCTGGGAGTTGTTGTCCCAGCAAGACGAAACTGTTCTGTGGAAAAAGACGAGTACAAAGAAGTGTTATAGCGCACGGCAAGGCCCCTATCTCAAACTAATTTCACAAATACAGGTTTCCTTGTCTTGATATTGTTTATTGTCACAAACAGAGGGCAGGGGATGATCTACCTTCCTAGTTTTAAATTTCATGAGAACAATGGCTGATCCTGATTTATGCTACAATTATCTTCTTTCTTCAGGAAGCCTGGTTCTGGGCCGTCTCTATGCAGTAAGGTTCACGATGTTGAAACTCCATATTATCGACCTCTTCAAACCTGTATTGGAGGAACACAAAGCCGCAGATGGGTTCCTATTGAAGAGAGGAGCTCCTGGCCTTCTAGGGCTAACCTGAACAAGAATGAACTTGCTATTTATGGTAAACTATTCTGTTCCTACTACACTTTTTTTTCGAGAGTGTTCCTAGTACACAATTTGGAACAGCATGCTTGGGGGAGTTGTTTTTCCCCTTTGATTTTTAATATGTTGCTATCAAACTTGTTGTGTTGTCTGTGACTACGCATTAATAACTTTTTTAACATGTTTTGCAGGGTTACATCCAGAAGATCTTTCTGAAGATGATGCAAATTGGAAAATTGCAGTCAATAATTATTGGTCACTTCTGTCACCATTAATATTCTCGGATCATCCAAAGAGACCCGGTGATGAGGACCCTTCGCCACCTTATAACATGCTTCGAAATGTGCTGGACATGAATGCTCATTTTGGTGGGTTTAGTTCTGCACTCCTAGAAGCTAAAAAGTCCGTGTGGGTCATGAATGTTGTTCCAACAAGTGGACCTAACTATCTGCCCTTGATCCTTGACCGTGGCTATGTTGGCGTTTTGCACGATTGGTATGCTGCTTCTTTCTTGCTTTCTTCCTCTCGGCACCTTGTAGTACAGTACTTTTTCTGCAGTAAAATTCTTGCCTGGTTTGGGCCCAAGCTTATGCCCCAAAGTGGGCAATATTATGACCACCACCACCCCCACCCCCACCCAAACACCCAAAAATAAAATAAAAATAAAAATCTTGCTGCAAAGGAAGTTGATCGTTAATTTATTTATGGTGGCCTTTTTGTCCTTTTAGGTGTGAAGCTTTTCCAACATACCCAAGAACTTACGATCTACTGCATGCTGAGGGACTTCTTTCTCTTGAAACTAATCAGCAGCGCAGGTGTACCATGCTGGACCTATTCACCGAGATTGATCGCATACTTCGTCCAGAGGTACCAAAATCAAATGATCCTCTTTGCTTCTGAATTTTGATTCTTGGTATCTAGTTTTAATGGCTTACGTGGTGCCAAAAAATCAATTAGTCACCAAGTAATTGCTGTATTTAGATTAGCACAGATGCAATAAAACCGTAACTTTTTTGTTGCCATAGTTCTCTCTTTTATTTAAGTGGGCATCGGATCCTATATTCCCTGCTTTATCCATATGTCAGGGGTTCGAATTTCGATAGCTCGAAAAAAGATTTGAGAATTTGCTGCTCTGCACCAATTTTTGTGGTAATCTGACAAATGGTTTTTGCAGGGTTGGGTGATTATTCGTGACAGAGCTCCGTTTATTGATTCAGTGAGAGCGCTGACGACACTGCTGAAATGGGATGCCCGAGTAATAGAAATAGAGAGCAACAGTGATGAGAGGCTCCTTGTCTGCCAGAAGCCTTTCTTCAAGAGACAAGCAAACTAGTTTTTTGAGTTTCCAAAGATAGCGTGAGAGAAAGTTCAGCTCACAGTATTCATATTCATTTTACTGAAGTTAATTTATCATCATAAAAGCTCCGCCAAAGAAAGGGGGGAATCGAAAATTTTGAACGGAAGAGGAAGCGTAAAAAAACCGAAGTGTGATCGACCACAACTCCTATGGAGCCGTAAGGCTTCCATAGGGCATGTAATTATGAAGAAGAAAAAAAAAAAAGAGGCGCAATGCAGGGGAGAAGTATAGGGTTAGTTTTGATTTTCCATGTGATGTCTCTTTATACCTATACGACCAAATCATTTAAGATTGTGAAGAAGTTACAAAAGAATAAGCAACTGTTGTTTGCTTTTTTAGTGTATAAAATGCTTGACATGTCTTTTAAAGTAAATGAACAAAAAAGATTCTTTTCCCCTTCTTTTTTTTTTGTACATGTATTTGTTGATTTTTCCTGATCCTTGTAGGCAGGTGCTCCTTCAGGCGTTTTCTTTTCTTTTATTTTCCTTTTTGTCTGTGTCAAGCTTTTCTGAAGCATTTCATGAATGTTGCATGGAGCCGCAAGTGTCTTGAGCCAGACACAAATATTCGTCCGCTTTCTTCGAGGGTGTTTAGTAATCTTGGTTCGAACTCATAAGTTAAACCAAAAACTGTAGCACACGAGAGTTCAATGTTGTAGCAACGTAAGTTAAACAAAAAATTGTTACATACAAGAGTTTTATTTTATAGTATCATTTTGTTTTACACTATAGCATGTGAGAGTTTTAAACTATTTGAATTTGAATTCATAAGTTCAAACCAAAATTGCCATCACACAAGGATCATTAACAAAAACAAAAGTTGGCATAGAACATGATGCCATTAAAAACTCCTCTCTCCATGCTAAAAAAAAAAGAAACTCCTCTTATCTCAGCAGAAAAAAGACAAAGGAAAGAAAAAGAGAAATGCTACTATGAATGGAGTGATCACCTATTACTAACAAATGCAGCACGCATTCTGCACTAAAGGTTTCTTCTTTTGCTTCTTGTGTCCTGCAATGTCAGTGCATTTTACGGGTCAAATTCTTTGCTTTGAGAATATGAATCTAAGGTTTGCGTCGCAAATCTGATCGCTGCTAAAAGCTCTTCTCCTTTCTCAAACCTTTCTTTAGCTCAAACCTAGTGCCAGCCATATTTACAAGTCCACTTATAATCTTTAACATAAAAACGCTCAGCTAGTGGATCAAATACTTGATGATTCACGATTGTATATTGTTCCTATACAAAAATTGAACTGATGTGCGAAGTCATACTCCTATATTTTTCAAGTCACTCGGATTAGTTCTTGATTTATTTGTAGGCATTATTTATTGCTGAATTCATTTCCAATTCTGCCAAAAGGCCCAATTTAAAGCAAGGCGGGGAAAATGAACTTTAATTTTTAAAGTATTTAATAATAATCTTCACAGAAGACGCCATCATTCTACCTTAGCTCAGTTGTTAGAGCGGACTGTAGTTGGATTACCATCAGACATCCGGTGGGTGATGGGTGGTGTAAGAGAGAAGAAATTTTCCTAAATTTCAACCCGTAACTGCCCAATAGTGCAGCGGGTCGGGTGGGTTTGGGGCGGGTAAGAGTGGGTGGCTTAACGAATGAGTAAAACGGTTTTTAATCCTCTTTTTCTTGTTCTTTCCCTATTAAGTCTATAACAATTTTAAAATTTATTCTATAAATCAAACTTTCACAATGTTGGTCTTGGAGGGACAAAAAAGAAAAAAGAAATTAAAATTAAAACTTATGATGAAATGAGAATATAATAATAAGTTTCAAACACTATATTAGTTTAACATGGCAACATAAGCGGAAAAAAAAAAGAAAGAAACAAAGAAAGAAAAAATCCATAGCACGAAAAACCATTTTTGAAAGAAAATTCATCTTCATCAAGGTTTTAAAGAAATAGATTTAAACTCATATAACATTTTCCCAATGAGCTGTGAGGAGAAGGTGCCATAACATTTGCTACTGGCTTTCCATTTCTAAAAAATTGTACATTATTATCCATTTCTATAAAATTGTACATAACAATAATAATGAATTATAATAGTTACACTTAACAAAGCCAAATAATTATAAAAAGAAAAATATAAACATTTAATATGTATTAAAATAACAGGTGTACGGGCTATACACGCCATCAAAAAATTCAAAACCACATTTGCCTGTTAAAAGAAAGCACACGGGTAAAAACCGCCCAAAATAGATGGGTAATGGTGTGAATCCGCTTTATTAGATAGAGCCGGGTGAAACGACTGGTTTAAAAGGTTTGACGGTTTTGATAAACACTTATAGATATTTTAGGACCTGTTTAGTTTAAATATTTAAATAAAATATTTAAATAAAAATTTAAATTTTTATAAAAAATATATTATAATAAAATAATTTAAATTATAATTTCAATATCCAACTAAACTGTTCTTATTTTTCTCATTGCCATGAGATATTTCGGTCAGAAATTCGGAACGACCTTTTCAGTCATTTTGGCGCCGAAATCTTGAACAACTCCACCCTCTTTCTAAACCCTAAAACCCCAAAATCAGTGGTTCTAAGCTTCTTCCTCTCCAAAATCACCCGTCCCAGAGCCTTTCAACCCTAACCATTTCTCTCCAAAACCCTAATCCAAATCCGAGTCCCAATCCCAGTTCCCACCATGTCTTCTTCCTCGCTTCCCGCTTCTCCAACTCCTTCCTCGTCACCAAAATCCCCGAGAAATTCTAGAAGAAGCGCAAGAAGAAGGAGAGCCCCAGGACCAAGCTCGTCCAATCCGAGCCCACCGTATCCCCTCCCTCGAACGCATCCTCGACCGCGACGCCTGCTTCGGCTTCCGCCTCAGGTCCAAGCAGTTCCTCTCCAGGCAGCCTGAGCGCGTTCTCCACCTCGACGACGCTGGGAAGCTCCACCGCGAGCTCGGGTTCCCCCGCGGCCGGAAGGTCTCCCGCTTCATCCTCCGCCACCCTCTCATCTTCGAGACCTATCGCCACTCCGACGGCAAGACGTGGCTCGGGTTCACCGATTTCATGGAGCATCTTCTCGAAGAAAAGCGGAGGATTATGGATGAATTGGAGGTTGATAAGGTTACCACAGTGAGGAAATTGCTCATGATGTCTGCTGGGAAAAGGATTCCTCAAAGCATGATTCATCATTGCCGGTCATTGTTTGGAATTCTGGACGATTTCAGGAACCGGGTTGCGAAATTTCCGGATTCTTTTAGGGTTGTAGTTGATGGAGATGGAAGGAGGGTGCTTGAATTGGTGAATTGGGCATAAAAATTTGGTAGTGAGCGCGCTCAAGAGGGAGTTCATGGTCGATGAGGACAAGGCGAAGAGGGCTTTCAAGTTTCTGGTGAAGCACGGGAAGGATATGGACTTGGACGAGGACGATACGCGGAAATTGAACTTGCTGAACACGCTTCCACTTGTGTCGCCGTACTCGGATGGTTCAAGATTGGATCTTTGGAGTTTGGAGGCGGAGAAGTATAAAGTTGGGGTGTTGCACTAGTTCCTGAGCTGACATTGGAGAAGAGGGCTTCTATACACCACATTGTGGAGATTTAGCTTGACCAAGCATACTTACCAGATGTTTTTGAAGCAGCGCGGGACGTTTTATCTGGCTGGGACGGAGATGAACTGGGCTGTTTTCTTGAAAGACGCGTAGGACGAAAATGGGGTTTCGATTAAGAAAGATCCCCAGGTGGTTTTTACTGAGAAGCTGTTCAAGTACGCTCCGAGGCAGGAAAATGAACTCAGTTCTGCACTTGATGGAAAATGATCGGAGCATAAACTGCTCGTCTTTATTAGAGTGAAAGATGAGGGAGAAAAGGATTTATTTATTAAATCTTCGTTGAAGTAGGCTTAGATTTCTTTGAGCTACTTGGAAAACTGGTTGGACGGAGAACAACCTTATATTGCAGGTAATTGAACCTGAGCCTTGACATGCAGTATCTTGTTTGCAATCTTTTTCTTGCTTGGAGCTGCTCTTAAATATGTATGTCATCCAAGTTACAAACAGCCTTTGTTTTGTTTAAGAATTATTTCATATTGAAATGGCTGTATTGTAGGCTTTTTTAGAGCGTTTGACGAGACCTCTGCTAAGCTCCCTCATAGAAGCTGTATATGACTAGCTATTGCTTCCTTAATAGCAATTTGCTTCTTTGCAGGAACCTGAGTTTTAACAATTAATCCTAATCTTCTAGAATTAATATCAGTTGACACAACTGCAAAATTAAAATTTTTGTGTAGATCTAATCCTCTAGCTCTCTCTTAATTTTTCTCTCTCTGCAGGATGGTTGGAGAAGCTCACTATTTGTAGTTCTATGATGTTGTTAAGTACGAAGATCACTCCTTCTGAAGCATAAATATAAGTTATGATTGGGTTGGTGCCCATTCTAAAATTGATAGATAGGTTTTGGCGCAGGGTTTTTATCACCTTGCTCTCTGAAAACAACGCTGGACTTGCATGAGCCATCTTTCTTCTAAAGGGAGGCTGCTGCTCCTTCCTATGTATTTGAAAGAAAGAGGGCCTAGTCTTTGGGAACAAATAAAAGGTTGTTAGAACGAAATTATTGTTGGATTATTCTTTCTTTTCTCTTCTTTTTGCAGTGAAAGAAGTTTGGAAACTTACGTCATTATCCCGATGTTATAATTTAGAATGTCTAGGAGCGTGGTTTAAATTCTAGGAGTTCATATCATAACTGTATAAAACTTTCACAAACTTTCACATGCTACAATATTAAATAAAAATATATTATAATATAAGGTTTTCACGTGGTAGAGTTTACCGTTAAATCTCTTCTTCCAAAGTCCAAACACTCTAATAGATAAGTAAAATATATTTTTTTAATAAATTTTTTATTTAATGCTATTTACTACAAAACCTGCTATGTACTTTAACAAGTTTTAAAAAAGTGACATCTACTACAATTTTTGTCTTTTTTTTTTGCACTTTAAGTTCTGTCTGGGATTAATTGTTTATCTCTCGGGCACTGGTATTTAAATAAAACATGACTATGGACGCACAAAGGTCAGTTTCAAAGTCTTGTTAGATCCTTTCCCACGGTTGTTGTTGCTGTTGTTATTTTCACTTTTTATGTCCGGTGCATGGTTAATTATCATCTCTGAGGCACTATTCTTTCCATAAAACATAATTATGGACGCACAAAGATTGGCCATTTTCGAAATCTTATCAGAATATGATTTCGAGATTGATCATGAACCTAATTTGGGCTACATCCGGATTTTGGAAATTAAAAACAACTTTTCAAGGGAAAAAAAGGGGAAACAGTGGCTCCTTTCGTGCTATTCCCCTATTTTATTTTTCTTTATTGACTTTTTATAGAAATGGAAAGCCAGTAGCAAATGTTCTACGGGGAAAAACAGTTTGGACTTCCGTACTTCCCTGGCACTAAGTAGGGCCAAGCATAAAGACGCTCAACTTGTTGCATGATTTATCACGTTTCCATACTCTACTGTCTACGAGTGGTTGTGGGCCAATAAATTTTCACGTGAACCTTCCTTTCGGCGACAGACCTGATGTTGTCTTTGACTAACTCAGTAAAGTATGTTTGCCCAATTGGTCGCAATGTGGATTTCGTTGTCAGCGCACAAGAATACAGCACGTGTTTGGCAATTTTGGTCTCTCATGCGTTACAGTTTTTGGTTTAAACTCGTAGTTGCCAAACATCCTAGGATTTCCTTTCGCATAATTGAGCCACCTCGTTACTTTTTGCATGAATGAATTTATATTTGCTTGTATTTCAAGCCCTTTTCTACACCACAATTAACAAAAAGTTGATCCAATAAGTAAGTTCCGTGCTGTGAGACACTTTCTATCAGCGTGTGGTAATGGAAAATGCTGACCCATCAGCATCGTTCTCACCTTTACCTTTTGGTATTTCCATGACATCTACCCCAAACAAAGCTACGGTTTTGACGTTTCCAACAAGCAATTAGCTAATGAATGGACGTTGCATAACGTACCTGCACGCAATCTTCATAAAATATTTCTATTATTGGATTGGGAAGACAATCAGTTAATTCTCAGCCGAAGATCCAGGCGGTATTATTACAAAGCTCAAACTGAAATGCGGAAACTGAAGCGTGTTCAAACCTCACACAGGACAATAGTTTAACATAAACGAAAAAGGAGCAAGGTAGCCCAGATAAGTTGACAAAAGTAAAGACCACCTAACGGGCCGAAGAAGCAATAGCTGGCAATGCCTTCACTTGGGGCATGTTGCGATGAGCTCTGCTCTTTGACTTGTGTCTGCTTTTATGTGCAACACTAGCGCTGCTCCTATGCGCGCTTACAGATGCCCCTCCTTGACTGGCCCTCTTTCCGGCCGGCCTCCTTGAGCTTTATCCGCCATTCCCGAGCGCAGCTTTGGTAACACTATCCGTGAGCACTTCCCTTGCCCTTTGCGGTTTTATGGGCTGCTTGTTCAGGTACACAAGCTTTGGGAGGAGACCACAGACTGCCTTGCGCAGCTGGTCCTCGCTGACGTTGCTCTGAATTGGATTCCCTAGCAGATTCATAGCCTGCAGCGTGTTGTAGTTTGCCACAAGCTGGCCTAGTGCCTTGGTCGTCGTTATCTTGATGAAGCTCATGTCCAAAACTGTTAGCTTCAGTAGCCTATGTAGCCCCTCAACATCACTAATTTTGTTACCCGTAAGATAGAGCTCTTTAATTAGTTGACAATTTGATAACCCTGATACAGCAAATAGTACCTCATTAGAATAAAGTGTTTCTTCTAGTAAAAGAAGTCTTGCAAAATGACAAGGCTCGGAGCTTACCATGTCCAATTCTCGATATCCTATTGTAACTGAGATCCAGTACTCGCGACCGGGTCAGGTCTCTTAATCCTTCAATGGTGCTGATCTTGTTTCTTGACAAGTTGAGCATGTGAAGGCCTTTTGGCAGTGATCCTTGAGTAGTGTGAGCTACAATAAGGAGAATCAAACACCAAGGAGCTCAATTAGCACTAGCAGACAAGATTTATGTACGTTAACCAATTTCATTTTTGCTATGGCATTAGCATACTTATGAAGTAGTTTGACAAATTGTTTATCTCTGAGGCACAATTCTTTCCATAAAACATGATTATGGACGCACAAAGATTGCCATGTTAAAAGTCTTATCAGAGTATGATTTTGACATTGATCGTGAACCTAATTTGCGCTACATCCCGATTTTGGAAATTAAAAACATTTTTTCAGGGGAAAAAAGGGGAACAGTTTCTCCCTTTCATGTTATTTCCCTATCTTTTCTTTATTAACTTTCTGCTGTCTTGCCTATTTACCTTCACTCAACCAACTTTCTACGGGGAAAAAACAGTTTCGACTCCCGTACTTCCCTGGCAAAAAGTAGGGCCAAGCATAAAACTGGGATAAGAATCATAACAAGGATAAAGACGCTCAACTTGTTGCATGATTTATCACGTTTCCATACTACTCTCTACGAGCGGCTGTGGGCCAATAAATTTTCATGTCAATCTTCCTTTCGGCGACAGACCTGATGTTGTCTTTCACTAATTCAGTAAAGTAGGTTTGCCCAATTGGTCGCAATGTGGATTTCGTTTTCAACGCACAATAATGCAACATGCGTTTGACACTTTGGCTTGAACTTATGTGCAAGGCACTCACATGGGCAAGGCTCTCACATGCACTCTAGTTTTTGGTTTGAACTTGTGGTTGCCAAACATCCTAAGATTTCCTTTCGCATAATTGAGTCACCTCGTTACTTTTTTCACGAATGAATTTATATTTGCTTGTATTTCAAGCCCTTTTATTGCCTAAAACATATATTAAACGCCACAATTAATAAAAAATTGATCCTATTAGGAAGTTCAGTACCGTGAGACTTTCTATCAGCGTGTGGTAACGGAAACTACTGACCCATTAGCATCGTTCTTACCTTTACCTTTTGGTATTTCCTTAAACATCTACCCCATACAAAGCTACAGTTTTGACGTTTCCAACAAGCAATTAGCTAATGCATGGACGCTGCATAACGCACCTGCACTACTCTTTATAAAATATTTCTATTATTGGATTGGGAAGACAATCAGTTCATGCTCAGCCGAAGATCCAGGCAGTATTATTACAAAGCTCAAACTGAAATGCGGAAACTGAAGCATGTTCAAACCTCACACAGGACAATAGTTTAACATAAACGAAAAACGAGCAAGGTAGCCCAGATAAGTTGACAAAAGTAAAGACCCCCTAACGGGACGAAGAAGCAATAGCTGGCAATGCCTTCACTTCGGGCATGTTGTGATGAGCTCTGCTCTTTGACCTGTGTCTGCTTTTATGTGCAACACTGGCGCTGCTTCTATGCGCGCTTACAGATGCCCCTCCTTGACTGGCCCTCTTTCCGGCCTGCCTCCTTGAGCTATATCTGTCATTCCCGAGTGCAGCTTTGGCAACATTATCCGTGAGCACTTCCCTTGCCCTTTGCGGTTTTATGGGCTGCTTGTTCAGGTACACAAGCTTTGGGAGGAGACCACAGACTGCCTTGCGCAGCTGGTCCTCGCTGACGTTGCTCTGAATTGGATTCCCTAGCAGATTCATAGCCTGCAGTGTGTTGTAGTTTGCCACAAGCTGGCCTAGTGCCTTGGTCGTCGCTATCTTGTTGAAGCTCAGGTCCAAAACTGTTAGCTTCAGTAGCCTATGTAGCCCCTCAACGTCACTAATTTTGTTACCCGCAAGATAGAGCTCTTTAATAAGTTGACAATTTGATAACCCTAATACAGCAAATAGTACCTCATTAGAATAAAGTGTTTCTTCTAGTAAAAGAAGTCTTGCAAAATGACAAGGCTCGGAGATTACCATGTCCAATTCTCGATATCCGATTGTAACTGAGATCCAGTACTCGCAACCGGGTCAGGTCTCTTAATCCTTCAATGGTGCTGATCTTGTTTCTTGACAAGTTGAGCATGTGAAGGCCTTTTGGCAGTGATCCTTGAGTAATGTGAACTACAATAGAGAGAATCAAACACCAAGGAGCTCAATTAGTACTAGCAGATAAGATTATGTACGTTAGCCAATCTCATTGTTGCCATGGCATTAACATACCTATGAAGTTGTTTGATAAATTGACGGATCGGAGACTGGCGAAGCACGAAATGGTAGGGATGGCTTTCAAGCCAATACCAGCAATGTGAGCCACAGTTGAGGAAGAATTTAGGGACTGAATAACGCTATTGGCATATAAGATCTCCTCTGTGAGATTGGTATCCAATCGTCGAGTTGAGTGGCCTGGGAATTTTATCTGTGATGTAGTAGAAGTCTCAGGAGGAGAGCATGGAAAGGCAATTCCCTCATTATTCTCATAGTCTTCATCAAGTCGAAGCAAGGGGTGTGGCTCGATATGTTTGACCCATTCTTCCACCCTAGCAAAGGGAGAGGATGATTCTGTTGGGAAAGCAAGCCACTGGTTCTGGGGCCATAAACCAGAGACTCCAGTATGAAAGCCGTCTCCAGTATGAAAGCCGTCCCAGCTCTGAATGTCGTTTTCATTGTTTGCACACCCTTTGTTAAAAGACTCTCCAGTGAAGGATCCAGGTGATTCAATCTTACCGAACTCCCTACCTCTGTTCGGTTCGAGGGTATCCGAGCAGTACCCACCTTGCTGGTTCAAGGCAACACTGGCAGCAGAAACTGTCTGCTGTTTTACGGTCCACGGTGCGTGCAGGTTCCTGTGGCTCCAGAGGAACAATTTCCACCATAGCTTTCTACTTCTAGAAGGAAGAACTTGGCTTGAAGAATGCTTCTTAAGCATCACTTTATCAGCACTGACATGGGTCAAAACAGACCTAGGGCTGCCAGGATTTATGTCCTCCTTCATTCTCTCGGCTAATTCCTGCAATTTTTCAAAAGATTGAGACTTCGAAGGAGGCAACTGATCTGCCATCTTCCTGAGCACGTCGCTCGTCTCCAAATTTGAGCAAGAGCGCTTGAGATTTGGCGAAGCCCAAATTTCCAACTTCTTGATCCCTGGGTCGCTAACGTGCCCGCTCTGCATTAGATCAACAACCCCTCCGACATCTTTCCCCACTATGTCATCAAATTCAGCATCAAAGGACTTCGAAAATCCTTTGTTTATCGAAGGGAAATCTTCCACCGGGTTGATTTCGTGAGCGTGAAGATCAAGGTCAGACAAGTTTCGCTTGATTGAGGAGATTTCTTCATGCTCATCTTCCCCTTCATAAGCTACCTCCACTGCTGCACATCCAACAAGACTCTCGTGGCTAATCACCTTGATGTTGCACTCAGAATTTTTCTCAATCCCTGAAGGCAAAGGAACATCAAAAGTTGTCGACTTCAACTCATCCGTCCCAAAAGGTTTCTCAGGCTGTTGAAGCCTGACCTGTAGGATGCCTAACGCCTGGTTGAAATCAACAGCCCTTGTGGATTTCTCATTTCCCTAAATCAAATAAAGGATAGAGACATCAGCTTATCAACCTTCAAAACCATCAACTAATATAATCATCACAACACAGAAAATCAACTTTGTTCTCACCTTAACTTTCTTCTTCCGACCAACAATTCCAGAGAAGCAATTGAATTTGGCCATCTTAAAAATCAACACTTTATATTCTGAATCTTCCTCTTCTTTTTCTTCCTCTTCTTCTTCTTCAAATACTCAACCAAAACGCTCACATGTCTAACGGGTCTAATTTTTGAGCCTCTACGAGTTACAAATTATTGGGATGTGGAGGTTCACATTAGGAATATATATATTTCATGAAAAGTTAGCCATAATCAATGGGAAGGCACCAAACAAGTGAACGAGGCCAATTGAAACAAATCCGAGGACCGGAATACGAAGGACATACGCCTGCTCCGGCTTTAGCAAATATCTCTAGATCGTCGGCCAGAGTTGTATTTCCTCAAGCTTCCCTCCAGAAGCTTTGCCAAGGTTAGTAGATTGCTCTAGATCAATCCTGTTAAAACCAACAAAAAGGAATCAAACCAAGTTTCCCCAGCAAGTTTCATTAACACCATCACCGCAAAAACATCCTTAATCTCACGAGCGATGATGAGAAATAACTCTCAATTTTATTTTTCTCGATGAATCTAAGATTCAATCTCACAATCATTCAGCCAAACAAAGAACACAAAAAACAAATCCCCCTTTACTCATCCTTCCCATGAAAATAAAATAAAATAAATAAATAAAACACATGCAAAACATTTTACAAGAAAAATCTGCTAAAAAAGAAAAAAAAAAAAAAGAATGATGATAATAAAAGAAAAAATGAAACTTTTAAAAGACGAACCCTACCAAAAATCGACCACCACTCCCAAAAAAGAGCTGTACGGAGAAAATTTTATCCCCAATTTTTAGTAAAAAAAAAAAATTAGGAGGGGAAGAACAAGAATAAAAGGCTGCCTACCTTTTGAAATCCGCCAGATCGCCAAACGGAAACCGTAAACAACAAAGAAAATAATTAAAAAAAAAAGTAGCTTTAATTTTCTAGGACATAATTTCAAGAGACGGAAAGAGCATATGAGAATGAGAGAGAGAAGAAAGGTTGTAGTGGAGAATGGAGAAGGAGATGGGGACGGTGGTCAGGTGGCGGGCGGAGATGACATGAGTTTTTGGTTTTGGTTGGGGTCAATTTTGGGGCTGGAAACAGCTAGAATATAAATAAATAAAAGCACAAGCGAGAAAAATGGAGGACTTTTTTCTTTGAATAAATTTATTTCATTATGGTGCATCAAATACCCTTAAACCCAACCATTTCTATAAAGATGATAATAATTGACATTAAATTGGCGTTATTCATCATTTATTACCCAATTAATCGGATTCAACCTATGAAAAGACTTGAAGGTGTTAAAATCTCCCAATACTGGAAGTTACGTTTCGAGTTTTTTGTTTAATAGAAATAATTTTTTGCTCACTGAACTAGCTAGATGTTGGTTTATTCGTCTCTTGTTTATTTAAGAATTTCTATACACATATTTTAAAATTAACTTTAATATAGCATAATTTAGATATATAATATGAATTGTTGTGTAGTAAAATATTTTTTTTAAGCATGACAAAACATGTTTTTTAAAAGTGTTACTTAATAAACCATGTATTATTAATATATGAAACAGTTTTTGCATTAAATAAAAGATCATACAACAAACAATTTAGGATATTATTTAACGCGCAACATCAATTGCTTTGTTTTGTTTTTTTAATTGAAATCAAACCTGTGTCTAAAGTGGTATGGTGGACCCCACATGGACTCATCGGCTGTCATTTTCCTTTCCACGTTCTGGGAATTTAAGCAGGCTTGTGATTTTTTTTTTTATTTTGGTTATTTATTTGGAAAGTTTTGAATCAAGTACTTGGAAGTTGCCTGTTGGTGCGAAATTGCAAATGCAAAAATATATATATATATATATAATCACAGAAATAAAAAATGGCAAGGACCAAACGAATACGCCAGGCAAGGTCATAGATTCGGTTCGTGAACATGATTTTGGTGCAATTTGGCTGTTAGGCTTCGTGTCGGGCAGTAGGATATTTACTGTATTAGAGTTCGTGACAAACAAGTTCGGTACACTGTTTTTTTAGGATGTTCCCCGAGCTTTGTTTGTCTTCATTCGGTGGTTTGAGTTTGACGTTAAGTTTGACAAATCAGTTAAAATTAATTAATTTTAATTAATTATAATATATAATTTTATAGTAATTATAATAAAAATAAAAAATTATTATAGTGTAAAAGTATTATATATTAAGTTTTTAAATTAAAATTTTTAAAACTAACCGGTTTATTAAATATTTTATAAAATTAGGATTTTTTAATGGTTATTAATAACATTTTTTTAATTTCGAATCAACTATACTTGTATAATGAAAAGATTTTTAAGGTAAAAAGCATAATGAAATTAAGAGATAAATTCGTCAAAACAAAATTAGAAGTTACAAATAACAAAACAGCCTCAAAATCTTGCGGAAAAAAAAAAAACCAAAAAATGGGCTACCTTATTTATATTTGGAGGAATATGATAATACGTCATATACCTTATTTCCATTTTGAGGAATATGATGACACCATTAACAAGTTAAGAGTTCTGAATGTTCTTAACAATAAAATAATCATTAGATCAACTATCTTATGTTTGACAACTTTAATTTAAATTTATCTTTGATTTAAACTTATAAGTTCAATCTCAAAAGCTGTATAATTTTTTATTTTTATACATCGTAATAATCAAAGAAAGATTATTAATAGAGTTTACAACGCTCACATCATCCGTCTCATCCGTAGCTATATAAATAGCAATAGTAAACTCTATAATTCTAGAAGAGAATGTCGTTTTACAAATTGATGAAAAAATCTAGCTCAAAAGTATTTACTATTCTTCATCAATCAAGTAATTTTTAATAGATACTTTTCAAATTGCATGGTCCAAACTAAACATGATTTTACTTTTGAAATATGTTGAGACTAACCGGGCATGTTATTTATGTGGAGCTCAACGGTCAATGGCTTCTGCAATGAGTCAAAGACAATATTGCTAACATGGCCAAAGGCAGGAGGGGCTCTTGTACGACTTATTCTCTCGTATAGATATCAGGGTCCAAATTTTCTCATTCCCATGTGTCTGTCAGCACATAATAGTCACCGGTTTAGAGTCCTCTCTTCCTCTCTGTTTCACATTGAAGTCATCTCTGACGTATGCTCTTTTGACTTCCAGCAACAAAATGCCTTCGAAAACAGTGGGAACGTGTTTTTCAAGTGAGGAAACGTACAGTATTTGTTAAAATTAGTTATAAAAACTTCTTATTGTTGTAGCGTATAATTTTTATATATTATAATAATTAAAAAAATAAGTTACTAGTATAAAATATTTATATGTTATGATTTTTAGTTTAAAAGTTTAAATTATATTATGCTTATTAAATAGCCTTTTAAAAAATATGTTGTAATGCTTTGACGGTTAACAATTTTTAATGAATTAAAATAAAGATAAAAAATGAAAGTAAAATTTTAAAAATAAAGTTGCTCAGTATTTAAATGAAAACTATCAAATCAACATAAAAATATAAATAATAATTAAACCACAGTTTAATGTAACACTTTAAATTTAATAATATAAACTGTCATCATCATCATTTCAACCCACAACATATCTTAATACAGTCACAGAAAGCAACAATCGATGCTTATATTATCATGCTTATATACAGTCACAGAAAACTATCAAATCAACATAACAATATAAACAACAATTAAACCACAGTTTAATGTAGCACTTTAAATTTAATAATATAAACTGTCATTATCGTCATTTCAACCTTCAACATATCTTAATACAGTCACAGAAAGCAACAATCGATACTTATATTATCATGAAGAATATTCTTGACAATTGAAGCAATCCCAATGTAATATAGTTACATAGCTTACTCAACTATTTTCCTCGTAGCCATCTCACGTTTAGAGAGTCCTGAAAAGATGAAAATATAAGAGAATGAGAGATAACATGCTCAGTAGGGAAAACCATTACTCACCTTTAAGTTTTTATCCTTACCACATTAAAACCTGCATGGTCAGTTACTTCTCATCATTATTCATCAATTTTATCATGTTCAATTCAGGTGGATATCTTACGATCATTTTTATCAAGTTTCACACATATATATATACACATATTAATTCATGATTAAATTATGCTCATTTGTATCCACCGTGTAATAGAATATCATATCACTCAACTCAACGAAACCCAACTGGGCGCGCTTGATCACCCTGCAAACATTCCAATGATGTTCTAGTGAGGGGACACCAAGTCCCAAGTCCTCACCACTCGATTCCTGTATAGTGCGTTCTGGGACCTTCGACCCAAATGAGCGTCATCACCTCCTCCTATTTTACCTTTTAGAATATTCATAGCCAAGAGCGTAACTACCACCCTCTTCACGTATTACCATTCCTCTATAATCATTTATTATTTATAGAGTCAGTTTTTCTTAACCATGCTTTTGAATTTACAATAACTTATGTCAAATCAATATACAGTTTTTCTTAACCATGCTTTTCAATTTACAACAACTTATGTTAAATCAATATATTGCTCGTTGTACAATACAAGACGAGCTTATGTCATAGTTTCATATGTGATACTCATATGATAACAGTTCAACATACATATATATATCTTGCAGTAAAACAACTAATTTTAATTCCATAAGAACTCACAAAATATGAGTAATAGAATCTCTACCTCTTCACAAATTACTCTGCTGATAACTTCTAGCTCACAATAACAAGCTCACCACGTAAGCTCCAAGTACTCCCTTATTCTACGACGTATAAAATAACCATACTTTACTAAATTCCTAATCTATAATCATACTGATTTACCAACTATTCTTATTAGTGTGTCATAATCATTTATATGAAATCCTTTGAACATTTTGTAACATAAAGCGGTGTAAAACAAGTGTGTTTGGAATGCCTGATCGGCCTATTGATCAACTATTTTTGGCTTTCCAAATAAAACTGTTATTTTTAGACTCTCTTTCGGCCTACCGGTTACTGTTCATCAGCCTGCCAATATTGTTCATCGGCCTGCCGAACTGAACATTGTTTAGCATGCCAATTCATGGTGTTCGGCTCGCCGAACCTACCGACGGGTTTGGCCTACCGATTGAAAAGATTAGCCTGTCGACAGAACAACTTCTAAAAATTCTAGTTTCCATTTTCAAAGTTTTCAAACTTTAAAATTCAATATAATCCTTTTTAACAATTTTTAGGGTATAGAAAATGCATAAAAACCATGGATTAGCACATTTAAACACATATAGATCATTCTTTTCAAAATTTTCATGCTCAACAAACGAATCTAAACTAAAGATCAAAACTTTTCAAAATTAACTCAAAAACTCAGTTTCAACAAATATCTATGTAAATCAAGCTTCAAAAACATTGTATAATTACCCACAAACATCAAGAACACATTTATCTCAATTTTCATTCCAAAATACAACTCAGAACCAATATTAAAGTTTTAAAAATCTAACCTCAAACTGAGTTCAAAAGTAAAGTTTAAACTTGAAATTGTCTAATTCCCTTGATCTTTGAGCTTGTAAGAGATTGTTTGTGGTTTTTGTGAAAAGGTCGCTTGAATTTTCCCTTTTGATCTTTCTGGTTTGGCTTTACCATGGATGTAAAGAAGAAGAAGAAGAAAAGAAAGAGAAAGAGAAGGAAGAAAGAAAGAAAGAAAGAAAGAAAGAGAGAGTGTAGGCAAGGGTGAGGAAAGAAAGGAAAGGGGGCAGGAAAAATGAGTCTCTTCAGAGACTTTTAGACACAAAATACCAAAATATTATTTTCGTAAATAATTAAAAGTTTCAAGGGCATTTAGGTAAATATATTAAATAGATATAGAAAAATTTTACAAAATTTTAAAATAAGTAGAAATAAATAACATGAAATAGATTTGAGATGAAACAAATTTTGATTGACACAGTAATAATTAATTTAATTACTATAATATTCTTTAGAAAATAATAGGTGTCACATAAGTTTAAACATTGTGCTATGTGAGAGCTTTACACTATAACATATATTTGCTTTACATTATAATATACGAGAACTTTATACTATATAGAGTATTTGAGATAGTAGTTTAAATCATCCATCAGTTTGAGTTTGAGAACTGTAGCATGTGAAAACTTTATACTGTAATTTTTTATTGTTATATATAAGAGTTTTATACTATTTATAATTTAAACTATTGGTTTAAATTACTCTACAAAAATACCCTAAGATTATTTAAACTCATGAGTTAGAACCATTTTACCCAGAGTAAGGAAAATTTCTAGAAGGATTCAAACACAATGCAATGTCTGCCCTGTGGGTGTTTCTCTAGGAAGTCTTGCTTTCCTAGTCAAATTTTCTCTTTGCGTGTTTTCAGTGTGAAGAATAATACTGGAATATCCCTGGACGCAGTTTTCTCGAGGAAGAAACTAAACTGGTTAGTGATTACTTAAAAAACGCCCAACTCATGCGGTTTATATTTATTTTTATTTCTATGGTTGCACTTAACTCGTGCACTTTTGCTTTTGAACATTTGGACCAAGTCATTCTACATACAGTTTAGTCATGTCTACGCAATCAGGTTCAAAATTAAAAAAAGTTCTCAAGCCAGTTGAAGTTTTTTCATTATGTGATTTTTTTTTTTTGGTAGAATTTTCAACATCGTGTGACTTACGTTATTGGTGAAGCACTAGAACAGAACAGTACAGGCTCTACTCTTTCGGCAAGTAACTAGTGAAGTAACAACTCAGGTACAACTGATTTACTATTATCAAGTGGACAATTGGCCATCATATATAAAGTGTAGTTAAATTGAAAAACATATTTTAATATATGGTTGGAAAAAAAAAAGCTAACATCTAAGAGTATGAATCAACTAGAGACACAAAACCTGTTACGGATTGAATTGATAAGTGTAAACTCGAAATATATAAAGCTTTTATACATAACAATATAAAATAAAATAAGATATAACATAAAGTTTTCATATTGTATAGTTTTTGGGTTTTTAAACACCTTATTCTCTCTTTTTTTTACTTGCTAAGTAAATTTTCTTTTTGCCTATTACCATTTTGGCTACAGTCGACAAGGTTACATGGATTTTCACCGCTAAGGTACAAAAATCCAAAGACGGTATTCATGTTCTGGGCATCTTTCAAAGTTACCCCTGAGTTTCCAATTGTCATGATCATACAGGGACATGAAAGCAAATGTAAACAACCCAGCACGCCTGATAATCCAGGTAAAATGTTTTGAGTTTTTTTATTACACACATGGACATGATTGAGACGACTGTCACATGTCCATTAGTTTAGCCAACCAAAACAATCACATGTGCCCATATCTTTCCATTAATCAACTTACTGGCCAACACTCACCCAGATCCTCTTAATCAGGATATCACTTTTCCTTGGGTGCCTGCGTGGGATAAGGAAAATTATTGTCCTCTGGGAACTTTTCTGTTAGTCGGTGAAAGTAAGAGAGTACAAGTTAAAGGATTTTGACACTCATATATGGTTGTTTGGTATGAAGAACAGGAATGATGGACACAGGAGTGGAGACTTTTGAGGGTGAAAAAAATTTGTGTGTGAAGACATTAAAGTAGATTGGTAATTTAGTAAAGTGCTTATATAAACTTTTTCACAATTAGTTTTAACTAATTTTTTAGTGTAAATTCTCATACGTTACAGCAAAAATAAAAAAATTATTACAATATAAAGCGTTGATATGCTATAATATTTATAGTTCTAACCAATGATTTTAACTACCGTACTAAACATTTTATTTATCTATATTTATACAAAGAAAAGAGCATGTTTTTCCCTCATATTTCAACCAAAACAACGGTTGAAAGGTTTTTTTAGTCCTTCACTTCATTTTCTTTTCTTTTTAGTCTTTTTTTTGTTTGCCAGAACTCTCTTTTTAAATCTTTTTTTCTTCATTTTTAGTCCTCCCTTCTTCCTTGTTTCTCGTTTTTCTTTCCTAATTATCATATCGAATATATTTTCTCATATATGTCTTCATGTAAAGACCTAATTATCATATTGAATATATTTTCTCATATATGTCTTCATGTAAAGACCTATTTTTTCAGCTTAATACAAAAATTTTCAAACGTATACCTTAAACTTTTTACTGTCTAATTTTGTCACTAATATTTTTTTAAATCTACTATACGTAAATATTTTTTTTTTACTATTGAAAAGAATAATAAATTAAAAAATCAATAAACTTAAAAAACCATAAAAAAATTTTAAAAAATTAATGAACTAAAGATGTATCTCAATAGCACATGCTCTCCAACTAGTAATCAACACAAATGCCTTTACCAAGATTAATGTCTATAAAAATTAATGAACCAAAAAAAAAAAAAATCGAAATCGTCAAATTCAGAAGGCACTTTTAAAGCGGCATCCCACCTAATTTCCTCATTATGTTCTTATCCAATTCGAACTCTTTTTTCGCTTCTATTGACCAAAATGGGCTAATCCAGTTGATCCACATGCATTTGAAAAACATAGCCCATGAGATATCGCCTTATCCAACTCAAAATTGGCCTCGGACCACGTCCAACGCACAAAACCTTAGCCCGCCCCGAATTAAAAGGCACGATAATTGTCAACGACTTAGAGATTGAAATTTCCCCGCAATCTGACTGACGCGACAAATAACAGCCACCAGCACAGCAGTTACCACTCCGCCCCACTTGGCTTCCGCGTAAAAAAAAAAAACCGAACCAAATCGAATTCAAATTTAATAAATAAATAAATATAAAGACGTGAGATTATTATTATAATAAATACCCTCTCCGTTTCTGCCTTCCCCCATTCCCCCGTGCCATGGCCTCCGCCACCGGCGTGGACGCACCCTCCCCCTCCTCCCTCCTCCGCACGGACTCTCTCCCCCTCCTCGACCTCCGCCTTCTCTCCCAATCGGAACTCTTCTCTCTCTCCCTCTCCTCCTCCTCCCAGCCCCACGGCCGCTGCGGCGACGACGACGTTTTGATCCCTAAGATCGATCGCTCTGTCTTCAACGAGTCTGCCGGCAGCCGCAAGCAAACCTATTCCCGCCTCCGCCTCGCCCCTCGCAACTCCCAATTCCCCTCTTCTTCCTCCTCCTCCTCCGCCTTCTCCCGCCATGCCTCCGAGCCCCTCACTCAAGACACCTTCCAGGTTATCGCCCTTCTCAAGCAGCTCTTCTCCTCCGCCGGAACCAGCGACGACCTCGTCCCGATTAGCGTCCATTACGACGACGCCGCCGCCGTCCTTCCGCCCCCTTCCAGTGCCGTCCCTGCCGTGCAGAATGTCCCCATCCATGTCGTCCTCCCCACTTCCGCACCGGAGAAGCGGAAGCGAGGGCGGCCCAGGAAGAATGCGACCGAAGGGACTCTCAATTGTGGGAATCCTCTGCCGGTTTCGTCCACTCCGGTCTCCTATGGTTCCGTTGGAGACGGTGTTTCTGCTCCGGTTTCGTCCAATTCGGCCTTTTCCGTCGACGCCGTGAAGCGGAAGAGAGGGCGCCCGCGGAAGAATCCGGTTCTGGAGACCGAGAGACCTGTTACTGCTGGTATGGTGTCCGTTCCTATTTCGTCCAATGCGGCATTACATCGTTCCACCACGGACATTTTCTCTGTGCCAGTCCCGTCGAATGTGGTCTCGAATGGTTCTGCAAGAGAGGTCGTTCCCATTCCGGTTTCATTAGATTCGGCATTTTCTGATGATGCCAAGAAAAAGAAGCGAGGGCGTCCGAGAAAGAATCGAGATGCGGTCTTGTGCTGTACTGTTACACGCAGTATTCCTGTTCCGGTTTCGTCCAATGCGGTCCCCGACGATTCTTCAGGTAAAATTGTTCCCGTACCGGTTTTGTCGAATGACGTCGTGCTCAATTCTGCAGCAGACATAGCCGGTAGCGTTAGTCAGGGGAAGCGCAAGCGAGGGCAGACACGGAAGAATAACAACCGCTCTGTTCCGATTGTAAAGAACGAGGATAAGGCCGTTACATTGTGTGATCATGCGAAGGAAATTGTGGAGAAGAAAGAGGAATTGGTGAACGTGAATAGGAATGAGGGTGTTGTGAATTTGGTTGCGTTTAGGAATTCGGAGGATCCATTTGGTGCGGAGTTGAGGCGAAGGACGGAAGCGCTGAAGACAGAGGCGGAGCTATTGGGATTCTTGGGAGGGCTGGAGGGGGAATGGGGGAGTTGGAGGAGGAAGAAGAAGATCGTGCCAGCGAGTGAGCTCGGTGACACACTACCTAGGGGTTGGAAGATACAGATCTCTCTCAAGAGGAGACAAGGCCATTTCTCGTTGTTTTGTAGGCGATACCTTAGGTTTCTCCTTGCTCTTGTTATCTCCATTTTGTATTTGATTACATGTACATTGTTTGGACTTGGTGTAAAGTACAAAGTTTTACCGTTAAATATAGCTCATAATGGTAGGAAAAGAGAAGTTTTTCTTGAATTAGATCCCAAAAAATTAACACTAACAATTGTTCGATTTCTGATAATTTAACTTTGTCTGTACTTAATCACTATCGTGGTCAAGAAGATAATCACTGTTTTGACATGTCAAACTACTTTTTCTTGTACAGAATTTTCTAATAAGTCAATGTCCTTAAAATTTTAACTTAATTTTTCTGTCAGTTATATCATGATTTGGCTTCTTATTTATGTGTCCTTGTTATAACTTAATCTAAAATTGGGATAGGTGTGTTTTTTATAGGATACTTGTTCTTGATGTTCCACCTTAATGCTAGTTTAGTTCTTACTATTTATGCAAAATTTCCTAATCCGTTATTATCCAGCCCTAATGGGCAGCAGTTTGTCTCGTGCAAGGAAGTTTTCTCCTTTTTGCGGACCTCTTCTGGAGTTGAAGATGCAGGCCAGTCAAAACCTGGTCTTGAGAGTAATAATGTTAAGGTTGCTGATAAAGTGGGTTTTGGAGATGTAAGTCATACTACAAATTTTTATTTTTGGTTAGCTATTCTACATTTTTCCCTATTCTAATTTCATAATTATGGAACAGGGCGAAAATCTTTCATTTGAAGGTTCAAAGAATACTGATGTGCCCGTAAGCTGCTCAAGAGTGCCAATTACGTTTGTGTCAACTGATCGTGGAGAGCAGGCCATCCTCTTGGAAACAAGGAATCTAGGAGAAGGTCAAATAGGGACTGATGAGAGAAAACCTTCCAGTTTGGAAACTAATGACGAAGTGAGTTTTGCTTCCATTCATGGCAAATTAGGTGCTGATACTCTCACTGAAGTTTGTACAGACAGACAGAGAGCAGTTACTGCAACTTGTATCGACGGAGAAAGTAGTGGACTGGTTTCATTTTCTCATGCGGAGAAAGTTGGAAATGGTAGCAAAGACGAAAAGCATCGGGGATTTTGTTGGGAGCAAGATAAGGTGTGCTGTATGTCTGATAAAAATGAGTTGGATAAACTAGATGAGGCCATCAAAGTTGGTGAAACTGCTTCTTCTAACAAAAAGAATGGAAACAGTTTTGAAATTTCTGATGGTACAAGTATCGTCAGGTGCGCTCTTGGCAGCACATCACCAGAGGAGCCCAAAGTAAACATTGACCCTGGTACTGGTTTATTAGCTTCAAGTACTGACAAAAAGATGTGTAATACTGCTGATCACCAATTTACCAGGAAAGTGGAAGATAGGAATGAAGAGTCAACATCTAGTCATTGTCGGTGTGGAAGTGAGGAAAAATGTGGTCCTGTAAGGGATGTGAATAGTTCTCCGACTTCCATGATGACGGGCTCTGCCTGTGACAGAAGTTCTAAACTTGGTTTTTGTAGTTCTTCTGTTGATGATAGAACATGTATGGTCAGCAATGACGTTAACAATATTTCTTCTAGCATTTTGTTTGAGTCCAAATTTCCGAATGAGAAGAAAATTAGTTCTGGCAGCAATTGTGTTACATCAGGTTCAGAGGCTGTGACTAGTACCAAGCATGATAGAAGTTCAGGGAGGTGTTTACATGTTCCTTCTTCAAATGAGCAAAGTTTTATAACTGTGACCAATTCAGATATTTCTAATTTCAAGATGGAGGAACCCTGGGATGATAGCGGTTTCGAAAGCAATGTATTTACTTCATTTGATATCGACAATAGTATGAATAAGTCTTCTTTTGGCACAGTTGATATGAGCAAAGTTGATGATGCAGGAATCTGCAAGGGCAGTAGTGATTTTCGTGTTGCTTTTGGTGGCAAGGACACTGGAATGCATGCAAATCCTGTCTCTTGCATGGAGCAAGTTGATAATTTTGGAGGAGGTTCCCATAATTTATCTTCATATGAAACTAAATATAATTTGAGAGATAGTTTGGTGTCCGACAGGCAAATGGAAGAAGTTAAACAGGATGGAGGTTCTTTGGATTTTCACTTGCTTGGCCGATCTGATTATTCTCAAAGCTGCAACTTTATAGATGAGGTGAATAACATATTCTCAAGCTCCATGGAGGAATCCGGAAGCAAGGAGGTGAAGAGCCTTTGGAATAATGAGGTATTGCATGCTTTTGACATCATTGACACAAGAATGGATGCCAATGCTGGTACAAACACTGTAGAAGGTAGGAGTTCTGAAGTTTTTTCCCCTATTATTTCAAAGAGCGGTGAGACATTTCCTAAGACAAATAGTGTACCTGGTTGTAGTAGCAAAGCAGAGAATCTTAAGCTGAAAACTTGTACTGATATTGGTTTTATAGATGTACCTGATAATATGAGGGGAGTTTCTAATAGCACACTTTGGGAGCAGCCTAGGCCAGAGGATACAGACAAGTTCAGGAACAATGATCTGACAACTGGTTCCGTAAATCATTCACAAACTTATGGGAATACCACTCCTGTGCTTATCTGGAGAACTAATGAACAAAATTTTCAGCCGAGCAGATTAGTTGATACTTCATCTGCTCCGATGCAATTGTCTGGCTGTTTTCCAAACTACAATATATTATCGGAAAAGGTATGAAACCTTAATTTTTAAGCAAAAAGGAAAAAGAGAGAAAAGGGAGATGTATAAAATTAACTAAGCCATGTCTTTGTTTTAAAATTGTGCAAGGGTATCTATTTCATTTACATGGTCCTATTAATATCATCATTTTTCCCTTTTTGTCATTTGAGTATGGAATGGTTTATTCTACTTTTGCACTCATATGCTCTTTGCATTTTCTTTTTCCCAATTAACTTTTTACATATGGAATGTGTTTAAGAGTTTGTTTTTCCTTTTCCACCTTCTCTATAAGATGCTTTTACCGTGTTTTCTATCAGATTTTCTATGCAAATTTAGGTAGTTTTCTCGTAACTTTATACAAGTTGTCGATATTGATGGTTATCCATCTCATTATCTCCCATTGATTGTTTTGATTTGAATCAGAATTACAAGCTATCAGGATTCTGGTATGTTCTATTTTGTCAAGAGGTTTATCTGACAGCTCTCCTCTTATGAGCAGGATGCCTATGGAGATCTTAATGTTAACGAAAGGTTTGAAGACATATCGGATTTGGAAGGGGGATTGGGCAATACCAAACAGTCGCAATACAATTTTCTGACTGCTCAAGGAACCTTGAATTCAAATGAACCAAAGGGCTTGTTACATGCAGAAATCAAGCAAGGTTTTGATTCTTCATTTTGGCTTGCAAATGAATCCTTAACTTTGTTTCCGAAGACAGCTAGCGGGCATCAGACTGTTACCATCTGCATCTGGTGCAGAAAGGAGTTTTATCATCAGGGTGTTGGCTCCGGAACAAAATCAGATTCGATGCATCTTATGTGTGCAACCTGCCAGGCCAAATTCTCGGAGTAATTCAATCTCGTTGCAATTAGCGCCAAGGATACCAGCCTCCAATTATGATTTGATTGTGTATAATACTTCCAACTTTTTGTCGAAGAAGACATCTAAGAATTCAGGTAATATAGCATGGCGACTTCTTTTATGAAGAAAGTGCTCGTATATTTCACAATTTTTGGTGATGGTCAAGCTCCTTAAGATGATGTCAGAGGGTACGACCATGAGATATTCTGATAAATGATGTCTTTTACAGATATTAGTCGGCGCTTTTCTGAAGATGCAGCAGTTTGTCGATTTCCTGCCCAGTTTATTAATGAACGGCTTTGAAGGTGACTTATTGCCATTCATCGTTTTCCTTCTCTCCTCTAGGTCCTAAGGATTGTTTGATCACTGACAACTGATTTACTCTGTTCTCTCATTTAGTTCTGTATCATTTTTGTTGACCCATTTTTTCCCGTTGGAAGAAGGAAATCAAGATTCAAATGGCTCTAGGTATGGTTGGTTCGCTGACCTCTGTACACTATTGAAGCATTTTAATCAAACCATTTTGTGCAGGGCCAGAGGTAGAGTTAGTTTGGCCGATTTGGTAGATTGCTCCTTAACTACTCATTGCATGTTTTAAGACATATCTTGCAAGTTTAGATCATTATTCCTTAACTACTCATTGCACGTTTTAAGACATATCTTGGAAGTTTAGATGTGATTTTCATTCAACGGAATTTAAAATGAATGGCTTTTGGGTATCATCTGGAAATATCCTCTAGCTACCTAAAAAAGGGGAGAGAGAGAGAGAGAGAGAGAGAGAGATAGCTTCTAGCTACCCAAAATTTGCCTCTGTTACTGCTCATCTCTTTTCCCTTGCCTTCTTCTTCTTCTTCTTCTTAGGGACACACACACACACACACATATATTGTGGTAAAATCAACTAATCTAATCTAGCTAACAAGCCATACATTCGCACTAAGATACTATAGTTTAATGTTTGGTCATGTTCCTCACAGTTGGACTCAGGAATAATACATTTATAAAGAGGCTTCAAATTCATCTCCTGAAGTGAAGCGAATCAAACAAGTATAGAAAGGACTCTTTACAAAACAGCTACCGTTTAGCTTTGCAATGAAGCTATCGAGTAAAACTGCGACACGCTTGTACTTCTCTACCATTTCCACTTTGAACTCGATTTGTTTTTGGTGAAAAAAAAGGGTCATTTACCATTTTATAAATATATTTTAGGCTTATCTAAAAAAATATACGTTTAGCCTTTTATTTTGTTAAATTTATAACTTTAGATTAGATTTAATATATAAATTTATTCATTTTTTAATTAATCTTTAATTTTGACATAAAAATTTATCAAAATATCTTCAAACTAAAAAATAAGATAACTTTAAAAATTAAAAAAACTTTATACTAAGGTTTTTACCTTAAAAAATATATAAAATACTTTCAAGAATAGATGTTTTGTGTGTTTTTATTTTTATTTTTTTTCTTATTTTTAAAAGTTTTAATTTTTTCTCTTATACTTAAAATAATTTCGTCATTTTAAATGTAAAATCAACTATTGATTAAGGTAATATATAGGATTGTGAATTAAATCTAATAATCGAAAGTTAAAAATATAATTTTTAAATTAACCTAAATCAGAAGGTATAAAAAGATAAATATCTCTAAGAAAAAATTGGAAATTTGCCCTCAGAAGAATGAAGATCGCACTTATCTCCACGGAAGAGGATCATTAATCTAAATTCAGAGACATACCACTGATTATTATTCTACTACCACCGTGGCAATAAAAACAATGAACTCGAAGGAGTTGTGTTGCCTTGTCGTTGATAACCAAAAAGAAAATAGAATGTAGCCCTTTTTTTTTTTCAATTTTCTAAAGCTTCCCTGGGACTTATTTGGAACTCGTTTTGGAGGCCCAAAGGGGAAAATTTATACCTTAGTTCCAAATTTCAAATCAGTAGCCAACTCCATCCCAAGATCAGCAGGAAAAAAAAAAAAAAAGAATTCAGTTCGGAGGGTGGGGGAACAAAAGTATCTGCATATCTAGTAGTCCAACATGGCTTCCATTTTATTCGCTTAAAAAAAAAAACGTTTCTTTTTCTGGAAGGAAGAAAATAATAATAATAATAATAATAATAATAATATTTATGTAATAGTAATAAGGGCAAGTTTCAATTCAAAAAAAAAATAAGGGCAAGTTTTGTTCACTTAAAAACAAAGGTTTCTAATATGATTGTAAGATCCATTAAGAAAGTCTTCTAGATAAAACCTGTTTTTTTGGTCGTTGGGTTTAATCTAATAGCTTAAAAAACTTAGCTCCATCAAATAATCATACTTTCTCTCATACATAATAAAAAATAAAATAATATTAATATTAAAAAATATAATTAAAACAAAAATAGAATAAAACACCAAAAACAAGTTCACGGCGACAAAAAGTTACCGAAGATGGTCGAGAAAGAAGCGACGGAGGAGGAGCGGAGGAGTACCTAGGCCGTCGCTGCCCTTGGCCTTGCCATGACAGTCGTGACCAAGGCCATGACAGTCACGACCTAGGAGCGAAGGAGCACCCAGGCCATCATTGATCTGGCCTCGTAATGTTGCTTGCGCTCGAAAAGGATCTCAGTTCGGGCTTCTTTTTTTGTGATCTCTGACTCGACCCACCCTATCTCGATAGTCGGGGGCTAAGGGCGGCATGGGGTAGACAGCCGAAGGGGGTGAGGGGTTTACAATGCACAAAAGGTTGCAAATTGCAAACGCAACCCACGACCTCTAGCAATTGACGTGATCTTCGTCCTTGATGACATCTTGGCAAGCTTCGGCATTTTATTGTGATCTCCACCTTGACGGTGTCTAGGCTAAACAACAGTTGACTAGACGAAATCATGGTTGTGGACACCGGCCGACAACCCCTAATCGCCGATGATGGAGGAGAAGCATTCCTGCTTTTATTTTTATTTTTTATTTTATTTTATTGGGTGATAAAGGTATTAGGTGTCTTTGAACTTATTTTGCTTATGTTGAACTTGTTAATTGTTCACCATTCAATTCATATCTAATGGACAAAAAAAAGATCTTAATGATAAGAGACAATGGGTCTTAGATAGTTTTGCGCCGTATAACAACAACAACAACAACAACAACAACAATAATAATTGGAAAATGCCTAATGATTATTATTCTTGCTAAAATTCGAAAAATAAATAATAGTTAGTGGCCAATCAGATTGGAGCACCTTTAATAAAAGAACACGACAAAAACACTCTCTCCTCCTCTCTCTCTCTTTCTGTCTTTTAACCCAAAGCTTCGAAGCTAGAAAGCAAGAATGAGCGGGCCGTCCACCGCCACCACCGCCACCGCTTCCACCCTCCTTTCCCCACTCCTATCCTCTCCACTGCTCTGATTCATCCAACGTTTTGCTTTTCAATTTCAATTCCATTTTCTTCAATTTTTAGGGTTCGGTTCGGTGGGAGAGCCGGTTGGGTGTGGTAATTTTCGAGCCAGCTTTGTGGGAACTTAATGGGGGTTAGGATTTGGATAAGCGGGATCTTCATGCTCCTTCTATGGCAGAGCCTAACCTCGGCCGCTGAACCCAATTTTTGCTCTCCACGCTCCCCCGTCGACTCGATCTTTGGGTTCCGACAGAAGGTTTGTCCTTTGTCCGGTGATTCTCGATCCTTTGATTTCAATGGCGTTATCGAGGTAACGACGTCTCTCTTTTCTCGGCGGATTTTTTTCTTTTTTTTTCTTTTTATATTGGAGGATATACTTTTGGGGGCGGGGATGAAATTGGAACTTGGGGAATCCTCTTTTGCGAGTGAAATTTGAAATCGACGAACGTGTTATTCCTTTTTTTTGTATGTTTGATAAATTGATCTGTGTCGGGGAAAAGTCGAACTATTTATCCGTTTGATGCTCCAATGGAGGTTTTTATTCTATTTTCCTGGCGTATTATTGCAAGTCTGATCTTTCCAACCCGAGGATTAGGTGATTCCTGCTTTGTACAGTCACCTATATATATATATAGCTTAGTATAGTGGGATTTTCGGAGTACTGATTTATTTAATGAGCAATGTAACGTAGGAAAAAAAAAGACATCAAGGCTTGTTATGGAGCATCTGTAGTTTAGTATTTAGACTCAATGTTGCTTTGTTGAGCCTGAGAATTGCACAAGTGGGATAAACTAATAGAATCTTTTTTTGATGTCTTGAAGGGAGATGAGGTTTCATTGCAAAGGGCACTGAACATGGTTCACAAAAATAGTTATGATTATGTGGCCAGTGCTCTTCTATGCATCTTGGTGCCCTTTCTCTAGGACATTTAGGCCAACCTTCTCCATCCTGTCTTCCCTATATCCTTCCATTCCGCATTTTGCCATTGAAGAAACAGCGATAAGGCCAAGGTTTGCAAATGAAATATACACAAATTACTTTCATAATATCTCTTTGGATTCTGTGAGTATTATCTTTCTGGTTGTTGACTGTAAAGTTTGAATTTTTGCAGCATTTTCTCAAAATATGGAGTTCATGGATTTCCTACCCTTTTCATTTTAAATTCTACAATGCGTGTTCAATATCATGGCTCACGAACCCCCGGTTCTCTCATTGCTTTCTATGGTGATGTTACTGGTAAGACTCAAGGATGGAAACTTTATGAAGAAAACTTGACCTCAACGACTACAAAGTTGTTGGGTTCTTTTTCTTATTGATTTGTGTCATCATGCTTTACAATTTATTATTAATCATTTTCCTCCGTGGTATTTTTCCATTTTTTTGTTTTCGCTATTAATTTTCATGTGATATTTAATGGACATAGTGCTTGTATGTAGGCATTGAGACTGTGTCACTTGATCAAATTTCACTTGACAAGATTGGAAGCCCGTCAACTCATGGGAAACATGGTAGTGCTGAGCAGGAGAGCTGCCCTTTCTTTTGGGCGAGGTCTCCAGAGAACTTGCTCCGTCAGGAAACATATTTGGCACTAGCCACTGCATTTGTGGTTTTGAGATTGCTCTACTATATTTTTCCTGCAATGCTTGTATTTGTTCGACGTGCTTGGAGGATATACATCCAAAACATGAGATTCGGCTCATTGTTGGAGCATCCTGTGGCCTATCTCAAGCGAGCAGTACAGTTGTCAAAATCATTAAAGGAGCCTTGCAAGAGGAGCAACTTGCAGGGAGGAGCAATGAATGCCAAAGCATGGGCTTCCAAGTCTCTTGCCACTGTTTCAATCGGTGATGCAAGCACTAGCAGGTGTATGCCAGTGAATGAGTGCCACTGAGCTTCTCGGTACTTCCAAACGGATCTCGGCTGCCCATAAATGGTCCAGCAGCAGAGCATGTGCCTAAAGTTTGCACAAAGAAAATTATCTTGAAGCGCTTTAGTATGATTTAATTTGGGGGTTCAACGTCATACAATGAAGATGAAATATGTAACTACATCTTGATGCTGTAGTAATTCATTTTTCGTTTGTTTATATGGTTAACAGGTTACAATATACTTGTCATTCAAATTGCTTTGGCACTGCAATTTGTGCATAGGTTAATAATGATTAGTGTGACCTACATATCTATGACCAAGCAACTTGGTTTCTCGTTAAGGACCAAATGGGTTATGAACGTCACATTACTTTGCATTTTAAATGGGGACGTAAATCGCATATTCGCCTACTATTTTTGAAGTTGAGTTGAAATTTGGAAGAGGTCGTTGTTTTGTAACATTGATTTGATCGAAAGGAAACCAGGTTGAATAACTTTACACACACCAACTTTTCAGTAAGTTTAGGCATAAAATGATTTGAACTTGTCAACATCTTTGGTTGAATTTAAGACGTGCACAATCATTGGAGTGTTTTGTACCGATTATAACATTGTAGATCAATTGTATTTGACACTAATTACTGGTTCCCAAAAGCATGGCCTTCCCAAAGTCCTGGTTGGGAACGCTAACAAGATTTGTTCCTTGCGTTCAAAAATTCACTTGGTGTAAAAGCCTAAAATGTGATGCCCGATTTTACGATTTCTTCCTAGCCAAAAAAAAAAAAAATGTTGTGCAAGTATTTATGGATACGTTCATACACACTTTCTAGCGTGAATTCAGTTCGTAAAACCTTTCTTAAACTAATTGCTTATCAACCATTTTTATATCTTTCCAACGCCTTTAACAGATTTGAGCAGATGAACTCAGAAAAAAGCATCAGATGGTAATGTTAAGGCTTCCATAATTACAAAATTTTCTGGGGATTATCCAAATTCAATAGCAGGGACAGGTCCACATTACAATCAATAGCATAGATCAAATTCCAAACACGGTCGCTTGTCCAGAAACACACACAGACACAAAAGAATGGATCATGTCCGCTGGTGCTTAAGCCAATATGCCAACCATATTTTCGTGTTAGGGCCATCCCAATATTACTGCTTGCAAGTCCACATACCACAGAGCAAATTGTCCAAAATTCGCTCTGGAAGATGAGAGTTGGAGATATTGAATGACAGGGCACCGTACGAACAGTGACAGCCATTGATATGCCAAACCAAATAAAACTACTCATACCTCCGTACAATTGACTAGAAGTAGGCGGACAAATCTAGTCATCATCCACGTAGGTCACATCCTTTCTCCCAAACTGGAAAGTGAAAAAACCATTTACGTCAAATTTTTATGGAGAAAAAAGGTAACAATAATTAAAGATGAAGACCTAACAATCAGCCATTGCAATTTACTGAGTTGAGTGAAACAAGGTATTTTCTAAGTTATTTCCCCTTTCCACGATCTTCATTGCCACCAACACATTCTTTTTTTTATCATTCTGGAAAATTTTCTCTTCCTTCAGAGGTATTGAACCATCCCTTGATTTTACCCATCTGCCATATTACCACGTTATGTTCTGCCCACTCACCTTTTGCCCCAAAGGCTATAACGCACCCAAAAACATTAAGCACATTTTCAAAGTTAGCAATTTTAAATTTTTAACAGGAAGACGGGTTTCGGAAAACATTAACGCTAATCTAGTTACATTGGTAACCTAAACATAGGTAAGAATGATAGTCCAAAAAGACAATGAAGCAGACCAAGCCTCCACTATAAGCCAAGAGAAACAGTCAGCTTATGACTCTAGAAGAAACTGCACTCTGCAAATTACTGTTCTAAAATCTCAAATATAAATCATACAAAGTAGAGCTGTCTCCACCCATGGCCATGAATGTGACATTAGATGATCCTAAAGATTAGTCAAGAATTGCTCTTTGCACGCTACAAAAAGCCCACTCTTGGTTGAAAAAGAACATTAATTATAGCAAAAGAAAAGCAAAACTTTAAAGGCTATCTCCAAACAATACCTCCTCTATGTATTCTTTCATCTTCTCAGAAACAGGTCCGTCCAAAGCTCTCTCGGCAAGCTCATAAAACAAGGTATTGCCTTCAGGCCCATTTACTTTGTCCTTCTGCAAATATCTACATGTGGGTAAAGAATTTCAAGAGATGCGTTTAGTGGGATTTGATTAGCTATTTTACAATTAAACGCGTTGAAATGAACAACATACTTAGAGTAAAAAGTTTTAACCTTTGCTGCACAAGTGTCTCAAGTGCCTGCTTGGCATCTCCAAAGACGGGATGATTTTCACCATTTTCGTGCAATCCCATTCGCCTCAAGTGATGCCAAAGGCTCTCTACAGTTCCCATCACAACAAAAAGCAAGTCACATGAAAATTGTCAATCATCTTAGGCCTCAACAGATACATAATTTGCTAGTCATATTCTGCAAGCAAATAGCCACCTTCATATTTGAGAACATATAAAAATAAAAATAAAAATAAAAATAAAAAAAGAGCAAAATTCGCTTACCTTCTGCAATTTTGCCACCAGCAAGATGAACAATACTAATCACGACAAAAGTGAAACCGGTCAATTGAGCTGTATTTTCATCCTCGACATATTTTCTATACAAATCGGCAGGCAATTTGCTCATTATAACATACGATTTTGCATCAGCAGAACCTGGAACAAAAAGCTTCATAATTGAAACTATCTACACAGTCAAGACAAACCAAATCCAAAGAATCAATCGAATCAATTTGATTTTCTCACTTTGTTGAGAAGCCCTGGCCTGATTGGCCGAAGAAGGGCGAGAGCGTTGAAGCTCCCTCATTTCGTAGCCGAAAATGCTGGCTAGCTTCGCGATGGCCTCGTTTATGACCAAACCAGGGAGAGCGCGTTGGCGGTAGTTCTTGGTGACGATCTGAGTGAGCTCCTCTCTCTTGATCGGACACCCTGAGTTCTGGTGGGTCTTGAAGAGCACGTAGCGGATTACTTCCGCGACAAGCTTGTCCTTTTCCTGTTGTTTTGCAAGCCATGGTTAGCGTGTGAATTATGCGAAGAAATTTTATTCTTTTTTTTTTGGGTAGAAAATGTGAAGAAGATTGGAATACCTCGTTGGAGATATCGAATTGGGACAAGTCTTCGGCGGAGGACGCCATTGTTGAGACTTGAGAGCAGAAAGACTGGCGCTTTGATGGCTTTCTTCTTCTCCGCAACGGCCGTACAACTTGGTGATTGAGATGCGAGTTTTCCGGTTGCCGCTGGAAGAGGAAAGGGGAAGATGAGGGTGAGAAGAAAGGAAGGGGATTTGGAAACCCTAGAAGCTAGACTCGATGAACGTCTCCTTTTAGCGCCGTACTCAGACGAGATCTTATGGCGGGAAAATCCAGCGTTGTGGGCGCAAGTGTAACCCGACGTTATAATAATAATAATAACAATAAGAGAATTACAATGTAGAATCGTCATTTCAGCATAAAAATTGTTGAATTTTTTGTATGATATATATATATATATAACAGGTGTCATGGGGCTGTCTCCAACTGATTATTTTTTTTAGGGTTGTTTTATTTTAAAATAGAGTAATTTCCCATTTTTGGAAAATTTCATTTCCAATCCTTTATTCCAAACTATATTCCATTTACCCTTTTTTAATTGATTATTAAACCTAAGAAAAATAAAAAAATGACAGGTCGCGAATAGTGTTGCGTGTCATATACCACGCAACATTGTTCACAATCGTTAAAATAAAAAAGGATAGTTTGTGAACAGTGCACATGCCTTGCTTGGCATCAGGTACTCTTCAACCGGGTGTTGCAGCGGCCAAGCTGTTCACAGACCAACGTGGCATTACCTTAACCTCTAATGGGACTAGTCCCACTAGGAATCACAATGTCTGTCACCAAATCCCCTGACACCACCGTATGGAGGAGTCGGGTCAAAGGTCAAACTTGCTTTATATCTGATGAGTTATGAATAAGAGCATTTGCTCCACCTCTAGGGTAAGTGGCCTCTCCTTAACCTATTCTCAACCTCTCTCTTGGCCTAACAGATACCTGACTTAAGAGTTAGAGAGCTTTTAACTAGTACTTCACTGATGTCCCTCTTTTGACCTCCGAAGCATTCCCTCTTCATGCAGGACTAATCAATGAAGTCAAGAAAGGTAAGATAAGACAATCCAACCATCATGCATAGCCGAACGAGACATTGACTATCAACAAATGCCATACAAATAATGATGCATCATATATAATGAGAAGTGGTAATGCTTTAAAAAAGCTTGAAAACACCAAGTCACGGAATAAAATTATTCTGATGTCTTCATTAGACATGGGCGACAGTAACTAGCAGCTAATGCTTACATTACATAAGCAATATCAGGGTTTAGTAAAAATGCGCAAAAGCTTTCAGAGAAGGGTTTCAAATAATCTCATGGGTAGTTAGATTACATCATGACAAGGACATAACTATGAGGTTTGAGTAGGCTGTTCAGGAAGAATGGAAAAGGTTAAAACTTGCATCTTCCTACAAGCCCTCTTTGTTAAGTGTCGATGATCATTTGTGATTTTGGGGAGGATCAGAAGATGGGCTGATCAGAGGCGGCTGTTTATCAACAAGGAAAGCTTTCAAGTGCTTGAAGAACTCCTTGGGCTTCTCCATATTAAAGGCATGGCCTGCATTCTTGATAACTATTAGCTGAGCATTCTCCCCCAAATGCCTATAAAATTTAATAGAATTCAACTTTAGTCATTGGGTCATTGCAAAACAGATTTAGTTGTTCTTGTATTATTAAATAGAAAAGATTGACCTTTTTAATCTGTGGCCGAGTTCTAAAGGGAATACTCGGTCATGTTCTCCCCAGAGTATGAGTGTTGGCTGCAGAGAAGTGGGGGAGATTGGTAAAAAATTTGCATCAGATTCAGAGAGTTTTGTGATTATTTTATAACGTTGAATAAAGAAAGAAAAGAACAGCAAAAGAACCTGATGAATCTCGGGAAGGTCTGAAAGTCTTCTGCTTTTGGGAATGGACCGTACCAAGTCTCTTTTCTCTTCTACATATTCCGTGCACATTGCCTGCTCATTTCACTTGAACTTTCATTCAATCTTGCCAAACTAACATGGTCTGATTCTAAAGCATCAAAACAAATAAACAGGACCTACGGCTACAATATAAGTGGTACTATTATATCACTCCAAAGAAAGACATGCATTTTCCAAGATTTTAGGATAACATTACTTTTAGCTTGTGTTCTATAAGTGGTATCTTTTGTTACATTCTGTAAAAGTACATTTTGCTACATGTAATAATTGCATGTTTTTCTAAACAACCAAAATCTAAATACTATTAGGGCTCCAAATTCTTTGTTTAAATAAATTGTAGAGTGATATTTATAAAGGGACTAACAATTTAATTTTGGTGTTAAAATAATAAGTAACCAACCATATTATGTCATGTCATTTAAAAAGTATAAATAGCTTTTCAATTGTTTTAATGTATTAGTTTATTAAACAGCATGTTAAAATATGATAGAGTAGACATCGTTTAAAACACTAAATTTTGAACAAATGACGTGAATCCTATTTCAAGAATCTCCTTTTGATTGAGATAAAATTGCCTATAAAACCATCTATCTTTTATTTTACTTTGTCACAGGTTATGTACTAACATTGTCACATTAATCAAATTCTGTTTTTGATACTGAAACAACCAATGCTCGTGAAGGAATCTTACTTACATCAATGAAATCAGTGAGCAAGCAAGAAGGAAGCAATCCAAAAGGCAAGGGCCTAAAGAAAGTGTACCCCATCAACTCCTTAAGCCTCTTTGGCGTCTGTGGCACCAAAATTTTAGCAGCCTCCTCCAAATCCTTCACCGGAAACAGCCCTTCCCGCAAGTCTCTCTCCTCCATGCACACCCCGGCGCAGCATATAACCACCCTCTCCACCACCTCCCTATACTGCGCCGCCAGGGTGTAACCCACGAACCCGCCGTAGCTCAGCCCCACCAGGCTCAGCCTCCGCACCGAATGAGCCTCCATTACCCGCATCACGCACTGGGCCTGGAACCACTCGTCCCGCTCCGGCCTGCTCGTGTAGGACTGGCCGAAGAACACCAGGTCCGGTACGTAGAGGTTGAAGAACGGGGCCAGGCGGCGCACCATGTCGGCCCACTGCCACATTGCGTTGGCCCCCAGGCCGTGGACGAGGAGGAGATTGGGTTTGGGCTGTTTGGGCTCCTTGGGGACCCAACAGTGCATGACGGTCCCGTCTTTGAGGTCCGTCGTGGATGATCGGAGGCCCGATTTTGTGAAGACCGATCGGTAGCTCCTGTTCTTGGTCACCGTGAAGCTGAAACACTTGGACATTCGGAATTCTGTAGAAGAAGTTATTAGTCACGTTTTTTGTGTGGAGTTCAACTTTCAAGAAGCTTGTTTCTTTTGTTGGGTCTTTAGTTGTTAAGGCCAAGGACGATGATCGAATTTGTGTAGAGCTGAGGAAGACGAGAGGATTAGCAAGATGGAGAGATTTTGTGTCATAATTGGCTGGCTAAGTTAAGATTCTCGAAGCAGTCTAATTTGACAGTTCCGCAAATACAAAGAATACAGGGAAAAAATTTTTCTAGTGGAACAAAATTGGGGACCACCAGATAAAGAAGAATTCTTTTTTTTTTTTTTTTGTATTTCTTTTTTTATTTGGAAGTTTCCTGTTTCTTCTTTGTTTTTCTTTTTTTTTTTTTTTTTTTTTTGTGTTTCTTTTTTTTTTTTGGGAAGTTTCCGGTTATTCATGCCTCATTGGTAAGCGACCTTCTGGGTTGATTAGTCGGCAGGAGTGGTTTACCGGTTAGTGATAGACGCGTGTTTTTCTTTGCCAAAATACGAGTCAGCAGATACGAGAGACAGTGGTTCCCTTCCAAAAAAAAAACTATGGAATTAACATTTAGAAAAATTTTAGAAAAATATATTTAAAAAAATATACAATAACCATCATAGTAATATCACACTCTATACTTAGTAATTACGACAATTATTTTAATGATGTTAATTTTTGCTATTCTTAAATATTCTTTATAACTACGATTTTACTATACGTCCAAAACGCCTTGGAGAAATGGTTTTGATACTGCTCATGCCAAGCTTCATAATAAATATTATCTTCCAAAACTTATATATATATATATATATAATTTCATAAATGTTGTATATGTTTAAATATTTAAACATGTAATATAAGGAGTAGTGTAGGATAATTTTTTTAAGTGTGACGTAAATAAACCTTTTTTTAAGTTTGATGCTAAATGTAACATGTAATTTTTTTTAACGTGGGATTCCATCTTAATTTAAATAATATTACTGTTATGACATGTTTTTGAGTGGTGTTGAATATAGTTATGAATATGTCACATATAAGTTTCATGATTTATTCCCAATGTATTTTCATAATGAAAAACTATGAATTCTCCTAATTGTTTGATTGATATGGTGCCGATATGCTCGAACGAGGATAATTGAAAATTCCATATTATCATACTTTTCAAAGTTTTGATTATATGGATAATAAATATGAGGAGCTTTATAGGAAAAGCTTTTATAATTGTATCTCAAATTCATTGATTGTAAACTAATAAAAATATTCATTCATGGAGAGTATAAAATACTGATAGATTATTTAAAAGAAAAAATATATTAAATTTTGTAATTTCTATTACCGAAATTTGGTTGAAATTTGCATAATATGTACCAAAATTTTGTGCAAAATATACTACAGATTTTCTGATATCGATATTTCTACTGATATTTTTAATATTTTTATATTTCTTTGATATTTTGCCAAAATCCATATTATAGTAGAAAGATTTTGGTATCTCAAAATTTTCAATATTTTTATGGAAATTTTCAAAATTTCGTTAAAATTTACGTCATGCTAATATGTTTATTAGAAGAGCATAGTATAATGCCAAAAAAAATAGGTGTAATTGTCAAGTATACGTCACTGAACTCCAATGGAGCATGTTATAATGACTCAATTAATGTGCGAAAAATATATGCTACATGTGCACAAAGCAAAATCTTTGAGTATGGTTAGTATAAATTAAATTACTGTACAGGTGTATATTATTACAATTAGATATTGTATTTTCATTTCATTAAAACAAGTAGAAAAACTATATGTTGTAGTTTTAATTATTTATTAATCAAGCCTGAGTCTTCATAATTTTTTTGCATAAAATTTTGAATATGATATTATTTTAATCCTTTTTTAATCTCAAACAAACTGTTTAAATAAACACAATTCATTTTATTCAAGTAGATAGGCTTAATATTATCATTTACTATTAGAAACATTATTACACCTAAAATAATAGGTCAATTAAAGAAATATCAATTCGTGTAGTTTTTTTAATCGTACCACTTCTATAAGAAAATTCAAAACATATCAGTTTCAAAGAGTATAAAAACATTATTGATTACAAGCATTTTGAGTTAATGAAGGCAATTAAATGTTATTTAAGAGTACGTTGGCTTTTTTAGCTAAGGGAAATAATATGAATCAAATGAAGAAAAAAATAATAAAACATAATAATGATAATAAAAAATGATATTACAGTTAATTCATTGAAATAATCGAACTCTCTCAACAGCACAAATATCTAAAAGAATAAGTATTCAATAAATTAGGCATACCAATATCTAATAAATATTTGACATTAGGATTATTGATCAAATTTTTTTTTTTAATCTAGTCACATTTCATCTCATGATCACAAGTATCATAGTCCAACTAAATCTCATCTGTGACCGATATCTTTAAATAAACACCGGTGCTTGATTTTCCAAAATAAAATATAATCAAAGAATTTTAAAGCCAACGGAATCAAGTTCTTTCACTTTGTGATTCAAATTATTGATTCGAACTATTTTTTGAAAAAAAATTTACACGTTACTGTAGCATGTAAAAACATTATATTTAGGACCAAACTTGTCATTTGTCTTTATTTTTCCATGCCATTTGTCTTTATTTTTCCAGAGAGACGCGGCCTTAAAACTAAATTCCCCAGTTTTCCAAGATTTTTAGTAGTTGCAGCCGTTTGGTCTAACCTGAAATTTGTTACCATACCATAGCACGAGTTCAAAGACAATGTATCTCATGATCTTTGCTACTTTTATGATTTGTGAAACTTTGTTAACAAAATCGCAGAAAATGACTACTGCAAACTTTTTGGTTAACCGACAATGTAACATTATGACACAAAGAAAAGCTATTTACTTATGTACAGGATTGCACGACCCATGACTCCAAAAAAAAAAAAAAATAAAATAAAATAAGGTAATGTACCAGGAAACTGGGGGCCAGAGAAGCATGTAAGTAGCTAATCAGGACATAAAGAAACCCCCAATTCTTTGGAGGGAAAGGTCTGATATGTGCCTCCAGAACAAAGCCGTCAAGAAATCGATCAACAGATCTCAAACACTTGCAGCCGAAAGGAGAGGCTGTTTCACGCTCAATCACAATTTTCACACACACACACGGCCAATACAGAACAAAAACAATCGCAATCGCAATTGAAGAGATTAATAATAAGAGAGAGAGAGTGAGTGTGAAACTGAGAGAGAAGGAACCGTAGAAGACGAAGCGCGGCTTCAGCTCAAGAAATGATGGGTCAAGAGTGAGTAGAGAGATATATTTATAGGGTGGCTTAAAACCCTAGGTTTTATCACCGTCTAATTGTACCGTGTGCCGATGCCAACAAGGCACCACCGCGGCGGAGCAAATGCCGTTTTATAGTAGGGTTAATTATACCACTTCAGTCTCTTGCGTCTAAAATAAAAATGTTATATCCAGATCAGCTATAAAATAATAATAATAATAATAAGCACTAAATCATATATTTTTAAAAAAAAATTAGGGATCATAGAGTCATTTATCCTAATTTTTACTCTCTTTTAAGTGGTATTTGACGATGCAAGTCAAAATCAAAACTTTTTGTTACTACAGTATAAAACTCTTATATGCTACAAAATATGTTATAGTGTAAAACTCTCACATACTATAGTATCAAGAAAAAGTGTATTACATTGTAAAGTTTTTACATGCTTTAATGCTTTCAACCAAAATTAGTTTAAACTATTGATTCTAATCAATACTTCTAAACACCTTTTTAAATCTGACCTATTTTTCTCCTCTCTTATATTTTGGGACAAGATATGTGGAAAAAAACATAATGTATTTTTGGATAAGATAATGTGTTTGGGAGAAGACTTTAAACTAATAAATTTTATACCGTAACATGTGAAATCTTTACACTATAATTTATTTTTATTTTATACTGTAGCATGTGAGAGTTCTACAAACCAAGAAGTTTGAATTCTTCGTCCAAATATAAGATAATAGTAAAAGTTTTATAGTTTAGTTAAATTAAAAAACTATATAGTTGAAAATATTTACTGATAGTATAGTCCATAAAACAAATTGAATTTTTTTCACGGCCATGAATTGAACCAAGTTTTTAACTGAAATTACATTGCTACTATATGCTATTGGTTTTTTTTTTCCCCCAAGAACTTTACGCTATAATTTACTCTTACTTTCATTTGTTTGTATCATTGTTTTTTTTTCCTTTTCTTTTTTACCCAAATGGACGGTGATGGTATAATTCACTCGTTTTATACAACTTTTTATAGTTTACTCTTATATTCAATAGTCTCCAAAATAATGAATTTACATAGTAGTATAGTTAATTTTTAATTTGTCTAAAATTTAAAATATAAATATTCTTAAAAGTCAAAATCTGCGGCAAAACTGAATTTTCTATATCAAATTACATAAATAGTGCAATTAAAAAATTTCAGGAACGGACAGATTAAGGAGAAACAATTGTTGAAAATATTATTTTGATTTAACTTGTATGTCCTTTTGTTCATGTATTTCTAGGAGAATAAGGTAAATAAGCCAGAATAAGATGTGAATAATAGTTACTGGGCCAACATTAAAAGAAGAAGAAGAAGATAGCATGTTTAAAAGTAGACTCTAATTTACACCATTTAAAATTCCAAAAATACCACCGAAGGCCTAAACTCTCATTTCTCCTTCCTCTAACCCGTTCTCTCTCCTTTTCTCTACCAGCCGCAACATATCCAATCAATTGTTGGGAGCCCTAAAACAATCGTCGATGCCAACGCTGACTGAACAACGGCCAATCAAGCAAAGGAAGATGAAGGAAGTCAGACGGATGGACGTGGAAAGCAATGATGTCAAGAGTTGCACGAAGTCGAGCCGACGATGATCCTCACGACTGTGTCAGCAGCGACAGGCTTATACGATCCTCTGATGGCGTTGCGTCGGGAGCAAACACCGGAGTCATGAGAGGGAAGCGCCAAAGTTGTGCGACGTCTTGCGGAGGGAAGCCCCGGATTTGTCACTAGAGTCACGACGGGAGAGGTTGTCGAGGTCAGGCTGGGACAACATCGTCGCCTGAGTTGCCGCCGGAGCTGGAGAGAAAAGACGAGGGAGAGGATAGAGAGTGGATCTAGGGTTTTTTTTTGAGGAGATGAAAAGATGAGGTTAAATTGAATTTAGTGTTTAAAAAGATCTCAAAATTACAAAACTGTTATGTACTTTAATATTTTTAAAGATGTATAATTTATTTATATTGAGTTTAAAAAATGTGTTATGTGATACAATTCTTTATATTTTTACAATCTAATAACATCATAACATGTAAAACAAAATCATGTCACATCAATTTAAAAGTCACATGAATAAAAAATATGGTATGTTTTTAAGAAATTTTTATGAAGGTAATTTTACTCTGTCAATAGAGCATAAATATTTTAGCTGTTAAATAAAATTTTAACCATCTAATATGCGACTAGAAATAATTTAACCATGTGTTGCAAATTTTTAACTTAGATTCTCGCAGATTAGACTGTTAAAATCCTAATTCGACAGTCAAGAACACCAGTGCTCTATTAGTGAAGCATAATTACCTTCTACACAATATGTTTTTATTAGGGAATATGAAAAGAGACATAAGAAGAGACGCGTGGATTGAATTCTTTTCACCATGGTAAAACTCTGCCTGCTTTTACTTCTTAGGTGGCCATATATATAGGCTTTGTTTAACAGTCTAGTTTGAATTAAAAAGTGCTACAGTGTAAAATTATTATATGCTATAGTAAAAAATAAAAGTTTATTAGAGTATAAATGTCTCAAATGCTATACTGTTTAAGTTTCAACTTCAGGTTCTAACTTGGTTTTTAAACACACTCATGTATTAAGAGATAAAAACCCAACAAAAGATGAAATTTTGTCTAAGTTGTGGTTACTAAACTACTCTCTAAAGCGCGAGGTATCACAAATTTAGCTCAGATCTCCCTCCCATTTGCAGAAGACTCACACTCAAGCGCCCCCAAAACTAAATGGGGAAAAAGGGCAAAAAAAAAAATCCTGAAGTTTCAGTTAGCTTTGTTAAAATGCTTTTATAAAAAACGATCATAACAAGCTTTAAATCATGGTCAACCTCATAAACACAAAGCTATATAATAGCTACAAACAATCGCCTTCCAAAGACCAAAATCAATTATTTGCAAGACGGCAACATAAGCTGGGTCTCTTGTACAAATCCCCGAGAAAAAAGCTGAAGCTTATTCTTCTTCTTGCTCAAACCTGATGCAATCCGCAGGCATGATCATCGGGAGCAACCAGAGTCCAGAACAAATGTATTCCTCCAATCACATTCAGAAACGCATTCTTCTAGTTTCTACATCGACTAGCCACTTGCCATGTGGCATTTTGCACAGTGCAAAACATAATAAATAGTATACACCAGAACCTAAATCACTATCTGAAAAGAATTCAAACAATATCAACACCATAACATGATAAAGAAATTAAATTTACAATCGGGTAATCACTCCTTTTTCCTCTCGTTTCTCTCTTTTTAACATTTTTTCCTTTTCCTTTGACAAATCGGATTCTGCAGCATTAAAGTAGGGATATTGCCCAACAATCTGTATAAGATCGGCCGTTGGTCTAAACCCTTTATTAAGGCAATACCGTTCGAATATTATCATCCCCTCAATCTAACAACAACGCAAGAGATATCGTCTTTACTATCTCTTTTCACTGCTTCAGCTGTTAATAGCTTGGCCGCCTTCAACGGGTCTTTCGTCTTTCGAGCAATATCGACTGCCTCTTGATTAGCCATGACCTGTTTAATTTCATGTAAATAAAGGAAAGAAGCAATTTTTAAAGGGAGAGCTTTTGTTGTCTTTTGTACGAGTGAACCCTACTGTTCCCTATTATAGTGGAAGTCAAATTGAACAGCAGGCGAAACTAATACAGAAAATTGACGACAGTTTTCACGGGCAAAATGATTCACCTTCCACAGACCGTCACTTGCGAGTATAAGAATATCTGTATTGGTATCAACATTAGAATTTTGTATGTCGGGGTCCGATCGCAAATGCGATTTAAGGCTCTTGTCCCCAAAAGCACGAGAAACTGCCAATTGCCCATTGACTCTAGGAACATCTCCTGATGTAGAAAAGGGTGCAGATGATATCAATTTAAGTTTGACAGAGACCTACAATTCGCTCAACCACCATCCTACACATACCTATCTCTATTTTTTCTTCTTTTTTTTTTATAAGAATATCCAATTCATATTAGATCAATATTTATGTATAGCACAAACTAAGTGAAGTCATTATAGAAGCAATGCATATGTTTGAAAGATTTCAAGGTCAAAAGAATGAAAAGGCATCATTGTGATTCGTTAAGCAAGGACAACAAGCTTATCAACTCTCTATACCTTGCACGATAGCCAAATTCTAACTACAAGCATCTCCACTCAAACAAATGAAACGAGAGGGTTTTTTTTTTTTTTTTGGATTTTGAAGTGAAGAAATAGATAAATAAGGTTGTAAACGATACACAAACTGGGTGTCTATACTAGAGTGGAAAGTGGTTAAGTCTTTTCATATTATATATATATATATATATATATATATTTAGGGGATTGTGTAATGTAGAGTGTAGTGTGCATTAGAAAGTAGAAAGTAAAAAAACTAGAAATCTGGAATAAAAGAGAAGTCTTTATAAACTATGTTACTATAAACAGAGGGTTTTTTAAGTGTAAGATTATATCAAAATTATAATATTTATAGTAAATACTTTATATATATATTTTTACATTAGGTGAGTTCGGATTATCTTGGATTATGAAAAATTCAACCCAAACCCAGCTAATAAAAAATCGGATTAGGTGGATTGATGAAAATTCTTATTCGGATTCATTGGATTCGGAGTATCTCGGATTTCATTGGGTGGGTAAAATAGGATTTGTTGGATGCTCGGATTTTTTGTTCACCCCTACTAAAAGCACTAAATTCCAGATAAGCAGAAATGCAAATATCTTAAAAGATTCTTCCAATCACTTTGAATAAGCTGATATATCTACAACTCAATGATCTAACAAGAAGTCTTCAAACAAAACAATACCAAAGAAGTAAGAACAATAGAAACTTAACTGAATCTTGGCTCAAGTCCTACTTGGGGTTTTTCAAGCCCCAAAGATGACATTAGAAATTGGAACCCAATTAAGTGCTCAGAATTTGACCAATCATTCACATCGATATAGAATACAAGTTTCAGGTGAGTTGAATCTAATTTAGATAATAAATATTCAAAGTTAGAGGTTTCCATGAAAAACCTGGCATGTTCGAGACGAAGCCACCTCTGTTCTCAATGCTGCCTCGTTCAGTATTGGGCTCATGATCTGTTGACATCTGTACAGCCTGACCCCCTCGTGAAAGAACAGCTCGTGAATCTCCAACATTTGCCACCCATAACCGTTGACCATTTATCAAAATTGCCGTTACGGCAGTGGATCCACCCCGCCCCAGGTTGGAACTGTGTGAAAGAATTGCCTGGTCTGTCCTCTCGTAGGCTTTAGAGATTGATCTGTGAGGATCAACCCAAAACTCGTCCTAGAAGGCATTAATGGAGAAGCATAAATACATTCTTCCGGACTTGGTTTTGCAACTCGCCCACAACTCTATACATATAACAGTCCGAAATAAGATTCAAAGCAAACATCTCACCTCCTTTAGGATGTTCTGAAATAAATGCTTCTGCAGGTAAGAAGGCACGGTATCTCCCAAATGACCATCATAAATAGCAAAAAGCCCTAGTTCATGCCCTTGGGTATTGATAAACTTTGCAACATGATAATCCTCCATTGGATGATTGGCTTTTCCTTTTATCAGGCTGAAACCATACTTGATTAGCCCTTCGTGGCTTCTTCCCTTGCCGGAGCGAGATGAGGAATGTCCTCCTACCAGCTATAAATAAAACAAAATTAAGAATGACAAAACCCGCAACTTTGCAATACAGAAGGATGAAGAAATTCTGGAGAAGATATTTTGGTACTTCAGAAAAAGAAGCATTCAAAGAAACCAAGAGGAAATTTAGATATTCCCATTCGTATCTCTTGGACATAGATATCAGGTGGGGTCCTATTGCACAACGCAAGGCCACTAGCAATCTTGCTGCAACTAAGCAAAAAGTTCAAATTCCAGTGCAGGACATTTTCTTGGCTCATTTTACAGATTCACTCATCATCTCATCCTTATTCTTCAGTATAAGTAGTGTTGATCAAGGTTAAAAACAAAATTTCAGAAAACTGCCCCTTATGCCAAGAAAAACAGAATTAGGCCATTCATCAAGCAAATTCAACAAGTAAAAGAACCATCTAAACCTAGAAAAACAGAGAAAAAAATAAAAACAAAAATTCTCTTCTTTTTTGCTTTCTGATAAGCAACTAAGCTAAGCTAATAGAACGGATTAAACAAAAGTCCAAGAAATTGAGCAAAAATATTCTGTTCAAGTAGTTGAAAAACTATGCCTTTACCAAAGAACATGAGATTTAGAATTAAAAGGATGGAAACAAAGACAAAAAGAAATACAGGAAAACATGATGATTACCTGGCCGCTAAAACAACAAAACCAATCCATAACTCTTCAAGGCTTGAAAAACTTGTACTTCTAATTTCTTAACATCCCTATCTTCTAATCACTTCCTGTCCAAATTTCAAAACCAAAACCCACCTCCAAATATCAAATACCTTCCCGAATTTCACAGACTGCACCATCAAAACCCAATCAATAGCTTGAAAGAAAAAAACATATAAATATATAAGTAAATAAACATTAAAAAATAATAAAATAAAAACCCTTGTAAGTTGTAACACAACCCTAAAACCCCATAAAGCCAAGCCAGCAAAAAGAAAAAGTCAAAAACGAGTGAAGAACACGAATTGGGTGTCCAAAGAAGTTGCTCTTACCCGTCCAATTGAAGCTATGAAAATGGGTTTTATTTTATTTTATTTTATTTTGGCCGTGACGTTCACGCTCTTTCTTTCTTTCTTCTCCTACCTCCTCCTTTTTATTAGTAATTCTCGCAAGCAATTGAATATAATAAGAGAGAGAAAAAAAAAAAAGGAAGAACGAAAGTGACAATGAATAAAAGAAAAACAAAAAGAAAAAGAAACAAGAAAAAGGAAGAAGGAAGAAGGAAGAAGGAACAACTGAACCTTTTCTAAAGGGAAAAGAGACGATGACAATAATAAAATAAAGAACAAATGTTTGTGGGACGAAAAGGAGAACTTGATGAAGATTTTTTTTTTTTTTTTTTTTTTGGCTTTTGAAGAGTTGCCTGTGCTTAATTCTCTCTTCGTGTGTTGATGATACGAAACCGTTCTCTTTTTTTTATAATTTTGTTTTTTTGGAGGAAGACTAGATACATCATTAATTATAAAAGTCAGAAGAAAACAAGCAAAGACTCCTTCCTTTGCTGTTGACTTTTGTAGATTGTACTGTTTTGTTCTGTCTGGGTGGTCATGTTTGTTTTGTTTTTGCCATTATCATTTATCTCAATTCACGGGGCTGCACACTTGCTCTGCCAAAACTGTGGCACGACATTGGATCAATCAGAAACTGCTTATGCTTTCCACTTCCCTCCCCCGCTTTCCCTACGCTAAATTCTGTTTTACCCTCGTCCGATTTCGTGAGATGGGCTTCTTTCCTTCTCTTTCAATCCATAGTTGTTTGGTATTACATGTTTGTCACCGTAAGTCTGTAAATGTTTGGTATTACTGTAGGATCTCGTATGCCCCAAGTACATGTTTGTGACCGTAAATCTGTTAAGTTACAGAGTGTAATTTAATACCTGCCGATTTATCACCTTGCAAGATTACAAAGATCAACTTTACTAAGAAGGTGATTAACAAAATAGAGTTGGGCGCTGGGACACTGGGGCTCGGATGCCGCGGCTCTGGGTCAAAGTTTCCAAAGCCATAATGCCGTTTAATGCCGGTGGTGTTTGAAAAATGGTGGAAACGATTGGTTAGAACCTTTTTGTTATGGTAGCATATGAGAGCTTTACACTGTAGCAATTTTTTTTATTATTATTGTAGCATGTAAGAGCTTTACATTATTTATAACTGAGTTTGTGGTGGGAACCACTATGCCAAACAAGAGTAGACACACTAGACCTTATTTGTGTATCTCAAAAAATTGAGAGAAGCTAAAAAAAAACATAAAGAGAGAGTGGTGTGTAATTTTTCTCTTGTAAACTTTATTATTATAGTGAATTATTGCGCAGACGTTGAAAATACATATAGCTTTTATGTTGAGAGTAAACCACTATAAATTCTGTGTGTTCTTTTGTTGTTTATTTTCGTTTTGTATTTTTTTAATCTCGTTAGAATTAAAGTGTTTAATTCACAACGAGATTTATCAAAAATCACACATAGTTTAATTTTTTAGCTCATATCATATAAATCTCTTATTTACATATGTGTTAGCTTTGAATGGAGAAATTCTAATGTAAATCTTACAGTTCAAGATAAAACCTTAAGAATGTTGTTTTTTCATGTTTTAAAAATAACATAATAATGATATTTTTTTAATAACATAATAATGATGTTTTTGCTATCTAAAACTTTTTTTTTTTTGGAAAAAGAAATCTTGTAGTTTTGAAAAGAATGATAGAAGGAAAGAAATGTCAGATTTTTGAAAATTTTTAAAGTAAATATTAAATTTTGAAAATATTTATAGTAAATTGTAATAACAAAAAAATTTACCAATAAATTTTTTCTCCTAGTAAATAGATAAGTAATAAATATTTTTACGGAGTAAATATTCTATTTACAGTTATTTACTACAAATATTTTTCAAAACTTCTATTTATTTTAATGTTTTAAAAAAGTGACATTTACTATAATTTCCATTACAGGTTTCTGTTGTGGGGCCTAAAAATGCACTATCGATAAGTTTATATTTTTTAGTTATCAAACGTGTGTAAGAAATTATATGCTCAACCTACTTTTTATTTTGATGTAATTTTGATGAGATCAAATAGTTAAAAACATGTAAAAACCAGTTTGACGGACTCCTGTAAAAAAAAAATTAGAGTAGGTTAAATTCACACTTTTGATATTTTTATAGTAATATTACTTGTTGTTTGATATAAATATGATGTAATTTTCAATGTGCGATATTAATGATATGAAAAAAGTTATTAGTATGATCATTCTCAATAAATTTCTAATAAACTAAAGTTTGAAAAGTACTTAAGAAAATAGGATTGAAAAGTTAGTGGATGCTTTGACATGTAAAATTGTGTAGAATTATTGTAATTAGTCAACCTAAAAATATATAAATTTGTACATAGGTTGAATTATATTAATAATAAAAATAATAATAATAAATTTATAATAAAATAATATTGCCCATACTAATAGGCTACTTGACACCAAAAAGACAGAAAAATATAGATATTTTTTGCAATGTCATTTACACACTTGACCTTTTTTATCTTTTAAAATTTGTGTTATATTTTTAAACTTGATTTTAGATCATAGTGTTTATTGTCATCAAACAATATACATATATATATAAATCTAATAGAATATGATGAAATAAAATTATAGAATAAAGAGTTCTATAGTGAGACTTCATACTTGGATTTGACATCAAACAATATATATATATATATATATAATGCACAGTTTTTTATACAAATTGAAAAACAAAAACCCACAAATAGTTCATTTTTTTAGAATCTCATCATAAAAATCTCCTTTTTTTAAGGATAAAAGACCTAAGGAAAGCTTTAAAGTTACATACTTCTCCTTTTTATGTAAGTGTTTACAAACAAAGCAATGGAAGTTTTTCAAACCAAAAGACAAAACTTAATTATGGTAAGATAGATGTTTTAGTCTTACTGGTAGATCTTATTATTTTAACCATTGTATTAGCTTTTCAACTATCATTTATGATTGAAAACAAGTATGCGTCATTTTAAATTTTCAAAGTAAATAGTCGCAGATCAGATTATTCAATGGTTAATCCAATGGTTAATATGATAATGATCTATCAATAAAATCAAAATGTTTACCCTATCATAAGAGCTCCAAAAAAAAAAAGCAATGGAAGTTCGACTATGAAGGTGGCCATGTGATTTTAACCTTTGACCTTACAAGTTTTCCTCCGATTTACTTTTCTTTTGCGAGAAAGAAGTCCCACCTAACTACATACAATATGATTGTTGATAGTAATATTTGTTGGTGGTATTCTAGTTCAGGAACAAAACAATGAATGCTTTACATTAAAAAAAATGAAGTATTAAATTGTAATTAATTGTTGGTCGTTTTGCATTGCCACCCAACCTATCAGCGGTAAAGACCCTGAAGGAGGGGCACATTGCGCGCGTATACTATAGAATGCATCAACATACATACATTCGTACAAATGCTAAACACAAGTGGCAAAATCAGTTATAATCAGTCTAAAATTTTTTATTGTTATTGTATAAAGCTCTTACATATTATAGTAATAAAAAAAAACAAACTATAATATAAACAAAGGGTAGAGGTAGAAAAATTAGTTAAGAGAGACAGAGTGTTAGTAACATTGTCAAAAAAAAATTAAAACGAGGAGATAATAAAACTTCAAAGGGGCGTAACAAAATTTTAGGGGAAGATTGAAAATAATTTTAGAAGACAAAATATAATTTTTATAAAATTTTATATATAATACTAAAAAAAAAGTCTAAAAAATAGCTACTTATCTTAATTCATGTATAACGCCACCCCTAAATCTAAAACTTTTATAACTACGGTTTTCAATTTAAGTTTCAATTTCACGCCCACTTTTCAAACACGTTTGCACATAAATGCCAACTCTTTTGAGTTTTGACCGAAAAAGATTGTGATCTCTGGAAAGTTGATAATCAACTATCTATCTCATAATACTGTTGACCAGGAGCCGACAATCTTTGATTGACCAAATATTTGGCTTCCTAGGTACATAGAACATAGCCAAATCCACAAAAGTAATCCGCTTAGACAAATTACAGTTAGTTTAATTAATTTATTTATTTTAAAATTTTCAAACCGCCATGCGTTTTTTGTTAAATATAATATATTAAAGGGCTAATGAAATATTTGACCAAATTATGTTTATTAAATTAAAATATAACTATAATTTATAAAAATTTTACAAATATCTTATAATGATATTATTAAAATTATTTATATGTAATTATATAGTACAAAATATAATATCATTAAGATAATTATTATATCAGTAAGGATATTTTTAAAATATTTTAAAAATTATGTTAGATTTTAATTTTATAACAATAATTTAGTAGACAGGTATTGTAATTTATACTATATTGAAATGGAGGGTATAAAACATTACTGATTTTACCTTGAATAGAATACCTTATTTACCATCACGTTTGTCTCTTTTTTATACAAATATCTAAAAATGGAGGGTTAATAATTAAGCCCTCTATATACCTTTAAAAAAAAAATCATAATGACTAGTCTGCTGGCAATGTATATTATCATGTGGCAGTAGAACCAGACCAAAATGACAACTGTAATAGCTACGATCCGTGAATTTCTTGTAAAGAAAACTTGCAATTCGACAAAAGTACGCAATAATGGATAGGATACAAACAGTCATCAGTAAACATATTAAATCCTCCGTTAAGATATAATTGACCGAAAAGAAGGCTACATCTACGCGTTAATATGAATCAAGATCTGTAATTTTATCTTATTGTCTTCTTGATTAACTGTCCTTTTAAAACAAATAATATAGATTGTGTTTTATCAACTTAGGAAGGGCTTAAAAAAAAGTATGAAATTATCATTAGACCAAGTTTGTAAGATTATAATTAAGTGTATCGTTTTTTGAGGTAGATTTCAAATTGATTTTGTATACAAATTTTTTGTTTATACTACTTTTATGCTTACTTATAGCAATTTATTTGATACTCTCGTAGGGTACATTCTTTTGTTGTGTTTTTTATTCCCTTCATTTTTTTTTTGGCTAAAAGTCTATGGTTATGTTTGGTAAATCATATTAAAATATGAGAAATTTTCACAAATGTTATATTTTAAAATTTATTTTCTTAAACGCCACATATGTTTATTTATAGCTCAACTTAAAATGTAATATAAATGATGGTGTAATATAAACTTTTTTAAATATAACTTTTAAAAGTATGACACAACATGTAATTTTCTCTTAAACACCGTATTATGTCATTATACACTAATATAATATTTGGTATGATCATTAAATGGTATAAGTTAATACACATGCTAAATTAATATGATCTATGTCGTATTACCGATTATGGCAAATATGTTATGTTTTCACTTTATTATATTGTAGTATTTTATAACAGATTCATGGTTCATGTCGGAGTTAGATTTGACACAAGATCGGGGTTGGGCCGATACGAGGTTCAACCAGAATTTATGATCTTTTAAAAATTGAGAGAAATTTTACATTTTTTAGAAAATTACATTTTGGCCCTCACTTTCTAAAAACTACCTTTGGCCCCACTTTTTAAAAATTGAATTTGACATATTTTTCAAAAATCTATATTTTGACCCTTTAGTTCTTAAAAAATAATATTTTGACTCTACAATTTTCAAAAATTAATATTTTGATCCCTAAAATTTTTAAAAATTACATATTGACCACTTTTACAATATGTCACGCACCCAATATTGCTTGGTAAAGATTATTCAAACAATATAATACCAAAACAGAGCAAGTTATACAAATGACTGTAGATGTTGTAAGCTGAGCCTATACATCTTTAACGTATAATTAGCTGTTTTCGTTACTCTTGTTCTTGAAGGAGCTGCTTCATTTCCTCAAGGAGAAGAGAGAGAGAGAGAGAGAGGGAACGTGTTTCTTGGTAGTGTAGCAGCAAATCAAATTGTATCTTTTGAGGGGTTCATATCTTTTCTATGGAGAATAATAACTTTTGTTGACTTAAGCAGTGGACCTGAATCTGATTCTTTGCTCCAAAGTAAAACTGCGCGGTATACTTGGGGGTCTCCAAATAAAATAAAATAAAAAACATTAATTTATATAAAAATTTCTATGAAGGGCACGTTTTTCTCCTCGTTAACAAGTTTTTTTAGCCGATTATTAAATTTTTGACGGTTTGATTTATAAATTAAGAACAATTTTTTGCACTAATTTTAACGTAAATGCTAATAACTAGATTGTTAAAAGTCAATCAAACAACTAATAAATCTTGCTCCATCGTAAGGCAAAAGAGCGTGTACTGCCGTAGAATAAATTTTCACACGCACAAATCTATTCAAACTAGCCCAATAGCATAGGAATTAGTTATGAGTAGTAGGCTTTATGCCCTATTGGAGAGAACGGGCTCAAGTCTCAGCATCCGATGATTCCCGAATCCTCCATCACTTCTTAGAATGCCACCAAAAGGGATGTCTAAAAGTTCATCTATCTGATACAAGTCGTTTATGATAATACGATTTTCCACCATCCTATACTACTTTTCAAATATACTGAGGAAATAAGGTGATTGAGGGATATCCATGCGTGTTGGCACTCATTCTCTGTCCAATTCTCTGTTTAGGCCTTCTGTCGCTATAAGTAATTTTTGCTTTCGAGGCCTAAAGAATTTACCGATAGGACATTATTTAGAAAAATCATTTTTATCCTATAAAGTTATAACCTTTTTATTTAGCCCTCAGTCTAATATGTAGTGTATTTTTTAGATTAAGTCTTACTGTTTTTTGTTAGTAGTAGGGTTATAACATATGTGATTAAGATTGCTCAATTGTTTAACGCCAATAAATCTTTATCTCATTTTGTGCGTTTTGTATTTTTTTTTTTTCATTTTAATATGATTTGACCAGATCCAACAATTGAAATTTTCTTATGCTAGGAGTTTTCTATTGATGAGGATTTAACGGTGCAAAACAATGTCTTATCGATAAAAGATAATATAATTTGGGGCGTTTTTATCAAATTTGACTCTAATATTGGAGAAAATTGACCTGTCAAAATAAGAAAAAATGAGTTCTCATCAGTACTTGATCGTTACTTTCTTATTTCAGTGAAAGGCGCTTTCCTGTTATTTAAAGATAAAACAAATTTAGTGAGATTAAATCCCCGAGAAATCTTCAACATATATGTACCACGTCCCGTACAATAATATTAAGGAACCTTTTGTGATGGCCAACCTTCTCTTAAATCAGAGTAACCAAAGTCATGAGATCATAACCTCTCCTGTAAAAATGCTGTGCACAGCCTCAAAAACGACAGACTCTTTTAAGGGCATTCTTAGTTTAGTACAAAACTTCCTTTATATCTTTCAATCTTACCCTCCGTTTCACGAATCAGTTCAAACCAATTGGTCCGAATCAATAACATTATTTTATTTATTTATTTTTTTAATGCAGAAAGTTGGTATATAAGAATGGACAAGTAGGTGTGCCCACTTCACATGGTGGCCTAGTACTATTTTGTAAGAATTGAAATGGCTAATTCACATTCAAGTCTTGTTGAGCCTTCCCCTAAACTTGAATCTTCCACTCAGCATTCTATAGTGGAAGAAGGGAAAGCTAATGGTTCCCAAGAACTCACCATTCAAGCTCATACTGCTCCAGCTAACTTCCAAAAGGTAACTTATAACTTGGTAGCTGAGACTAAGAATGGGACTGTATTTCCACTAACCAAGAATAGACTACTTTTTTAACCTTGTGTAAATAGGTTGTTGCCGAGCTCATAGGGACATTCTTTCTTATATTTCTTGGCTGTGGAGCTGCTCTTGTGAGCAAAGTACAACCGCTTACAATTCCGGCAATGGCAATAGTTTGGGCCTTGTTTTAACAGCTGCAATTAATGCATTGAAGCATGTCTCTGGTGCCCATTTCAATCCCGCAGTCATTATTGCCTTGCCTACGGCTGGTAAGTTTCCTTGGACTCACGTGAGACAACATTATAAATAAAGCGCTACTATTATATGATAATTAAATAATATGTAAATATATCAAAACAAGATAAAAATTAAGAACTCGTTGCCGAATAGGACCTTTTTCCTGTGCTAACACAAAATTCGCCGTGAATTAGCATGTAACAACTAAAAAAAATTACAAAAAATAAAGTTCAAGAGCATTTTTCAGTACCAAATTCCAAGTGACTTTTCTCCCCATAGCATCAGTGAATTTGTCCCTCAAAATGCCCTGTACTGTGTTCATGTGCGGGTACCTATGTACGTCTTGTCACAGTTGCCGGGTGCCACACTGGCAAGCGTGACCCTGAGGGTGTTGTTTAGTAGTGACCAACACAGTCTTCGTGCTATAATTGCTCTCCACTGGCCCGCGACCACTGGTCATGAAGCCATCACATAGGAATTCATATCACTTTTAATGTGATATCCACCATCTGTGCTGTTGCCGCTGACAACAGAGCGGTAAAAATCCATCGTTTTAGCTAAGCTAATCCTAGAAAGTAATTCTAGTTCTTCACTAGTATGATTTTTTGTTGATACAAGTAGAGCAAAGACATCTCTGGAGTGGCCGTACGAGCTGCCCTTCTGGTCAATGTTATGGTTGCCAGGTAATTATTTCCACCATGGTTGTTCTAGTACTATCTTGCTCAATGTTTCGTACTAAAAAATCTAACACAATGGATTTTGCAGGCCCATCCCCAGAGCTTCCATGAACCCCGCCAGGAGTTTTGGCCCCGCCATTGCATCTGGAATTCATTCCAAGCTTTGGATTTTTATGGCTGCCCCAGTTCTGAGAGCCACAACGGCCAGCATGGTCTATAGTGTTCTCCAGGTCCGTAAGCCGGGAAAATTAGAGGGCACCAAGAGAATGTGCAATAATCCGTGTTTACAAGTTGAGCCGTAGATAGTCCACCTCCCAAAGTCGGCAATTTCTGAGGGACTTTTTACTATTAATCTTTAGCTCTAGAAGATCGAGTGACGGCCTTGTGCCAAATTATTGCAGAGCTTAGACGTATTTCTCTTCTAGATCCTTGAGGAGTTTTTACAAGTGCTTGCATTTATTTTCCATCACAAATAAAATCTTTACTGATACTTGATGGCCAACAATTGCAACATGGGACACAAAACAGTAGATGTTAGTAAATAACACACCGGCAAAAAAAAAAAACGTGGTACTTGAAAATTATGATAGAGAATATCTGATTACTAAGAGTCAGAGCACAAGCCTGAGTTTATACTAGGACTACATATTCTATTTAATTCTCTACTCTCCCCTTATAAGAACAACATTTACCATACAACAGAGCTACCTTATATGATACAACAACAAGAAGGGAAAAAGGATGGCCAAGCAGCGGCCTGTATCATCAATTAGGAATATCATACACAGTGAGAGGTCAATGCTGCTCGGGTCAAACGGGTGAAGGAGACAAAGTGGGTCGAACCGAACATGTGTGTGGAGCAAACTTTCACCTTCCCGTTGCCTTTTGAATCCAGTGACATTGCAAACTCCCACTTGCAGCTTTTGCTGCACAAGTATTCATGTTTTCGTTTTTCTTTTTACCTGCTTGCAAAAGAAAACTAGGAGTTATAACTTAGAATACTATTAATCAATTTTTATCCCAAAATATAACGAGGCATTGCAACTTTAGTGGATATGAGACCACCAAAACTCTCAAAGGATCCAGCAAGAGAAGGCAGCATAAAATTTGTTCAAAACAACGCAATAAGGAATCCAAGATTCAAATTGGATGACAAAGTCATCCAAAGAGGTAGTGTTCCCTAAAGTATTAATAGTTGGAGGAACTTTTCGAAAAACAAAACAAAAAAAGGAAATCCTTCTTACCCAGTTTGAGATAGCCGCCTCCAATTAATCATTTGATGAGACTGAGGATGTCTCCGCAAGTAAGACGAACTCGCGCCAATGCCATTGTCATCACTCACAAACTGTTCTGAATAACTGGAACCAGAAGGAGACCAAACAGGAACAACACCCCCGTCCCGCTCTCTCCTAGTGCTACTGGAAGATTCTGCCGTGGAATCTTCAGCAGCGAATTGCAGTATGGTTGCAGTATTGAACTGTGGTGGAGTGTTGTTACGACTAGTAGTATTCTGCACTACTTCTTGATTTAACATGTCTCGTCTTGGCTCTTGATTCACAACTATATTTGTTGGCACTTCTGCTCGGCTATCGAAAGCCAAGATTCGAAAATCCAGAGAGGATTCTTCCTCCTCAACTCTTACCAAAGAAGAGGTCATGCTTGGGACCATCTGATCTTCGTAGCGCCGGGTAGTAGGAGGGTTGTTCCTTGGGGGTTCATGATTTTCCTCCATTTGGATGTCTTGAGGAAAGGCAATAACACCTGATTCGAAGGAGTCTCCAAGTCCTTCTTCGGTTCCATTCTCGATCGCGGCCCTTGATGCTGCTTCTTGCTGCCACATCCCTGTTAATGCTTCCTGCAGCCTGGCTTTTGCGGCTTCTATTCCAACAATGGGAAGAGGGTAGTTTGATCCGAGTTCAATTCCAGCGGCTTGGAGTACAGATTCTGGTGCATTCCAAGGATGGTGAATCCATTCAGTTGGCAGTCTTGCCAGTTCAGGAAGCCACCGCCGGACATATTCTCCATGTGGATCAAATTTGTAACCCTCAAACTGTCAAACAATAAGCACATCTTAAATCTTTTCTACTGAAGACCAATCATTTTAATTTTGTTATGACGAAAAGATGCATAACAACATGGTTAGATCTTCTGTGGAAGTCTAGTTGTACAGATAAGTCTCTTAAGCTAATGAAATATCGTGTTCCTTAAAAAAAATTAGAGAGGTGGCCGAAGAATGTTGTCCTAGATTGCTGAGACTGTGATCAATAAAGCTATTCGATTATATCTAAGGCTTGAAAATTTGATTATAAACGGACAATGATGCAGCTTTGTTCTGTGGATACATACAAAAAAGCTGCACATACGTACCTGTGGATTATCAATGCGATCGAATTCACGGCCATCAGGGAGAGTACCAGATATGTACTGCCAACCGAGCGCATCACTCTCTAGATCTGCATCCAAGAGTGTGTCCCAAAAGTACTTCATTCCCCACCTCCATGGAAGTTGCAAAACCTTTACAAAGAAACTAGAAACTACCACTCGAATCCGATCATGCAGCCATCCAGTGGCCCACAACTCCCTCATGCCAGCATCCACCAGTGGATACCCAGTTCTACCTTGCCTCCATGCCTTGAAATAGTCCTCATTCACAACCCAAGGGAAGAACTTTAGATGCCCAAGAAGGGGTCTTTCATGACTGTAAGGATGGTTAAAACTCAAGTATCTCGAATACTCCCTAAGACCAAGAGACTTGAGAAACAAGTTCACACTGTCTTCACCAGCATTGTTTCCTTCATTGGCCCACAAGACCTGCTTGATTCGGACGAGATGAAACACCTTCCTCACGCTCAGCTCCCCAAAATGCAAGTGTGGAGACAGAAGTGAAGTAGTGGCACTATCAGCCTTCCTGCGGTTTTTCGAGTACTCAATCAGCGGTCCATTGATGAAGTTTGTTAGAGCCTTATCAGCATTGCTCCAGCCAGGAGACCATGCTCGAGCGAGAAGTGCGTTGCTTCCCTTTTCCGACTCATCTTCAAACACCAATGTATCAGAGTGGCACTTTGATACATCACCTGAAAAAAGTTCAAGAACATCAGTATGTGGTTGGAGACATGAAAAGCATGAACTTGAACCCTTTTAGAATTAAGGACAGATAAAATGAAAATTATTTACCACATACCAATTCCCAATTGCCATTTCTATCAAAATTAAAACTACCGTCTCTTGATACAGTCATATACTCTAATTCACATAGTTTAGAATTCAAACCTGAAATTATTCTCTTAGGTGGTAGAAGCGGCGCTTCTGGGTCATATGGCATGCTAAGGCATCTCTCCCAGAAAGCTGCAAAGGTTGTGAATGGACGGCCATGGGCATCATTGACATCCCATGGCTCATAGAGCAAATCCGCATTGAAGGAACGCACGGCTACGCCTTGAGCAGTTAACACCTCCTTCGCTCTATGATCTCTTACAAGAGACAAGGGGTCTGATATGCCAAACACAGCCACAAAAACATAAAGATATGTATTGTACAGAGCTGGTCTTTTGATCCCAAAATTGTGAAAATGAGAAATTTTAGGGCTAAAAACTGATGATAGAAAACATCTCTAAACAGAATTTACTATAAAATTTAGTTTTTACTTGAGGCAAAATAGAATATCCTAATTAACCATGACAGATGGGCATAAATTTACCAACCAAGGAAGAGTATACAAGTACATAAACAATTTCACAGATTACTAAAAGAGCAATTTCCAATTCAGGCAACCAGGAAACACCATAACTCTAATTATATATTAAGGGAGAAAATAAGGGCCAAATTTTGAACCAAACACTCCACTGAATTTGGAGATTCACATACCAAAATCAAGAAACTGTTCAACTTCACTGGGACAGAATTGGAAAAAGACAACACAGCACAAAGATTGGCAAGGAAAAGGGGTTTCTTGATTATGATTAAAAGTGAGAAGAAACCAAAAAAACTGACCATATAAGTGGTTGAAGAAGAGCTGAGTAGCACCAGTGGACTCAACAACCTTAAGTAGAGAAGAAACACTATCATTGGACCTTTTTGTGATGAGGGAAGTGCCAAGACTTCTGAGAGATGAATCAAGATGAGCCAAACTTTGCTTAAGCCACCACCTTGACACCCTTCCTGGGTAGAAATGGCCTTCTTCCTCAGGTGCCCATACAAAGACAGCAACCACGGCACCAGCTCTAACTCCAGCTGCCAGAGCTGGATTATCCTCCACCCTCAGGTCTCTCCTGAACCATACTATGCTACACCCACCACGTGACATCTCCACACAAATTGCAAAAAAATAATAAAAAAAACACTCTTTCTCTCTCTATATATCTTTCTATCTCATTTATATGCCATATACCCTCTTCTTCTTCTTCTTTTTTTCTCTTTCTATCTGGGGACTGACTGTAATATTTTGATCCTAGCTTTAACTTTCTGTACACTTTTGTGGCACCATGAAGATGGGATTTTTAAGCAGAGCTTGCAATATGATTAGTGGGGGTTACAGATTTTGCAGTTTGCACTTATCTTTGTGAATGTTTAACAAAATTATGTCCCCACCTTTTTTTCGGTGAGTGAAATTCTTTACAATGGCGCGTTTGAGTTAATCACCCTTGGACTAGTAGCAAACAAGATGGGCCCTCTGAGAGAGAGAGAGAGAGAGATGGGCTGGAAGAGTGAATGAATAGGATTGGTTAATGGAGTAGGGGATGCTGCAAATTGATGGGCAATTTGCAGCCACAACTTTTATTTTCTTCAATTTTCAGAATATTTTTTGTTTTCTTATCCTAAGGAACAAAACAAATCCTGCACAACCACTCTGGGTCCTTCCCTGATCAGCTTTCCTTGACAGGGTGGAAAATTATAAGCTGACAAATTTGCTTTAAAAAAAATTCTGCAGTTATCATTGACATTTTGAGAATAATTTTGGGTGCCCCAAATTTTGGTGAATGGGGTTTAGCCTATTGGGAAAAAAGTCATACTGATTAATAATTATTGTCAAAGTCATCTTATAGATGGATTTTTTCAAGTCTTTAATCTTGGGCAATCTTGATTTTGGGATATAACATTGTTTGGCTACAGGAGGGACATTGGAAATGAGATGATATTAACATAATCTCAACTTGGAATTGGATTGGAAACTTGGATATTAGGAGGAGACAGCAAGCATGGGAGAGATAGGAACTATGCCAATATGATTCTGGCCTTTTCTTGAAGTGGGCCTTCCTTACTTTTCTCAAGGGGACTCTTATAAAACTCTCAGATTCCATTTTTGTGTCACTGTTTAAAGTGATTTATAGGGTATTTAAGGGATAGTTTGATTTGAAAATTACATCACGTAAAAGCTTTATATGGTAGCTTTTTATAATAACATATGAGAATTTTATATTATTTATAATTTAAGTTATTAATTTAAACTATTCTTTCAAACATGTGGCTCTCGTCTTCTTCTGTCTCTCTCCATGGCATAAACAAAACGTTCTTTGGCACCTTCAAAAGAAAAAAGGCTCGTGCTCAACTCAAACCAATTTGCGCCAATAATGAACTCTCCCTTGAAATGGAAAAATAAAAAGAAAATAAAAGCACTCGTGTTAGTTCCTAGTTCCAAGTTCTTTTATGTCTGTATAAAAATTAAAATAAAATTGTCCCACCTTTAAAAATTTCAATAATTTGGGTCCTTTGATGTAAAGTTTATTTTCCAAAAATAAAATAAAATAATATTTGAATTTTTAATTTTAAAATATATATTAAAAAAAGAGCTTTACCAACCGTTTTTCAAAATAAAATTTAAAGTTCTTTTTCACTTTTCCAGACAGTTTTTTTGACTTTAGCTTTTATATATAAATAGTTTCTTTAAGGAAAAAGAAAAAGAAAAACAAAGTGATGTCCCACTTTATAGTGCGAATATACTAATTTGATAAATGATAGAGCTGTATTGTATACATCAACCCCTTTTTTTTTCTGTTCTCTTTTTATGGCAAAAGGAAAACTGTTGAGTGTCTGCTTTCTTTTGTATATTGTGCTAAATTTTTCCTGTTATGGGTATATGGTAATATTAATTAGAAAAAGATCCAGGTCCCCACATATATTCAATTTCATTGTCTTTCTATTTTTTTTTTCCGATGGTCCACTTAAATATCAGCATGTATATTTAATGTCCAAAAGCTCTTATGACCATATTAAATTAACTATAGACCCAATATTTATGGATACTGTAATGGGAATATTTAATGTCCCCCAGTTTTTTTTTTTTTTGACAAACAGCAAAAATATTGTGATGTCCTATCAGTGTCCCTCTTTCAAAGTAAAGGTTAATTATAAAACTATACTTTTTAATTTAAATTATTTTTAAATTTATCTTTTTATTTTTAGAAACTATAAAGGTAATCTTTGAATTTTAAAAACTTGTTTAAATTTTATTTTTCACAAACTTTTTTGACAAAAAAAGCATAAAAATAAGATAAATATACTCTTCATTAGACCAAATTTGTTTATGAAATATATTTTTTTCTTGAGAAATTTCTTTAAAAAATATTTTTACATTTCAATAGCCATGAAACTTATAGTCATTTTTCTAAAATAAGATATTGTGTTTTAAGGTTTTTTATGTTTTCAAATCTATAAAATATTTTTCATAACTGTTTAAGGATAGTTATGTTGTTTTACCTAATTTTTTATTCATAAAGATGAAATTGAAATTAATTTTTTGAATTCAAAGGTTATCTTTGTAGTTTTTAAAAACAAAGGGACAAAATAAAAAATAATTAAAACTAATAGGTATGATTATGTAATTAACCCTTCGAAGTAATCATATGTTATTGTCATTTGAAACTTTTTTTCCTTTTTCTGAATAATACTAATGCGGTGTTTCGCTATTGGTTAAAATCAATTGGATCGAACCAATAAATAGTGAAAGCTTCCACATGTTATGGTAAAAAAAAAATACTACAGTATAAAACTCTCATATGCTACAATATTTTTAATTAAAATTGGTTTGAATTACGCTTTCCAAACACCCTACAAATATCATTTGATGTCATTATTTTCCAACTAAAAAATAATACAAAAATACTATTATTGTTGTTGATAGTACGTAGTATTGTTATCAACCCGATTGGGAATCCTTATGGTGGACAAAGCAATTTTGTACCACCAACGAAGCATTGGTGATTTATTCATTTTAATTTTTTAGTAATCTGATCTGCGACTGAAAACAATTTTGTATTACATGTTTTTTAATGTAGATAATTACAGATAAGACAATTTAATATTAATCCAATGGTTAAAACACCATACTTTATCGATAATAAAAAAATTACTCTCTCCACCATTTTACTAACTTATTATTTCCTTTACGTTTTGTTTGGCATTGCTTTTGTATAAGTGAAAATAGCCCGTTCGCAAACTGGTAGTTTTGAAACTGATTTAAAGGGTTGATTTGATAAATACTACTTTTGTGTATTGTTTTTCAATTTTATTATTTCTTTGAGAAACTTTGAAATACATTACTTTTAATGAACATAAAGACATAATTAATCATAAATATTTTAGGTTAGGATTAAATAAACATATGTTATTTAAAAATATTTTGACCTTTTTGATTAGGAGAAATACTATAAATCAAAGTAAGAAAAAAAGTAATAAAACATAATAGTAGTGGTAAAAAGGTAGTATTCTACCTAATTTACTCTGGTTTAAATGATGATTTTGAATAAACATTTGAAATATAAAAGCTTGAAACAAAAATAAAACATCACAACAAAAAATTGATATTTGAACAACTATCCTTAATGAAAAAAGGGACAATGGAAAGGTTCTTTACTGCATAAAATATTTCAACACATTTACAATTTAAGAGGGTTAGGCTTTTAAAACCACCAAACTCGTTTTAAACTATTTTTATTATTTTGAAGCAATTTTTTGTTGCACATATTAAAGGCTTATTTGGTTGAATATTTAAATTACGATTCAAATCATTTGTTACAATATTTTTTTTATAAAAATTTAAATTTTAATTTAAATATTTTATTTAAGTACTTGTATAAAATATGCCTTAAATATACGCTTTTGCACGCTCATGAGTTCAGAACCACTCGGCACGGTTTCGACTTTCGACACGGTTTTAACACGCGAATCAGGCGATACGGTAACATATGCCCCTACTCCTTACCTCTTATATATCCTTGGCAGTATCAAAACCGACAAGGCTGGGGTTGGTACTATGGTACGTTAACTGACATTGGTCGTATGGTCACTTCATAAGCCTTTGTTTTTTTTTTTTTCTTCACCGCGTGTACCTTTTGTCTTGGAGCGTATTATTATTTTTTGGTAGAATTTTTTTTTTGGTTTTTTGACAAAACAAATGTATAATTTTGTTTGTGAAGGATTAAAATATCATATTGATAGTTAAGTTCTAAATCATCTTATCTTTGAAACAATATATATGTACATGTACAAGAATTCAATAAAGAAATCTTTTACGTACCAAATAATTTTCTTTTGAGCACTTATTGTTGCATTCCAGATTATCTTGTTTAGCTACTTTTTTATTCCATGAAATGTGAATCAACGACTCAAATAATTAATAATAAACTTTGACATGGGCCGGCCAACAGGGAAGAATTTTTTTTTTTAAAGGAAAAGAAGAAGTTAAATATTAAGTTGAAGTAATTACATAAAATGCCTCTTTTGGATCCATGAAGTCTAAAAGTGTCAACATATGCATAATATTATAATAAGGCACCATTTTCAAAATTACATAACTTGGAGTTCCTATTTTACCCTATCATTCACATCCATAATGATGTCCTCTCTATCGTAATGAAATCATAAAATTGTTGTTATATATGTTATTTTTATTTTTTTTAACTCTATTGTAATTTACGTCCTCATTTTCATAATGAAACTTTGTACCAGATAGTAAGCTGTCAAAAAACTCTACTTTTTCAATTTATTCACGCTCATAACAACGTCGTCTTTGCTACAACAAAATTATAAATTGTTGTTTTGCACCTTGCATTTATTTTTAAATCTTTTTTATAATTTACGTTCTCATTTTTGTAAAGAAAACTGCATGCCAGATTATAGTTAGACTTTCAAAAAACTGTATTACATTTTGGCATTCTCAGTTCAAACTAAAACTTCTAGTTACTACCATGTAATGTTTGCACATGCTACACTATAAAACTATCATATATAACAATGATTTTAACTAATTGATTTAAACTAACTAGTTGTAACTAACACTTCCAAACACTTTAGTATTCCAGTTCAAAGATATTTATGTCCAAAATGATAATAAAATTGTAAATTGTTGGTCAGGTTGAATATGAAACTTTTTTTTTTTTCCCTGCTGCTAGGTGGTCGCTTTTGGTTTTTAAGTATAACGTGGAATTTAAAAATGATTTTCAATTTTTGAATCTTTGAAACTTTCCCTTTTAAAGATGAAAGATGGTTATTTCATTTTTATTTCATATGTGATTTTTTGAAACTTTCGTTTTTATTTCATTACTGAATCTTTGACTCCCAGTGTTTTTTAAAGATTTTATTTCATTTGTCTTTCGGCTCTAAAGGAAATAATTAAAAAAAGTTGATTCTTTTTTTTTTAATTTTAAGTGATATTTTTTCCTTAAATTCCCTTTATTGGGTGCTAATTATTTGATTATATAGCGGTTAAAATGTCCCTATATGTTTCACTAAAGACAATCTTGAAGATAAATGAAATTATAAATATATTTAGATTCTAACGTCTTGTAATTAAACATTAGAGTGGCCAACCCAACCAAACTGCTTATTTTAGATAAGGCAAAAACTAAACCAATATAAGGCACAAACTAGACCAATTATATATTGGTTTGAAGATTTTAAAACCAAACCAAACCTTTACGAGAAATCAAAATCAATCCATACGAAACCGATATGGTTTTTCTAATTAGTTTGAACTAATATTTATAAACTTTTTCTTAACAATAATTAAACTAATATTTTAGTGTGATAAACAGTCCTTTATTTCTCAATTATAAATATTAATGATGCAAGAGTTAAGTTTTGGATTCATAACATAAATAAAACACCCAAAGTTTAGAATTTTAGCATCCTAAATGAAACTAAAATATTCAATTCCACCTTCTTGTATTGAAGCAAATACAATTTGTATGGACATCAATACCATCAACTTCCATTTCATCAGTCAGTTATGATGGTGCTACAACTGGTGGTTGTGTATCACAATTCACTATGTTGGAATATTCTTCATATATGTTGTCCAGTATTTTCCTGATTTCAACTTTCATATCAACAATTTTTTCCTCATCATTGTCACACAACTTCTTAATACTAAAGTTCAGAAACTGCTATTTGTGACGAGGATCAAGCAGGATAGCCATGAACGAATTCTTGTTCATTTTTTTAACACCTCCCCAACATTTCTCAAATTTTTTAGCATCGCATCAGCCATAGAAGACAAGTGTATATTCTTGTTATTTTTATAATAAAAATATTTGAATTTTGATGTACGATTCTTTTTTTTTAAGTATATAATAGAATAATTAATTATATTTTACAAATATGTATAATTTTTTAAAAATTTATATAAATGTGACACTTGTTATTCTCTTAATGGGTATTAAGGAAATTAAGAGCCCGTTTGGTTGGATATTTGAATCACGGTTTGAATCATTTTGCTATAGTATTTTCTCTCACAAAAATTTAAATATTCACTCAAATACTCGAACCGAACGGGCCCTAAATTAATTTTTAGTGTGTCAACCAAAAATTTGTTTTATTTAAAATCCATTTCACAATATTTATTTTTATTTATTTTTAAATTTTCTAAAATCTCCTATACTTATTTAGTATGTTTATTGAAAAGCCTTAAAACTTCTAATAAATTTCAAAAATGTTATTTTGGCATTATGTGGGTTAAAGTCTCCAGAGGAGACATGAGGATATCTTTCTCAACTACTCTTGACCCTCCTTTTCTTTTTTTCCTCCGTGACATGCTCCAATATGTCTCCTCCATAATTGCTTTTATCACTTCTCTTCAAAGACTTCATCTTTTCTTTTTTTTTTCTTCCACGGTTCCCACACTCTTATTCTCATTTCTTTGCTAAAGCAAAATACTTAGAGAACTTCTTCAAGGTAGCCATAAAAATCAGCCACCATCACCTCTATTTGAGCAAGAATTTCAGCCATACCGAAGTCAAGAAACCTGTTTTGAAGCTATTTCAAGCTTCCAACTAGCCATAATCCAAGGTTAGAATCTTATGAACAAATTTTGTCTTTCATTTATAACTTTTTTTATATACTCAAGGATTATTCAAATTTGCGTTCTCAAACCTGAGTATATGTTTTGTTGCTATTTTAGAACATATGTATAAAGTCTAAGTGTATATGCCGTAGATAAAAAAAATTACATTGTTAAATTTTGTAATACCTCTATGGGCAGTGGCTCTTTCTTAAAATTCTAGGATTAAATAAAAATAAATTTTATAAATTAGTTTGTATATTTAAAAAGTAGACATCCTAAGCTTTCTAACGAGCTATTATAAGCCTAAATCAGAGTTGTATTTTATTTTCTATAAATTTTTTAATTTTCAGATTGGAAACTAGTAAACCTGCCAGTGGCAATATACCGCCCGTTTACGTTAAGTAAACCACATGTTAACTCATGTGATGATTGTAGATAGTGAACCTATCCTTTTTGCAAAAGTATACTGCCAGTTTGTCATGATATACCAGTTGCTAACCTGAACCAAGAACCCATATTTGCTCACCACCTAATTCTTTAATGTCTTGCAACCTTTCCAATATTATCCTAAGTGATTGATGAATCTTAATAGGGACTAAAACATATAGATTACTTGTATATATTTTATACCGTGTTAAGACAAAGATTGTTTACTGTGGTATTCAAAAGAGATTTACATAAAAGCTTTAATGGGACACTAGTAAGATGGATTTACACATAATTTTTTTATGAATGTGGTTGTATGTTGTGCTTTAGTTTTAAATTGTCCTTATGCACGCCTTAAGATCAAGGGAGCGTAAAGCTAACGTTAATTGATTTCGGGATTAAAAGATTGGTGATAAGCTTGAAAGGTAGGGATTCTATTACTCATCTTTTGTGAGGTTTTTATGAAATTAAAATTGATTGTTTTACCGCAAGATATATATATCTTTATTGAACTGCTATTATATGAGTATCACATATGAAACTATGACATGGACTCGTCTTATATTATACGGCAAAGAACATAATGAATTGACACATGTTATAAATTGAGAAGCATGGTTAGGAAAACTGACTCTATAAATAATGATTGAATATAGAGAAATTGTGAGACGTGAAAAGGGCGACGGTTATGTCCTCAGACACGAATATCCCAAAAGGTAAAATAGGAGGAAGGTGATGACGCTTCCTTGGATTGAAAGTCTCAGAACACACTATACAAGAATTTAGAGGATGATCAAGCATGCCCATTTAGGTTTCGATGAGTTGAGTGATACTCTATTGAACGTGGGCACCTAGAAATAATGATGAACTATAACATTTGTATATATGTATATGTATATGTATAAAACTCGGTAATGTTTAACTATGGTATCCACGGAATACGATTATAATAAATCTCATAATATGGATAATGATGAGTATTAACTAACCATGCAGGTTTTAATATAATAATGATAAAAACCTAAAGGTGAGTAATGGTTTCTCCTACTGAGCATATTGTCGCTCATTCTCTTATGTTTTCATCTTTTCAGGACTCACTAAGTGTGAGGTGGCTACGTAAAAAATAGTTGAGGAAGCGATGTAGCTATATTATGTTGGGACTGCTTCAATTACTAAGAACGTTATTTATGATAATGTAAGCATTAATTGTTACTTTCTATGACTGTATTAAAATGCGTTGAGGGTTAAAATGATGATGACAACAATTTATATTATTAAATTTAAGGTGCTAAATTAAACTGTGGTTTAATTGTCATTTATATTTTTATTTTTGATTTGAGAGTTTTCATTTAAGCCTCGGGCAACTTTATTTTTAAGGTTTTATTTTTATTTCTGATTTTTATTTTCATTCATTAAAAATTGTTAACCCCCATATAGGGGCGTTACAATAAATGTGAACTGATTTGGTTTGGTTTAATTTGTTTTTGGGGGATAAAACCACAAACCAAACCAATTTAATCGATTTTTTTAGATTTGAAATCAAACAAAACAGATTAATAATTAGTTTGGTTTGGTTTTATTTTGGTTTGCTTAAGTTTGGTTGGTTTGATCGGCTTAATACTCACCGTTAATTAGACACTTCTAAATGGCCCATTTTAGTTAGAATTTAGACTACATTGAGCATAGTTGAAAAAATCAGATTTTTTAAATGTTTTAGAAATAGCAAATCTTACAGTTTAATTATTATAATGACATTCAAATATTACACTACAAAATTTATGCATAGTAAATATTTTAATAATTCCAATTTTTGTTATGTATAAAACATTCTAATTTTTTTTTGCTATATTTCAACATGACTAATAAAATTTTATTTAAAGTCTAACTTTTACGAAACACAGAGAATGTGTGTGTGTGTGTGCTTTTTTTTTTTTTTTTTTTTAATTTATTGTACCCTTTGTTAAAATTCTAGCCTTCTTAAATTAATAAATAAATGGAGAAATAAGAATAAAATTTTTACAATATTTTAGATATTTTATAAAGCTTTATGCTCCCGGAGCCTTCCCTAGATTCTTGCTAACTATGATATCTTTAGATTTTAGATAATGATGACCATAAACTTTTATATCTTTCCTTATATATTTTAGATTTACATCCCTCATTTTTCCCTTAAAATTAAACAAGAGGGACCAATTTTTAGGGAAAAAAATTGGAGGCAAAAAAAAAAAAAAAAGAAGTTGAAGGAGGATCTATTCCTTAAAATTTTTTTCCTCCCTTTGCATTTGTCCTTTACTTCTATTACTTGATCTTCATTAAAGTGGGAAAGTCACGCAGAGAGTGACACCAAATCACAATTACTGGCTAGGGCATAGAGGAAATCAAAAAGGCAGACATGAAAAGAAATAGAATTATTCCATATCATACATGATTTGTTTAATTAACAACCTCACATTAACTTTTAATAATGCTCATAATAATCTATATGAGAGGAGAATTTTGCAGACATGAAAACTAACATCAATCAGTTTGGTAAGTTTAGGATAATTAGATTAGACCCCCAGACTGGACATTTTTTGTACAAACGTACTCCAAGATAACAATGCATTATTTCAAATACGTGATGTTCAGAAATTCATATTATGACACGACCTTTGGACTTGACACGTGAATGAAACACTCCTAGTTATTTCAGCACCCCAATGCCCAAAGCCATATGTTACATATTGAGGCCTAGAAGATCTTGGTGCGTATATTGCCACCAATGGTCGCATGGTTATACTTAAAAGACATATATATATATATATATATATATATGATATGTTTGATACATCATTTATATTGTATTATATTATATTATATAAAAAATATAATATAATATATCAAATAATTAATTAACAGGTTAAATGTTTAAGTCTTATGCCGCATGCAAAAATTTGACTTATTGCATAAAGTAGTGTTGATGGACTCCATTGTACCCGACCTTATCACTTAGTGAAAATATACCCAACATATTTTTAAAATGTTGGGTCAGGAGACGCCACTAATTTTTTTTTAGCAAAGAAAATAAAAGATCTTAGTGTGATTCAAATTTGGGACATTTATTTCTACTTAGCCAAGCTCTGTCTGTTACTTTAGCCAACATCTTGAAGCTGAAAGCGAGATCTAACTTGCGGGGCGAGTAGTAAATCAAAATCAGTTGTCAATAAAATCTAAAGACACATAAATGTAGAACTGTTTCGAATTAGTTTCTAGAGAATTCCATGAGATATATGAATATATATCTCATTAGTTGGCTTTATTTTAATCTTTCACATTTGTATCAAGTTATATCAGTATTGCATACCTCTTTATTATTAATGTATTTTAACTAGAAAACATTTGTACTTTTGACAAGGTTTTGAGAAACAAAAAATAAGCCCATCAGATAGGACCCACGTGTCCATCAAAAACAAGAGTAGCCCATCAGGTGGGACCCACGTAGGCCTCATCTGATAGGCCTATCTTTTGTTTTTAACAGGTCAAAATCTTATCAGGACACATAATAATACTCATTTTAACTAGATCTAAAACCTTTAAAAATATGCACTATTGATACGTACCTCAGTGGCCAAAGCTCCTTAGTTTCTTGGTCCATTTTTTTTCTGACCAATGGAGCCCATTGAACTCAATGACTGACGTACCAAATCAATAGGAAAATCTTTTCTGATCTACCTAAAGAGTTTGACATCTTAAATAATTCCATGAGCTTTCTTTTTTTTTTTAAATACTATGTACCTTTAAAAAAAAAAAATCGAGAGAAGCTAAGCATGATGTGAATGATGAAGTTAAAAATACTGGATATACAAGCTGTACTCCTAGCTCTTGCAGCATATTGTAAACTTTTTCTTTCTTTTTGGTTGCATATAAAAAGAAGATATATATTCATGCTTGTGAATTACAGATCATGAGAATAATGCGATGTTTGTACTATAGCTCTAACAAATAATGCACAGACAGAGTGCAGTTAGAATTCGGCCAATTGGGGCACATGTCATGTGGGTGACGGGTCCGTTTTCATCAACTCTTTTTTTTTTTTTTTTTGCCTTAAATATTAATTTTCTGCTCATTGCTGTGCCGTTTTTGGTGCTCAGTGCTATTAGCTAGTGCTCGCGAAGGGTCCCCCTCCCCACGTTCCAGTTAAAACCTTGCCAAACATAGTCCACCACCAACAATACTGCATGCAATCTGCTAGTACTCACGTGTTAATATCTAAAGGTTAGAAGATTCTAGTCTCATATCATACCCAGGAAACAACCCAATGTCAATGTCAGGATCTTTAAAATTTTACCTCTAATACTAATACATTGTAAAAATGATGTTGCGTGTTAGAAGGCGTGAAGATACCAATAATATTTTTTTTAAAGAAAATAAAAAAGATATTTTATTATCTAAAATAAGAATAATTTGCATCAAGATAAAAGAGAGAAAAAGAAACTATTGATACTATCTCTCAATATCATAAAATTATTTAGAGTATTTGAGAACCAAGTTAAAACTTGAAATTAAAACTTAAATAATATAGCATGTGAGAGCTTATACTGTAGTATATTTTTACTTTATACTATAGCAGTTGAAATTTTGGTGTTGAAATTGGTTTCCAAACAATCTCACTAGTGTTTAATTTTTAGACTACTGTTTTGTAATTTGTGGTGTTGAGAAACAGATACTAGTAATAATAAGCTCAGGAAGAAAAATACTAAACACATGTTGGGTATATCAAAATTACCCCTTCTCAAAAAATTAGAAGAGGCTGAAAATAATTCTTTTAATAGGGTGTTTAGCTAAATGGTTTGAACCTAAAAAATAAGTTGAAATATTCTTGCGTATAAGAGCTTTATACTGTAGTATATTTTTGTTTCACATTGTAGCATATGAGAGCTTTATACTGTAAATGGTTTAAACTTGTGAGTTTGAACTTATCTGCTAAACACAATATAAAACAAACCATAACCATGTAAGTATTTGGGGAAAATAAATAAATAGGAAATTGCATTAAATAGTATAGTTTCAATTCTTCACATAACTAGATAGTGTGCTTTTAAAAATATTCAAGTACATAACATTTTTGGATTCATGTGCTTTTTTTAAATACTTAAATTTTTAATTTTATTACCTCTTCTTTTTTCTTCGTTTTCTTCTTCTCTTTCTTTTTGTTTTGGTTTTTCGTTATCTGAATATTATTTCATGTTTTTCTGTACATCATTTTATATCAAAATAAATTCAGTTTAATCTAATTATATTATTTACTTAATATTGTTATATTTTGGTCTATTCATTATTTTTAATCTTAATAAATGATGTCTAGTTCCCTCCTTTTCCTAAAAAAAAAAAAAAATTATGACCAGGTCTTCTAAACACGAATTGTTACGCTCGGATATTTTAGATTACATTCAATCCCTACCAGCAAGAACAGACTCGGCTTCGGATGAACAAGATATGCTTAAGCAGTACTGAATTTGAAAGTTCAATCATGGATTTAAAGGGAAACTCAGATTTTTTTTTTCTCCCCCCAAACTCCAAAATTTGGTGCTGGCCCCAAACAAGACTTTTTTGCTAAAATATCCCAAGACAATAAAATAATTATCAATAAGGAACTTTGCATATATTTTGACAAAATCACATTTTTAATGAAAAAAAATGTTGGTTTAAAAGAAGAATTTTCTTGACCAAGTATTTTGTCATAACCTAATATATAGAATTCTCAGATCAATTAATAATTGGTTTTCGTTTATAGCCAAATGCCCCAATTGATTTTCGAGGTTTATAAAGTTTATGCATATATATACATACATATATATATATATATATATAAGTCACTGGTGGCTTTGATCCGAGGTTTCCAATAATTTGATTTGAAGTTTTCCTCTACATTTCCAACCAACATTAGTTGTTGCTATCGCTTAAGGAGCGATACGACAAATCTTGATCAACAAAAATAGAGGGTAAAAAAATAGTAGTTTGCTTACAAAACGATACAATGTTCAAGTAAAAACTACTTGTCGTTCAACGTGTTCAGTGTGCTTTCGTTCAATGTGCTGCGTCTAGCTTCTTCTTTTGAAATTTATGTGTTTGTCGGGAAAACTTATATCTTGATTTGGAGTGCTGCTTGCATATTGTACACAAAACTTGTACGCTTCTTCTCCTCTAATCTTATAATTACATTACAATAAAGTTGAAAAATATGATCTCGTTCATTGAATATCGTAGAGTTTTGTTGTTGGATTAAATTAAATAAATTTATAACTTTTTGGTTTTGATCTCATCGAATATATATATTTAAATTCAACGTACTACACAAATTTATACCTTTTTTTAGTCATCTTTCAATTTTGACTTAAGGAATTTTTCAAAATATCTTCAAATATAAAAATAAGAAAACTTTAAAAATTTAAAAAATTTTAAACTTTGACTTTAAAAATGTCTAGAATTCCCTCAAAAATAGGTTTTCTGTTTGTCTTTGTTTTCTTTTCTTTTTTTTTTTGAAAATTTTAGTTTTTTTTTCCTCTTTTACTTAAGGATAATTTGGTAATTCTAAAAGTCAAAATTATTTTTTTTACAAAGGAAGATATAGATTTGTGTATTAAATGTAATATAAAAGTATATATTCGAGAAGATAAAAAATCAGAAGTGTAGTTTTTAAATAAACCTAAAGTGATCAAAAAAATAAACTACAGTGTAAAGATCTCACATGGTACAATTTTCAATTCAAAAATATCAATTTTAGCTACACTTTTCAAACATCCTATAAGTGTAATTGTGTCATATGTACATGCATCGCCGTTTTACAGTCTTATAATAAAACAAAATTGTAGACAATATTTAAAATGAACATTTGATTAGGTTCCAAAATTTAATACATAGGTTATACTAGATCTGAGTGATCAGCATAAATTTCAAGTAAATCAACAAAAAGTCTAATTTTAACTACTAGTTTATCCCGGATTAATTAATATTAAGCATTCAACATGATTTCGTCTACGTACCATTAATTTCAAAAAAATTTACCTACTGGACTTACTCGTCAAGCTTTATAACGATGGAAAAGAACGTAGATAACAAAATTCTAGCTTTAATCCTATCCGCTGCCAGCTCTTAATATTGACTGTTTTTGATAATAATATTACACACTACCAAGACAGTCCCTCTGTTACTTCTTTTCACCCCTAACGAAATTAGTTTATTAAATATTAATGGATTGGTCAAAAGTGTTTTATAATCTACTACTGCTCTGCTAATATTTAATCATGTGGAGTAGAATTAATAGTTTCTAATTAGCTAATTATAATATATGTGCCCTAGTTTTGCCACAAGATATTAATATTATAAAACATCCCTTTCTTGATATTTTTGGCACTTGCAGCCATTTCCATCTTTTATTACCAAACAATGCCAATGGAATGCCATGATTTGTTTGACCAAAGTTAACCTGGATAAATTTACTTGTAAAATATAACTAGAAAACGTGATTTCATGACGTGAGAAAATTTGGGTGGCATAACAACAAATGGTAGCAGGATTAGGTATAGTGAGAGGTTTTCTTCTATTATCTCTCTTTTTTTTTTTTAAATTTAGAAATAAAAGGAGAAGAAGAAATTACCTAACCAATCTTGCTTTTCTACATAGCTTTGAAGACCATTACATAGCTAGGTGACCACACAAGCAACTCGTGGAGACCACTAACGCATTGACACCTACGGATCCAAATCATCCGTCAATGTTTAGTGTTTCAAATGGTGACAATAATCAATTGGATTGTGTCACATCATTTAATAAACTCAAATATTAATAGGGTGTTTGAAAGTGGTTTGAAACAATAGTTTGAATTATTTTTTGTTCAAATAACTATAGCATGTAAGTACTTTACACAATAGCTGCTAAGATCTTTACACTATAGACATACTATTTGAACTAGAGAGTTCGAACTGGAATGCAAAATAGAGGGTAAAAGTATATTAAAAAACATTCCAAATTTTGTAAATAACGTAACATAATGTAGTTGTTTAGATACTATTTAAGACAGTAAAATTGACAAAAATAGACAAGTAATTTGAATCCGCATCCATGAGGTGTAGCTTCCTTATGATTAGAACTTTATATATTAATTCATAACGTCAATGTCTTGATGATAAAGAAGGAATAAAGTCCGAGGACTGTCACAAGCAAATTAAAGGGTCAGGCAACCGTACTCCTTAGTGATTTTCATATTCTTATATACTAATATAATATATTAATGAATTTGTATAGCGGCTTTCATCTATTGGAATTCGTCTAATTTGCATTTTTATTATTGCAATACGATATGGGAATTCACGACAAGCCCTATATGGTTCGTCTTGTGTTCCAACTTCCAAGCAATAAAGAAAAAGTAGTGTCCTTGCTTTAAATTCATGTTGCCAAACGTACGCAACTATACATTTGAAAGAAAACCGAACTAATTACGACCATTGTAAATTAGAGAGTTAATTTGTTGCTCCACAGTCAGTTAATTAAGGTAATTTAACTTAATTAACCGCCATGTCCCCCTATATGCGCATGTTGCTTCTCTCTTGTCCCAACTAATGAATTAGAAAAATTAAGGAGAAAAATATGTAAAATTGATCATATGACATTTTTTGAATAATTAAACAGTACCATTATTTGAACAAAATAAAAACAGTTTTCTTAATGTAGTAAATATACTTATTATGAGCCTGTGGATCCAGTTTCCCTCTAATTTTTTCTTACTGCCTTAATTAATCACTCTTATATTGCTGATCCTAATTAAACCTTTTAAATTTGTTGATTATACTTGCTTCGATATGTTCTATTTCTGCGCCCACATGGCCAAGAATTATGTTAAAACAATATATATCAATATATAATGGTTTAGGTTAGCACTGGTTATATTTATAGTTTTTCCACTATTAAAGAAAGAAAAGAACGAGAGCACTAGTTCTTGATATAAACTCAAGTCAACACATTCAGTACTGATAAACTAAACTGATTTGAATAACAAGTCAAACTCATAATTCAAATTGAAATATGTACATCAGATTTCAAAAGAAAAAAAAAAACCTCTCTAAACATAGATGTATAAATACGTAAGTGATTGATGCTCGTATATATATGCCTCTTCATGTGTACATATGTGGCTAATGTATTGTTACGAGAATACACAGGAGAACAAGAAAGGGGAAAAAATACAAATTATTAACAAGACATAATTATCAACATCTCGAGCTTATGTGACAAATATAATGAACTACATATATATATATATATATATATATATGAACTTAAGTACAATGCATGATGGGATCATCAAGAAAAAAGCTGATCAGCAGGCCAATGCGAATTGGAAGTAGTAGTACAGCTTGGACCTCCATAGCTGGACATAGTAGTGCTAGTGGAATCTCTTGGAATTATAACATTATTGCTCATTAAGTCCTCATGATCAATCAAATTTGGAAGAATATTTGAAGTATAGAGAGGTGGAAGAAACCATGTAGCTGAGTCATGATCATGATTAATATGATGATCATGAGGTGAGATGATTATTGTATGATCAGGATTACCAAGGCGTTCGCCCATAATTTCTTCATGTTCATGATGATGATCACTATTCAAAGATGGTTGAAAACTGAAAGAGACTTTTTGTGGGTCTGGGTGAGACGACAGGGCTGGGTATTGGTGGAGTGGTTGAGGAGAAGTAGTAATAGTACCACCACTACAATCATTATAAAGATATTCATTAGGATCATGAGAAAATAAGTTTGAAACTTGGTTTTCTTTCATGGGAGGAATATCAACCGAGTTTAGCAAATTTATCAATGGTTCCACGTGGTGATCATCCCCGACGATGTCGTTTCCGTTCTGCGGGATACTGTAACTTGTAGAAGCTGTGGATTGGAGTAGAAGAGTGTGAAGGAGTTGAAGGTCCATCAATGGATGATGATTGAGAAGGTCATGATCTTTGAGGTTATAAGCCAAGGCCATAAGATGAGGCAAGCTGGAAAATAGGTCGGTTCTTGGCTGGTGGGTCATTGGATCAAAGCCCATCTGGATTAGCTTCTTCTTCAAATGGGTGTTCCAGAAATTCTTGATTTCGTTGTCTGTCCTTCCTGGTAGATGTGTTGAGATTGCTGACCATCTTGCAATGAAGTACCAAAGAGAGAGAGAGAGAGAGAGTAATTATTATCATGTACAATATGTGATATATGTTCACATGGAAGCAAACTACGTATATAAAAGAACATAATTATTTACTTGTTTCCAAGGATGGAATGAAGATGAAGAATTGTTTGCTCCTCATCTTGAGAAAATTTGCCTCTCTTGATATCAGGCCTCAAGTAATTTGTCCATCTTAACCTGCAGCTCTTGCCACATCTGTTGAGACCTGTAGAGATAGAAAAGAAAAATTAAAATTATCAAAATATCATTCCAACTGAAAAACACTGCAACAACATAAATTTCATAAAAGAAAATCCGTAATATGTAAAACCGGTTCTTCCAAACTTTCTGTATATTATATCTAGGCTAGCTTAAATTTTCAGCTAAAGAGAGAGAAAATACATAAAATTTATATTTATACAAAAATTTAATTACCTGCAAGCTTGGGGAGGGCTCTCCAACTTCCAAGGCCATGTTTTTGGATGTGTTGAATAAGCTTTTCATCCTCTTCAGGAGTCCAGGGACCTTTTTTGAGACCTTTTTCCTCACGACTTGGAGACCTATCCATTGTCTATATCTACTAGTAATAATATCGCTTTACTGGGCTAGCTTTGGCTGCTTCCGTTTGAACAAAATCTAGAACTTGCCCACTATTTATAGGCAAATCTTCCTTGCGTACGTCGTGCTTCTTGTCGTTGATTATCTTATTTATTATTATTATTATTTTTTTAATGAAAGCACTTTGTATTTGGCAAGTCAAGATTGGCACACGTCCCCGCATTATATTCTCGTAATATTACAAAGCGGTGACGACGTGATTAATTAAGAAGACACCCTATTAATTTTTCCCATGTTTTCATTGATATATAGATGTGAGATAATTTCTTTTCCATTACGAATCAAATGAAAGGTCCATATTAGGTTTCAGTACTTTTTGATCCGTACATGCAAGTTAAGATCGTTGGACATGTGCCACTATTATTAATATATAGCACAGTAACATTTTAATTGCTTTGAATAATTAGGACTGTATTGTTGATTCATTCTGTGCAGAATATATCAATGGCCGTTTAGCAAGTTGATTGAAACTGAAGTTTTAAGTTTAAAAACTGTAGCATATGAAAGATTTACAATATTGTAGCAATTTTATACTTTTTTACGGTAGTCGTTGAGAGATTTATACTATAATTAATTAGAACTAGTTAAATTTAACTAACATTTTAAGCACATGCTATATGTATACATAATTTTAAAGGTATTGTGCATGATTAAATTATGAATTTAATTATCGCAAAAAGAAATTATTAAGACCTTAACATTTTTATTTGTTTTGGCTACAAATTATAACAAGTTTTTTCTTCAAATTATAAGACCTTCGGACGCATTGGCACGAGCAAAGGAAGAGGGGCAATTTGGTCTATTTATCACGTACGGTTTTTAGCTTCCATTGACACGCTAAACCAATACATGTACATGTTTCCAAGAAAAGGATGATCGAACTTCCAAATCAGAATACGTAAGTAAGACCCTGCCATGTCATTGCTTGCCAAAGAACTCGTTTCATGCACGCAACAAGAGTCTGTTTCATCGATGCCTCCATGGCCTTGGGGGATTTTGCCGGTGTTTAGCAAATCAATTAAAATTCAATGATTTTAATAAAACTTTTATATACTATAATGTAAAGCAAAATATACAACAAACTAAAATTCTCACAGACTACAATACTTTTCCTTCAAACTTTTAGCTTCAACTCATTTTCAAATACTAGTAGAATTATTTTACAATAAAAGACTCGATAAAGGGAATTTAACGTTTTATATGTATGTGTGTGTATCTATGGATCGTTTGTTTTTATTATGACACTTGCATTTACATATTTCTGAAGCCAATTCATACTCATTTCCCTCCTAATTGCTAAAAAGGTAGGAATTAAAATAAATAAACTTTGGTGTTAAATAGTGACAATTTAAGAAAGACACACAGAACGTGACTTGTTTGACTATTAGGGAAGGGCAGTTAGGGAGAAGTTGGTACAGCAAACGACTCTAATTAATCTCAACATTATATATATTTTTTTACTTTCTAATTTAACCCCAGAGACAAAATAAGGTATAATATGTACGCGCTTACTTATAAAAATTGTAACTCAATGTTAATTAACCCTAATACGAAGCTAATTTGTTCTCTTTCTTCTTGTTCTTTTGTGTAATTATTACCTTTGCCACAGATAAGTGCTCTTTTTCTTCGTAGTGAACTACTAAAGTGGAAGATGATCCTCTAGTACAAGCCAATGACTTGTACAAAATTTGACTAAAAACTATTTAGATACTGCGTAACAAATTATATGTTTATATATATAGCCGTATCTTAAAGTCCGTAACTGCTATGTATGCTACTTCTAGGGATGAATTCTACGTCTTTCTACGGGGCTTACTTGGAAAACTAGCTAACTATAAAAATTTCAAACCTAAACTGATCTTGTTTAATTTTGTCAACTTAATTTAGTGTCAACATCAATTTCCACCAGCCATTTGAGGAGTGAGAGAGACAATTTCTTACCCCTCCCCTCCCTTTCCTTTCATTAATTTATAATGACGTCTGTTTTTCTTTTCCTCTCTCTTGATGAATATTGTAAAACTCTTTTCCCATCTTATTTAATAATGGTTTATCAATCATAGGATCCTTTGGACAAATTTCCTGTGCCAGGAGACCTTATACGCATGGATACTTTTTTTTTGGTTGTAAAATATAGAGACTTTATTTGTTTTTTATGCATTCTATATGCTAAACGACGACTTTGTTTCAATGTCGGCTAAACGACGACTTTGTTTCAATGTCGGCTAAACGACTGGTTTGCTTGCTTCAACGGGTTGATTTATAACAAAATACATCTAAAACCCAGACTTTTTGGCCTTTTAATTAATGTTGCTCTAAGCTATAACCTTCATTATGAAATATCCTCCTTCATCCAAAATAGGAACATGACATGCATAAATGTTGTCTCCCGGCTTGGACCAACATAACTTGGATACCTGTTCGATTTTGTTGTCCAAAATAGTACCATCCATATGCTATGCAACCTACACCATTTAAGAAATCCGCGATGTTATTCAATTGAATTTTTCATGCTTTAATCTTTGAGTCTATTAATCGTCCGTTTAGTACTGTGATAACCATAATTTCTTTGAGGCAAAGAGGGCCAAACAAGGATAGGTTATGCAGTCTCACATAGCCTAAGAATGGTTATAGGTAGTGGTTTATAAGTAATGACACCACTTCCCAATGGTATGTGACCTTTTGGAGTGAAGTCCAAGAGCAAATGTAACACCTCTAAATTTTAAAATGAGATTAATTATGTTAAGTTTAATTATTAAGTGTGTCAAGTATGAATTTAATGTTAATTATGGTCATTTAAGATTTTTATTTTATCTGTTACATTTAAAAATTTGATTTTTAGTTCTTAAAATACCAAATGATTTTTACACCACATTTTTTTATATTTACTAAAATGCCCTTGACCCCTTTATTTTTCCACTCTCTCTTTCTTTCTCATATCTTTCTCTCATTTTTCCCTCACTCTGTCTCTCTCTCGTCTCTCTCTCTCTCTGTGCACTCTCTTTCCCTCTCTTTTTCTCTAATTTTTCTACTAATTGAGACAAGGAATCAAAATTCAATCCACACAAGAATTTTTCAAATGTCCATTGAGGTTAGTTTCCTCTTTTTCTTTAAAATTTCAAAGCTTTAATTTCAAATTTCAATTTTTCTTTGAATGTTGAAATCCGATCTTCTTTAAGCTCAAATAATGTTCAATTTAATTTGTAGAAACTGTTTTGGAGTGAATTTAAGCTTCATTTGAACAAAAAATGATTTAATCAAGTTTTGATATTTTCCTTTAATTTTCAAATCCATTGTGAAATTGAGTTTAAATTTAAGAAAAATGGTTTAAATTTGTTCTATTATGATTTTCTAAGCTTTCTATGTGATTTTTATGCTCTGAGAATTGAAAAACAGGTTTAAAATTAGATTTTGAGTTCGGGAATGCCGAAACTCGAAGTCTCGGTCCCTAGATTTTTCTGATTCGGTAGGCTGAACTCAAAGGTCGCCATTCCAGATTCAAGAATTTCGACAGGCCATATTCATATCTTCGACAGGCCGTAGTGTAGCAGTTCGACAGACTGGTCCAGATGTTCGATAGGCCGACCTATGCAGGTTCGGCAGGCTGAACTATGCAAGTTCGGCAGGCCAGGCCAGGATATTCAACAAGCCGACTGTGAACTTTAAAATTTGTATTTTTACTTCCAGTTTTCAATGTTTAATAATTCTGAAATGTTTCAAAAAGGATTAAGATTTTGTGTTATGATTATTTCGAGTCAAAAGGCATATTGATAATTGAATTAACATAATGATATTTGTTGAAAGTGATTTCTAATTGTAAATGTAGTTTTCAAGGTTTTGAACGTATATGGAGCATACGTTGAATTTTATTTGGAGCTTATGTTATTGGAATTTCAATTGAAGTAGGATATACATATATTTCCATCCCCTTTCTTTGGCAATCCCTTTTAAATTGTTTTGGCCGAAGTTTATTTCTTTAATGTGTCCTTTTAAGAATGATTTTTGTCTTGATTTTGAAGAATTGTATTTTGATATTCCTTTCGGATTTCCAAAACCCGTACGGTGATCTTTTATCAAGTTGCTTTCAAGCAAGTATTTTTATAGATTTGTTAAAACTATAAGATTTATTTCAATTAGAATGAATTGTGAATAATTCTCTATTTTTGACCACTATTTTTAAATAACTTGTTTTTAAATAATTATCCTACTGAGCTTTCCGTTCACGTTTTTCTGCTTTTAAAAAAATTTCCCTTCCAAGTTTGAAAAGGCAAGAAGGTCCTAGGATCGAAACCTGGCTCTATGAGCAGAAATGGTATTTTCTCTAGAACTGTTGTATTATACGTGTATTGCACGACTAGTCCCGATGTCAGTGTTAATGTCGTGTTGTCTTTGTGAGATTCTATATTTTAATTTATTTCAAATACGATGATTTACAATGATTTCTAGTAATCTTATATTATTCTTGATATTTGTATTTTATTTTCCTACCCACCTTTATGGTAAGCATCTACATGATGGTGAATGATAATAACGTCTCGGCCATCCACCTTCGTGACATTCACGTGACAGTGATCGCCGATGATATTTATTACCAACGAGAATTTTACTTAATTTATTTACTTTCTACGTATCTTTATTTACTTTAATATTCAACTTTTTTGTCTAAAACTTTTCGACCCCCTTCTCAGGACGTCACAGCAAAACCGTAAGAGCTTAAATCAAATATTGTTAAGTGAAGATGTAAGTCGTTACAAGTATATTGATTTAAATTGGTGTAGTTTAAAATTTTATGGTTTAAATATGTAGTTTAAAATAAAACATCATATCAAAAAACGGTGTTTAGAAAACTTTTAAATCATTCTTATTGTTTTAAACGATTTGCTTACAGCACATATCAAACGCTCCTTCAAACCAGCCCATTGGTTCAAAACAGCGAAAACATATGCAACAAATGCAACGTGAATCACGACTTTTAACTTTATATAAAAGTGGCCTCACTAACGTGGAGCATCATTAGTGTACAAAAGTGTATGCACGCATACACATGCAAGCAATTACATGGAAGGTTCCTAATTTTAACTTCTTTTTTTTTCAATTTACCCTCCTATTTATAAAACTATAAAAGTATTCTTTTTAGTTAAGAATCATATGGCATACCTGACCAATCTTTTGGGTAAAAAAAGAACAAAAAGATAATTATCTTTAAAGAAAGTAGATCTGCAGGTAAGGTTATTTTTGTCTTTTTGTTTTGTTTTTTCAAATTCTTTATCTGTATAGGAAAATTGAGGAAATATGAAAACTAAAAAGTATAACACTTATAAAATTATAAGTACAGTCGTGTGCGGGACTGCATTTGAATTTAATCCTTATCAAAGTAACTTTTTCCGTTTTTCTTTTACCACCCTGTTCGCAAGATATATACAGTCGAGCCCAATGCAGATATACAAAGTATTATTAATTATATTAGAAATATTCGAGCCTATCTACAATTGATCAAAGATGAACCCATCGCAGCCACCAAAAAAAAATAATATATATATATATATAATATCGGATATTGAATTCGCAATGAAGAATCAGACACTAGATTTTTGCACTTATATGCAACATTAATGTTGCATAGATGGGTAAGTGGAATTTTGAGACTTCACTGGTAAGAAAATAAAGTTGAGTTTATGGACAATGACCATATGCTTCTTCTTCTCCTCCTTATCCTTCCTTTCTATATTCTTTCTTCATTTGTTTTTTCCACGAATAGAAGAACTCTTCTCCAAATTATTAATAACTTGTAAGAAGGCAAAAGCTTGATTGGGTAACCTAATCAGGACTTTGAACTTTGCAAGAAAAACTTTAAATGTTGACTTTTGAGGTCCGTGGCCTTAGGAAGAAATACTGGGTTTTCTTCAAGGGTCCAATATTAATTCAATTCCTTTACAATTTGTGATTTATAGGGTGTTTGGCATAGTAGTTAGAACTATTGGTTAGAATTATAAAATTATCACATGTGAGAGCTGTATACTGTAGTAATTTTTTGCTTTTACTATAGAATGTGAGAGCTTTATATTGTTCTTAACTAAAAAATTGGTTAAAACTAACTAATACCAAACATGTTATTAGTTTTTGAGTAGGTTAAGGTCTAACTAACTGCACTCATGTTGGTGTTCTACATGCCGTGTAGAGTTACTCGTTTCCGTACAAGATCAAGAGAAATGAGAATGGTTCATACACATACATATGACTTATATAGTACATTAGATCGGCTTAGACGCCTGCCTTTCGGCAAAATAAAAATAAAAATAAAAATAAAAATCAGGCTGAATTGTTAAGGCATGGCATGTTTATAAAGGTGAAATTGAAATCGGAATATTTCAAGAATAATATAATTATGTAGTAATTTTCATTTCACATTGTTAATTACTACAAAGATACAGAATATTTTTATTATAATAATTTTTATTTTTGTCATTTTGTAAAATATTTTAATTTTTTTGGTTATACTTCAACATTACTAGTAATATTTTAAATAAAATTACAGTGTTTATTCATACAATATTTAAACAAGTTATCACATTACCATTCATATTACATGTTTATGTTGTTTCACACTTAAATATACGTAACATTTATAAAAAATTAAGTTTTAAAATATTATATTTGTGAGAATTCCCCCAAAATTTTGCTACATGCGCTTTTTAAAAAAAATGGTTAACGAGACAATTGGCTCAATTACATTTATTGAATTAAAATATAACTCTAATTTGTAAAAATTTTATAAATGTCTCATAATGATATCATTAAATTTATTTATATATAATTATATAGTATAATATGTAATATCATTAAGATAATTATTATATCATTAAAAATATTTTTAAGATATTTTAAATATTGTGTTAGATTTTAATTTCACAATAATAATTTGGACGTCTATGGTAATTTTTTCTTAAGAAAAAAAAGAAAGAAACTCAGACGCCCAATACTACCTTAAAAAAGAAGCCCAAAACCAACTCTTATGAAACCATGACAAGGTAGGCCAAAACGGATGTAGCTGTGTGAAGCCCAAGCAAGGGAATCCACGTGCTATGAGATGAGGGCTCCATTAGTTGATCCCAAGTTCCCAACTGCTCCTTAAATCGGTTGAACTTTAAGAGCCCGTTTGTTTTATTGTTTAAATCACAGTTTGAATCATTTTGTTACAGTATTTTCTCTCATAAAAATTTAAATCTTCATTCAAATACTCTATTTAAATACTCGAACCAAACGGGCTCTAAGATGTAATTTTCTGCACTCGTGACAATTGACAACTCACTACGCGAGCTTTTTTTTTTTTTTTTGGTAAAACACTACAAAAGCTTATTGAACACTTGTTTGATAAGAGCCGCTTTTACCATATGTATTGGTTGTTTAAAAGAACGGTTTAAATTAACAGTTTTGGTTTGACAACTGTAACATATGAAAGCTTTATATCGTAGGTTTTTACTATACTCTATGAGAATTTTTACACGATTCATGGCTATAACTGATAGTTAAAATAGCTCTTTCAAACGGCCTAGTATTGTTCCATACTAAGAGTAAGTTGAATAAAACACCTAGGGGGAGCCCCTACTACCCTAGAGAATTAGTGGCTCGAGAAGAATGGTAACAGTGTCCATCCTTATTTTACCTAATTATCAATTTCATTTTCATAAGTATACAATTTAATTATTAAAATAAAATAGTAATATTTGTTTTTGACAAGTTATATTTAACTTTTAATTTTGTTCACACTCTAGTTGGATTTTTTTAAATAATTAGACAAGTTAACTATTAATCCATTTGATTCAAATTCTGAAAAAAAAAAAAACATGGTAGTTTAGTTTGGTTTGAATTATAATTCAAACTGTACTGCCCAATTTATAATTAGTTTACTCAAAATTAAAAAGTATGCAAATAAATTAATAACAGTTTTTTTTTTTTTAAGGAAATAAAACAGTTTATTTTGATTATGAGTGCAAGTAAATGCATAAACGAATTATGCAACACGAAAGTATGAACTCCTTCCGTGGGCAACAGCTCAGCATTCGATGGCTTGCCACGTCACTCCCGCCAAGAAATTGTTGAAACCAAACTGAAACACGACAGACAAGAATTAAAAAGGCGTTAATGTTGACAGTCGAGCTCGCATTAAAAAGCAAACTCCTCACTAGAATCAGAACAGCCGGTAGTTCCGAGTCTGACCTGACTATCATCATCTTCACCAGCGCTCACATTTTAATCTCTTTCCTCAAAAGCTTCACTTTCATCTTCCTTATCTCTAATTATCTTCATCTGGGTTTGTCCTAAATCTCGTCCTACATGGCAAACGACGCCGCTTTGAGGTCGGCCTTGGTTTGGTTGGCTGGGGTGGTGTTGGTGGTGGGAATATGCACTTTCTCGTTCAAGAAAATGGTGGCTACTTATGTGGTGGGTGTGGTCGGAATCTCTGGCGTGTTTTTGTCTGATTGGGGCTATTTTGACAGGGACTTCTCTCGCTGGACCAGTCCCGTCACCGCCGAAGAAAGGGCCGCTTGTATTGCTCGTCAGAGATCTGGACCAACAAGGTTTGCCATATTATATCTATTTTCTTTTTTATCCCATATATATCTATTTTCTTTTTTATCCCGTTTTGCAGCGTAGTTTGAATTAGAGTTTGAATCAAATTGGTTCAAAATTTAAATTTTGTAAGGGAGAAAACTGTAATAAAATTAGTTTATATTGCGAAACACAGTTTATTTTTTTATTGTGTTTGATATAGTGGTTAAAATCATTTATTAGAATTATTTTTATGTATATGAGAACTTTATATTGTAGTTTTTTTTAGTGGTAATGTATGAGAATTTTATATTATTTATGACTAAAATAATGGTTAAAACTCCTTATTGTCAAATGGGCTAATTTACCTATCTCTTGTTTCTAATGGATAGAGATGCAACAATGGGCTGGGGCCCGTGGGCCGGCCCGAGCCCGTCCTGATACAGTGATAGGCCGGGCCGGCACGGCCCGGCACTGTTCACGGCCCATAAATACTTGTGGGCTAGGCCGGGCCTATATATGTTGGCCCATGGGCCGGCCCGGCACGGCCCATGGAAAATCATGGGCCGGGCCTGGGCTGGGCCTGGGCCGGCCCGGCCCGACCCGTCTAGGCCCACAATGGGCCGGCCCACCGGCCCAGGTTGGGTCGGCCCATCTAGGCCCACAATGGGCCGACCCATCCCGGCCCACAATGGGCTGGCCCATCCCAGCCCATAATGGGCCAGCCCACTGGCCCAAGTTGGGCTGGCCCATACAGGGCCACAAGAGGCCCATTGTGGGCCAATTTCATATATATATATATATATATTTAGATATATTTTTTCATGTTCATTCACGGGTGAACATGGCTGAGTATGGCCTTCCCCAGTAAGTCATGTAAGGCTCATTGTAAGTCATGTATTGTCACATCAAAAGACTATACATTTAATATATATATTATTTAATACATATAAGAATTAAATATTATATAATATATATACATGCCATATTCACCTGTGAATGAATAATTGAATATGCCATGAGATTTCCCAAATGCAATCACATCATAATACGTCTGCCAAGTTCTTTTTCTTCTCTTTTCATTTCTTTTTATTTTTTTATTTTTTCCTTGTAGGCATACTTTGCTTTTGAGAAGTAAAGTTGAGAATCAGATGCTGAATCTGTAGGTTATGTATTATCACATCAAAATACTATACATTTAATATATATATTATTTAATACATGTAAGAATTAAATATTATATAATATATATACATACCATATTGAACACATCACATTGCAATAGGCCTGACAAGCTCTTTTTCTTTTCTTTGCATTTTTTAATTTTTTTTCTTGTAGGCATTGTTAGTATGTGTGGAGCTTAATTATTACCCTAACGTAGATTGCCCCTACGCAGAGGTTGTATGCAGATTGACCTTCGCAGTAAGGTCGACGTGGGGGTTGGAAGGGGGGTGGAAAACCCCCCTCCCGGGGGTTGTAGGGGGCGGAGCCCCCTGGGCAAAAATTTTATATGCAAGTTTATTTTACATATGGGCAGTTTAGGTTTTTTACATAAGGCATGCTCTGCTTTGGAGAAGCAAAGCTAAGAATCAGATATTGAGTCTATAGGTCATGTATTATCACATCAAAATACTATACATTTAATATATATATATTATTTAATACATATAAGAATTAAATATTATATAATTTATGTATGTCATATTCACCCGTAAGTGAACATGGCATTAGATTCCCCTATGCAATTATAAAGGGGCAGGCCTAACATAGAGGCTTAGAAGGAAGGCCTGCAATGTGCAAAGCTGAGACGTTAAGTCTTCAGCGAATTGTCTAATCAAGTTACACTTGAAAGAAAAAAAATTTTAAAAAAAGATTTAAAAAATAAAAAAATAAAAAAAATAAACTTTTTTACCTATAAATAAATGTAGAACATTCACAAAGATACTCATTCAACAAACTTCTAAGATCTTATGTATTATCCTTTTTTTTAGTTTACTTAGAGTTCTTTAGAAAGGAAAAAAACTTAAAGGTATAATTTATTTCATTCATTGTTCATTAATTTTGTATTGTTATAAGTTAATTTTATTGTGTAATTATTTTATTTAATTTTTATGTTACGTTAATTTATTGTTATTTTTTATTGAAGCTATGACATCATCACCTAGAGGGAGAGCCAACATTTCACATTTGGTGATCAACGAAGAAGAACAATTTAATGATCCACTGGAAGAAATTGGAGTTGACTTGCTATCTCAAGTTGATGGCTCCTCTGAAGTCACTCGTAAGGGCAAAAGGAAAATTCAACGAACTTCACTAGTTTGGAATTACTTTGATCTCGTAACACGTACAAACGAGCATGGTGCAACAGAAGAGCGTGCAATTTGCAAAGTATGTAAACAAGACTACACAGGTAAATCCTCTTCTGGCACTGGTCACTTAGAGAGGCATCGTAAAAAATGCGAAGCTAAGCATGGTGTAGGTGGTGTTGATTGTCGTCAACAAACACTTCAATTTAGCCCCGATGGTAGTGTTGCCAATTGGTCATATGACCAACAAAGAGCAAGAGAATGGCATGCTAGATATTTGGCTAGTGCTCAACAACCAATTAGTCTTGCTGATGATCCAGCCTTTGAGGAGTACATTCAAAATGCCTATAATCCACAATATAGGCGTGTTTCAAGAACTACCACAAGAACTGACACCATGAAAGTTTTTTATTCAATGAGAGAAAAGTTAGTAACTGAATTTAATTCATTCACTGCATCTGTTGCATGCACATCTGATTTGTGGGAAGATCGTACCAAAACTAGTTATATCTGTGTAACTGCACATTATGTGGATAAAGATTGGTCTTTTCAAAAAAGATTAATTGCTTTTCGACCAATGCCTTATCCACATGATGCCAAGGCCATTCATGATGTCATCATGGAAGTTTTTGATTTTTATGGCATTAAAGAAAAGGTTTTGAGCATCAATTTCATAATGCATATGCTAATACTGCTGCTGTTAACCTTTTCAAAACAACATTGAGACCATAACATGGCGAAACATTTTTTCACCAAAGATGTGCTTGTCATATTATTAACTTGTGTGTTCAAGATGGCATGAAATTTTTTCAAGGTTATTTAGAAAATATTCGAACGGCCTTGGGTTACATAGCAAGTTCTGGCTCTCGAATTGAAGAGTTTGCTAAGCTTTGCAAAAGAGCAAGCATGAAACCCAGAAAACTTCCAACTGACATAGGACACCGGTGGAATTCAACATATTTGATGCTGAATGCATGCCTACCATACAAAGAGGTCATAACCGCGTATTACAACTTGAAGAATCCAACTGAGCTGCTTCAAGAATTTGATTGGCAAATTGCTTCATGCTTTTACAATTTCTTAAAGGTTTTTTATGAAGCCACTCTCCAACTCTCAGGTGTGTACTATCCTACCTCTCCTCATGCATTACATAAGTTGTACGACATTGCTGCAACCTTCGATATGCATAGAGATTTTGACATGTTTAAGGAATCTGTTGAGTTCATGGAACAAAAATTCAAAAAATATTGAGAGCGTGTTCCACCGTTGTATTGCATAGCTGCTGTATTGGATCCGAGAGTTAAATTAGCTGGTGTTGAATATTTGCTTAAGGGTTTAGGGGAAAAATTAAGGGTGCATTCTGACATCATAACCGTTCAAAATGTGCAAGCAAAAGTTAACAACATATTTACTGCATATAATGAAAAATATGGAGGAGGCCAAACAATATCCCCTACACCTTTAGCAAATACTACTTCTGTTCCACATGGTTCTTCATGGGCAAGTATGATTAGCTACACAGGATTTGGTTTCGGTGCATCGTCTACATCTTCAACACGCAGTGAATTGAAAAATTATCTGGAAACAAATTTTGCAGCATTTATTTTCAATGAGCAAGGTGGTGGTCATGATTTCAATAAGTTTGATCTTTTGTCATTTTGGAGATCACAGTCAAGAACTTTTCCTGTGCTCTCTAAAATGGCTTGTGATATACTAACCATACCAGTATCCACAGTTGCAAGTGAACAAGTATTTAGTTGCAGTGGTAGAGTACTTGATGAACGGCGTGCACGTATGAGTGACGATATTCTGGAAGCAGTAATGTGCGTCAAAGATTGGGAGGATGCTCGTAGAAGAAGCCAAGAAGTTCAAGATGATTGGGTTGATGACTTTGAAAATTTGGACATTTCTGATACTCCCACTGGGAGTAATACGTTGTAATTAATTATGAACAATATTTTTTTTATGTTTTTTTTTTGTTTTTAGTAATTTTGTAAACATCTAATGTATAATTATCCCGATTGTACTCTTTTTTCCTTACCAAGGTTTTGTCCCACTGGGTTTTCCTTGGAAAGGTTTTTAATGAGGCAATCGTAAATAAAATATCATTTTTTATATTTTCCTTAACTATTCAAACTTTTATATTTTTTTAACTTGTTTAAAAATTCAAAAATAAAAAAATTAAAAATTACATACTTAGATGGGCTGACCCATTTAAACTCATAATGGGCTAAGATGGGCCGGCCTATTTAAGGCCCACAGCACGGCCCGACACGGCCTACGGCACGGCTTGACACGGCCCACAGCACGGCCCATATAAAACTAGCCCGCGGGCTGGGCCGGGCCGGGCCGGGCCGGGCCAAGTTATTTTTAATATGGGCCGGCCCGGCCCGGCCCACGAAATTCATGGGCCGGCCCGGCCAGCGGGCCATGTGGGCCTAAGGAGAACGGGCCGGCCCGTTCTTGCAACACTATTACTAATGGATTCTTTCTGGACCCTTTTTTTTTGTTTTTGTTTTTTTTAACATAGTAGCTGCTATAGGTGGCAAGTTTTGAGGAGATTGTTGATGTCTCTGCTGCAGATTTAGGATCTACCCATTGAGAATTACTGCATATTCCATAGTTTATGGGTATGGTCTGTACAAGTGGTGGAAGTTCGTCTCCAGCTAGTGATCAAAGCAGCTTTGCTGCCTCTTCAACTTGATTGTTTTGTCCCAAGAGAGTTTTTGTGGGTCCTTTCTCTGTTTTGTTGTATTAAAAAAAGGAGAAAATTTTCGTGTAAGGTTAATTATTTATATGAGTATATTATTCAATATTATTTCTCTTTACTAGCATTGGTTTGGCAAGTAGTCTGTATTGATGGAAGAAAATGAAGGTAATGGAAACAAAAGCTTATTTGAAGCTGGAATGGAAACGCTGAAAATCTACCCTATGATCTTGTTTTCTCATGTTTTTCTGTATAGTGCCTAGTGATTGAATACATGTAGAACTTGTACAAAAATGTATTTTTTGCTTGTTGGTTTTCAAAAATCTTGCTATTTCCTGTTTGTTACTTGCTTTCTGTATTTTTATCTTATTTATTTATTTTGCACTGCCACTACATATCCGGTTTCCTATGTCAATAACAATTATGCCACTCAAATCTGAACTCTAGACTTGAAAACCAAACTCTTGCAAAGCTAGGCTGCTTCATTGTCAATCATTAAGAGGCAAACATACTATTTACACTTTTCGGCAAATTTTTTAAGAAATACGGACACTGTGCTGTTGATCGACAGAAGCCCACATTGGTCCAAACTCAGTGCCCACCTAGATTAGTCAACAAATGTACTTGGGACACTCATGTTCTTTGCTGAGAATTCATAATTAAACTCACAATTCATAATTAAGGTTGCAGCTCCTTGTATGCAGTTCGCGGTTGATCGACTTGCTGCCGAGTATTTATCCTCGAAAGAGCGTCGATCATCGCTGTGGAGGACCTCAAAAATCACTAGTGCAGCCGGTTCATGGTCTTGCAATGTCCGTATGTTATTGCAAAACTCCCCAATGATTTCTTCGACAGGATTATAGAGTTTCGTCGTTGTTTGTTTCCAATGAAAGTTTTCATTTAACCACTTGGTAAGGTTGAACAGTCATCATCTTCGATGGCTGCGGCTTTCACAGCGATAGAGTTCTGGTTTCATAATCTGCTTTAAATCTTGTCTCCCCATATCTAATTTAGTCAAATGAGAATAAGAAGTTGGATGCAAGTATAAATTAGTACTTTTAGATTTCTATTAAGATTATTATTTGTCATTAAAAATTGAAAGAATATACAAAACATAAGGATAGAGAGAAAAACATCGAGGTTCATTGTGAACCATGAAGCTATAACGTGTATGAGTAGAGAGCAAAAGGCAAAAAGTAAAATTTTTTGAGTTAACTAACGTACCTGAACCTAGCTTTTAAACTATCCAACTTGGCGTTTTCTATCATAGAGAATGTAAGGCTTCATTTGTTTTTGTTTTTAGAATTTTTAAAAATATTTTTATATATTTTTTAAAATAAAAATTTTAAAAATATTCTCAATATAAATCTTAAAAAAATTTTATTTTTTCAAAACAAAAATACTTTTACCTATTTTAAAAGTAATATTAAATGAATATCTAAAGTTGAGCGCCGTCAAGTAGAGATGTCAATGGAACATCGGAGTCTATTATGTATTTAAAAGATGACAATTAAATCTCGGTTTTTTTAGCTAAAACACTCTTGAACTCGTAAAAAAAAAGTACAAAAAAACTAAAATTGTCAAAAGTACATTAAAAGCCGGACAGATTAGACTATATGTTATGCATATAATTTAATATCATTGGTATATTAGTAAACTAATAATTGTCGTTATATTTTTAATAAAAACTTAAACTAAAGTAAATAAAAAATTGTAAGACATAAAAAAAGAAAAAAAGAAATCCATTTAAAGAAAATGTTATCGACAGAAACACGACAACAACCCCCACCCCAGACCACTGGTGACCACCCCCAACCGCGGGCCCACCTTGTCGCCTCACCGTTCATCGTCTCTTTCTCTCCCTCTCCAAGCCCACCTTACCGACAACCAGTCTGCTATCCCATCCCCTCCCCACCGTAGAACACGCTTCCTTTGGTACAAGGCAAATGTCGTCTCGCCCAACCTCGACCAACCTAGATGTTGTCACGATTTTCTGCCTTCACCACGAGTACGAGCTCGCCTCCTCACCTTGCCTCGACCAACTTAGAGGCTGTTGACCATGGGTTTCAGCTCACCTCCGCAACCCACCTCAGCCGACCATGATTTTCCCCCGTTGTGATCCCATGTTAACTCACTCAATTTTGATTGTAACAATACCTTTTCTTCCTTTCCTGTCTATTTTGATTAATTTAAGTTTTTTTAAGTGAATTAATTTAAGTTTTTGAGTATTTGATGTTGTGAATTAAGGCTTTCTTGTAAGGAGGGAGGGACCGATTTGGGTTTGGGTTAGAAGTTTGGTGTTTTGCAATTTGACTGCAGGCTTAAATCTGAGGAGAAGGAGAAGAGATGTTTTTATTTATTTATTTATTTATTTTGTAATTTTCAAAATGGTTAGTTGATTTGTTAGGGATACTTTGGTCTTTTAAAATAAATCAAGATCATTTGTCGAGCACGAGATGAAAAATCGTGAGCAATTCGATGGAGCTGAGGATTTTATTCTTCTGGCACCCTTCTTATAACTTCGAGGTGTTTTAGTGAAAAAGAATCAAGATTCAATAGTCCCCTTCAAAATAGATAAGGGACTACAAAGTAGTTTATCCAAAAAAGGAAAAAAAAAATTCATCAAAAAGCACTCTTATTTAACTTCATCAGATTATAACCCTACAATTTTGGTTTAGTTTATAGTATATATTTATATATTTAAGTTATCATTTTATAAATAGTAAAGTTTTAATTTATAGTATATATTTATATATTTAAGTTATCATTTTATAAATAGTAAAGTTTTAATTCGTAAGATAAAAAAGATTTTTTTTAGGTAAATTACATTATTGCGTTACACTCAGTTTAGTTTAAGCTGTATTGTGTTAAAATTAAAAGGTTAAAGTGTAGTGTGTAAAAAAATAAATAATAAATTATGTTACGATTAAAAATTTAAGATAGCAAAAATTAAATAGTCAGATGCATATCAAACGTTTGAGTTTTCAATTGTAGTCTCCGCTCTCTCCCCTCCACCAAAAACCCTAACTCTGTATCCTCGCTTTCTCCGGCCAATCAGCTGCTGCCATCTGTCCGCCCGACGCAGTCCCCCCCTCCGTTTGCCGCCCGTCGTTGTCCGTCCGCTCGCCATTCATACTCACCTCTGCAACAAGGTCAGTATTCCTTTGGAGTAATTTGTGGATTTTTTTTTTTTTTTTTTTTTTTTTATAGTTAAAAGCCTTAAGGAATGCTTGGTCAGTTTTTTGATAGTGTTTTTTTATATGGTAATCTTGTGTGTATGTATAATTTATATTTTCATTTGGTTGTCGATTTTGGTAGAACACAAAAAGAGAAAGGGAGTTTGTGAATGAGGTTTGCTAGTTTTTTTTTTTTTTCTTAAAATGAAATTAAAATTCAAGGAGATAATAATCAAACCCCAATAATTATCTGATCCATATTGTCTGCAACAAATTTTCAACCCGATGCCCAATTCCATGGTGAGTTATTATTATTATTTTATTTGTATAATATGAATGGAGAATGCCATGATAAAGAAGAAGAAGGTTAAAAAAGAAGAAGAAGCTTAGGGCCCGTTTGGTTCGAATATTTGAGTAGAGTATTTGAATGAAGATTTAAATTTTTGTGAGAGAAAATACTGTAGCAAAATGATTCGACCGTGATTAGAATATCCAACCAAACGGACCCTTAGTGTATTCGACTCTTAAGTGCTAAAAGATAGAACTAGTTTTGTAAGACTGTAACACGTCCAAATTAAAGACTTTTTTTTTTTTTTTAATGGAGTTCATCCGTCAATTCTAATAAGGTAGGTGAAATAAAAATAGAAATAAAAAAACCATGCCAAGTTAACAAGAAATATGTCCCTCTTGCCAAGTTAACAAGATAATAAAAGATCGAAATAAGATTTTGGTTTTTTTTTTTTGGGTAATTAGAAGTCAGAACAAGTCTAAAAAAAAATAGAATTTAGAACACGAAAATATAAGATATTAAGATAGGTTTTTTAATTTTTCCCTTCAGAAAAATATATTGTTTCTGTTTTTATTTTTTTATCAATATAATAGGGTTTTTTTTTTTTCCTTCAGAAAAATATATTGTTTCTGTTTTTATTTTTTTATCAACATAATCCCAAAAAATTACCCATTTTAGGGTAGTTCACAAATATGCGTATTAAGAGTCCTTGTGGGGTCGTATAATCCCAATTTTGGCATCAATCTTGGGGTCGTATAATCCCAATTTTGGCATCAATCTTATAACAAAAGATTTTTTAATAAATTTAGCTACCCAAAAATAAAACCCCAAAAAAATTAGGGCAATTCCAAGTCTTGACCTTTACATAACACCAGGTTTGTTACCCTTTAGAAGTAACACACTCTTGCCAAGCAGAAGGAAGGATCGAGAGAGAATGAGGCTGCTAACACACAACATGCTGGCCTCCAATGTCAAGGGCGTGACGAATGGCTTTCCTCTGGGGATCGAAGTGGAGAAAGTGGTGGAGAAGCAGGTGGAGCTAAGCCCCGACTTCCTCAGAAATATCTTCTCCAAGATTGACTGGAAAGCCCTTGTCGACGCCTCCCGTGCCTTCGGCTATGCAGAGCTCCCCGACCAGGCTGACTCCTCCATGCTTGACTCCGACGACTTCCTCCGCAAGTTCCACCATGCCCTTCTTGAGCTTCACCTCGAGGAAGGCGCTCTCCTCTGCCCCGAGACCAGTCGCCGCTTTCCTGTCAACAAGGGCATTCCCAATATGCTCCTTCACGAGGATGAGGTTTAATTTGATTTGATTTTGGTTTTGATTCACTCATTGATAATGGAATTGGTTTGCTACAGTGAGTGATTCCCCAAAAGTTCCCGTTTGTATTAGAGTTTTGGGTATGTAAATTTATTAAGATGGTTTGAGCAGGAATAACATTCAAGGTTTTGTTTCTCGCAGTTTTTTTTAATCTATTTTGTTTCGGAAGCTTCTTTTCATGTTTTCTCTCAAGATGTTCAATTGGATGAAATGAGTCGTCTCATTTGTATGATCTCCGAACAAATGGCTGCTAAGCCCTGCTATGATCTGAACAAGGCACAAAGAAATGCGGCAGACAGAGGTAGACTAATTTCCAAAGCTTTCTGACACTACACAATTGATTCTCCATCAATTACTACTCTGTCCCAAATATGATATCAACATTGTTAATAAATTGCAAAGAATTTCTAAGCTGTAGTTTCTTTTTCGGCAATGAATGGTAATAAAACTAGCATAAAATGAACCACCTACTTCTTTGCTAACTAGATGCTAGACGTAACGAGGATCAAGGCACGTTAAAACTCTCCCATCAGCTCTGGATAAGTATCACATAATAATTTATCAAAATCTGTGTTGAACCAAAAAGCCACGCTTGCTTGGTCCTATTTATCTTCGCAGCGGGGGTTTTCACATGGTGGAGGCGGAACACCAAACACCCAGTCGAGAACATTCAAGTATTTCGATCGAAAGACCTCCCTCTCCTGTGCATAGCAGTGCATTATGATCGCTGTTGACAAGCTGAAGACCACAACATCAGCTCTCTTCAAGTTCCTTGATTGCAGCAAGTACCCAACATCGGCCAAGCATGTGAAGAAGCTCTCGATGGCTCGAGCAAGGCAGTAGAGTGATATCTCAATCCGCCTGCTTTTCTTCTCAATGGCCAAGGCCAGACCAGTTGGGAACTGCCCAACAACAGACAAAACTATCAAAATGACATGTTTTCATGCAACCATTGAACTAAGAAGTTGAACAAGGAACCGTACCGTCCCCATTGCCACCATTGGTATGTTGCATTTCTTGAAAAGCCTAAAGAGAAAGCACGTCCACATCCTGATCACCAATGAAACAGAGTTTTCTAAATAAAGAGAGCATCATTCTTAATACATGAAAGCGTGCAAGCAGTCACTATCAGGTCGAAAGCCATATTGTCTGCAGAGTAAATTGTTTTTGTTAGCCTATACATCATCAGATTTTGTTTAAACAAGCATCTCAGAAGTAGTTGGGAAAGCAAAAGATGCAAAAGCTAACATGTGGACCATTTTAAAGAATTTTCCTTCAGTTGAATGAAATGATTAGCCAGATCCTTGCCTATGACTAACCAAAAATTGATGCCTTCAAGTGTTTCAATGTATCACAAAATATAAATTTCCAGGGAGATATGGAAAATTGGAAAACATCAGCAAAATGCAGGTCCGCAAACACTATAATGTTTCCCACCAATTCGATTTTTTTTTTTAAAGCACATACACATTGTTATTCTTGGGCTAGCAAGAAACACCCAAAAAAAAAAAAAAATAGAGAACCTCATAAGTAATCCTGGATAGATTTACGAGATAATATTTGCATATAATTACTAAACTAATCAGACTATTCCTTTGCTCCTGGTGATACATTGGCGAAGTGATTTTATTTCTTTAAACCGAGGTCCAGAAAATAAATAAAAATTAAAAGAAAAAACGATAGGTGGATGCTTACCAGGCTGACGAGCAATATGCAGATAGAAACAAGCTTGATCTTGCAGTACCAAGAAGACTTTTTCCTAGTATTGTGGAAGGCCTGCGCGTGGTCAAACATGTCCGTAAGACTATCCGCGCAAAAGGAAAGGAGACACAATCACTGTAGAAGAAAGTTTTTTCTGTCGCCCGTGTTTGAGTAGAGTCTAAGAGAGTAACCAATAAAAATATTTGTATCAAATTACAAGGGACCCCAGGATTCAATCTTAATGCAATCGGTGTAGCAGAAAAAAGGACAGAAATAAGTGTTCAGCTTACGTTCCTGTTAACATATAATTGGCAGCCATAGAAGGTCCACATGTTGAAATGACCACGCTCCAAGCATTTGAGAACGTTATATTCTTTCGTTCAACTAGGAACTATTGAATTACAAGTAACCTCAAACCCTCGAGAAAATGTTTCTCTAACAAAGTTTCGAAAATTAAACCCGGTTTATTAAACACCTGTGCCAGAACTTCAACTAATATACAAGAACACAATTCATTTTCAAAGCATCAAGACACGAAAATTCATGATTTGTGAAGAAAATCAAAAGCAGTCACCTTTTCAAGAGGCCTTGGCGGTGAACTATGAGTGCAGGAATCAGATATACTGGTAGATAAACCGGTAGCGCCCTCTTATAGGCTTGGATAAGAAAAGAAAGAATGTGCCCACTGCATGATTGGTTTCCATGTATAATCTGCACAAAGGCTAACAAAACAATGACAGGCAAATTTCGAATGCAAACTAAACGCATCAACAACATACAAAAAACCAGATTCCAAATCTTCTCGTAGGAAAAAGAAAACAGTGCAATGATCAAAGATTGCATACCGAGCATGGAACTTTCATATTTGGATCTAGTTCAATGTCCACACCGAGGGATTTGTAATATGTCTCTACTGCTTCCAAATTAGTAAAAGGAATTCCGGATGCAATCTCTTTCACAGCTTTCAGAATGACAGTATCCTTTCCGCCATGTGTATTGAGAAACGATTTATATAACGGAGGCAAACTATCCTGCTTCAATATGTAAGCAGACCTGAGCAATAATTTTGCTTTCGTTATTAAGCCAAGGAACATTCTAGAGAAAAATGATATACAATCGTCTGAAACGAATAAACGAAGTATCAATACGAATTAAGAACTTTTACGCACAGAATTTGGGAAGAACAGAGACACATGAGGAAGATATCACCATGCGCCCAGGTGAGTGGCTTGCAAATTCGGCCGAATCGTTTGCTTTTGATCCCGCAGCGCGAGGCTAGCACGGCAGCTCGCATAAGAATGTATATAGCCAGACTCGTATGCTGCGTTTCTAGCCCAGTAAGAAGCATCGACGGTCCTGCTATAGCCCCCGCTAACAGAGCCCTCCATTTCGCTGTCCTGAACTAGAATCGAATCGAAAGCAAATTTTTGTCTTAACGCCAATTTGAATACAAGCATAAAATCAGGAATTCACAAAGAGAAGGAAGGAGAAAAGAAACATGCCTGCGGTGCCCTCCGAAAGAACCCATAAGCTCATCCACCGAGACGTATGTGCCGGCAAAAGTGCCGAGAAACAAACCGTACCGCAGTGTCTCCTTCACGGCCATTACGATTGCTTCGCCATTCGTGATCACCCCTTCCTTCCTGCAAACAAGAAAAAAAAGCCAAAAACACAAATCTGCATAAGAATTTCCCCACTAAGATCGAAAAAAACAATCTCCGATATCTCGAAAATCCAATCCACGGTGAACTTCACATTTCACCTTAGAGAGGCCAATGCCTTTCTCCGCCTCAACCGAGCGAGAATCGAGAACAGAGAGAGACCGCCCTTGAGACCGGCTCCGATCGAGAATCCCTTCGCGGAAGCAGTCACGATCCTCCGCAGCTTCTCCGAGTCCTGGAACGGAAATTCAGAGTACATGACCGACGACGAGGCTGCCGAGGACGAAGGACAACTATCGGATCCGCCGTTGCAATGCGCACAGGTCGCGTCGCCGTCGCCGGACTCGCCATGGTCAATACCGGCGCAACCATTCTGGCGAGGGAAGCTCACGCAGTTGCCGCAAGACGACGGCGGCGGCGTCATGGCCGCGAATCCGCTAGGGTTTCCACCAAACGACCGAGAGAGAGAGACTGAAGCGAAAGGCTTTAAAAGTAAAAGAGAGCGATGAAGAAGAACAACATGGTGCGAAATATTCGTTTATGGCGTTTGAAAGCGGGGCGAGAGAGAGGAAAGGGAGCAGCTTTGTACGTGTCAAACGACAAGACAGAGAAGCACACGTAAGTAACAGTTGTTCTTGTGGTTTGAAATTGAAATAATGACGTGTTCTCAAACTTCACCTGTTTTGCCCTACTCTGGCTCTTTCTAGTCTTTTTCGTTGCGGTTTTGTGTCTCTTGCTGGGGTTAGGGCTGTACAAAAACTACCTGTACTTATCTATCGCTTGCTCCTACATTTATCTATCTTAAAAAAAATAAATTTACGTTAACAACTTATTGATAGACGGGTTAAACCTGTTCATCAATATATTTAATAGGTGGATTTAATTTTAAGTTTTTGAAAGCGGGTTTAACTCGCACCCGTCCGCCTATATATTTTTAAAAAAAACTTATCATTTATTTGATTTTATTTTTATTTTAGAGATGATTGAATAATCCAACACTCCAATCACGCTCGACTGCCTCTTGACATATTGAAAACTAGAAATTCTCATATGATTTTGTGAAGTGATCAAAATTCGAATCAAGTAAGTTAGTAAAGAAAGCCCTAAAAGAAAAAGAACACTTGACTTTGTTCATCATTTTATTTGTAGCATTCTATTATTTTCGAACCCAGTGAATAGGCTTTAATCTTTATGGACTCTTGACTTTGTTTATCACTTCATCTGTAGTTGATGTTTCTTGTTGCAGTGAATGATTATGTTTCTTAATTTGTACTTTTGAATATGGTCAGTCTTTAAGCATCAAACTTGTTGAGAATACTTTATGTATTATCATCTTATATTTTCTACAAATTTTCTTCACTTTCTAAAAAAAAGGTCCAAAAAATTACATTCGGCAATAACATAGGTCTAAACCGCCTCAACCCGCCCGAAACCACCCAAAACCAAACAGAAACCACCCGCCATGTGGTGGGCAGTTTGCGGGTGGGTTAATCGCCAATCCGCCATCCAAAAAAACCACACCGCACCCACCCAAAAACCATCAAACCGCCCACCGTTCACCCCTAGCTGAGCTTATGTTTTGGTCCAAGTAAAAAAACAGAAAAAGCGCCTTTCCCAAAAAAAAAAAGAAGCAAAACTTACAATGAAACATGTTTTTTATCTATATTTATTTTTAACCGTTGGATTAATTTTTTAATGATTTGATTAATAAAAAAAAACAACTTTTTCTTATATGTTGTAAATTATTAACTTAAAAAGTCAAGAATCAAACTGTTAAAAAGAAAAATATTACAATACACGACCAAGTTATTTTTATTACACATTTTAAATATCTTCAAAATATATTTAAATATAAATAATTATTTTAATGTTATCATTTTGAAACATACGTAGAATATTTATATCTACAAACTGATAGGATTAAAATGTTTATCCTGTGTAAAAAAATCCAGAAAAATTAGAAAGGGAAACACAGTCCCAAAGGCGAACTTATGTGGTATTAATAAGATTGAAGAATTAAAGCATCTTTCGGGTTTGAAATGTTACACGATGAGAGTGCCACTGACCTTTTTTGGACAAACAGGATGAGAATCGACGACTTTGTAGGTTGGAGTTGGCGGGTGAGATGTTGGCCCTTTTACCTACGATGTGCTACAGTAGGAGACAATTGTGCAAGTTATTCCCTATAACTGTTTTGGCGGCGGATTATGTGCAAGTATTATTCCACATAATTGTTGGCCTTTTTCGGTACGATCTGCGCTTAAGGGGAAAAAAATGTTTGCCACGTGGGTTACTAAAGTCCCCTTCAACTCTTGGAATCCATGCGCCAAGTGATAGCCCCAGTTAGAGGAAAATGTTTTGGGGCCACCAAAAATGCTAAACGCTAATAGGTTGTTTGCAAACGTAACTTAAATTATAAAGTTGTGGTCTAAACAAATTTTATTATAGTATTTTTTTTACAAATTTAAATTACAAACTAATTTAAAAGTTTAAATTACGTTCTTAAATAGCCTATAAAACTAATAAAAGATTAATATTATTTGTATGTTTTATGTTGTGAGATTCCATTTCTGTTAACGGATGGTCTTTAACACCATTAATCATCCTACGATTATTCGTCAAATAATAGCTATCAAAGCACAAGCTGACATGTGAGCTCACAAATATCTCAATTACCCAACTCAAATCAGTTATCAACATTTTAGCCAGATAGCGTTTTTAGCCACCGTCCACATTCAAAATTATAAGAATGGTAGTAAAAGCTGCTGACAGCTTTTTAATTATAGTTGTCTCTGCTATTGTTTTTTTGGTGATGTGATAAGGTTTGCTTGTTTTCTTTGATAAGGTTTCGTAGTCAAGTGAGTCCCATAATAATGGCTGGGAAATACAGGTCAGATAATTCAATTTATGATGAATTCATATGCCACACCAGAATGCGACCATTGGCGGAGGCAAATATATGGCCCCCCCTAAATTTTTAGAAATTAATTTTAACCTAATTTTTTTTTAAAAAAATTAGATATATGCTTATCATGCCCTATTAAAAAATTGAAAGATATTGTTTTGTTCCAATTTTTTTTTAAAAAAATTATAATTGTGCCCCCTTTTAATGATAAAAACAAATAAGATTATTAACACCAATGGCCTCTATAACTTTAGGGTCTCTCCCACTTTCTCCTATAAACTGTAAAAATTACCACCTTATTCCTAAACATTCAAAGCTCCTCATTTTAGCCCATGAACCTCTAATTTTTGGTTCAAATAGACAAAGCTAAACATACATGATTTGTACATGAGAGTGATAAAATTTTATGTTTGCCCTTATAAGTGGCCATGTGTGAATCACGCAGGCTTAATTCCATTTATTCGAAAAATCAGAGTTTCATGGAGCAAAATGAGGAGAGAGCAATAAGTGGTAATTTCCCAAATTTTGGGGGTAAAGAGAAGAATTTTGAATATTCAAAAGGTAAAGTAATGATTTTTAAAATTCAATGGGACAAAGTAGGAGAGACCCTAAAGTTTAGAGATCATTGACGTTAATAATTCAAACAAATAAATTATATATCCATTTAATAAAATATTGTATCTATTTTTTTATAGTGTTCCTACCAAAAAAATTCTGGCTCGGCCATGGAATGTGACGACTCTCAGGATTATTTGGATAATGTCATAAGGCCGCTCTCTGTTCCAATCTTTTTACTTAAAGTTCTCTCTCTTCCCTTGAGCCCCATAGCAATCCACTTAACCAAGCCTTGGCACTTCGTTGGACTGGGTTGATTGGCCGCTCCGTTGAGCCGCAGTGGAGGCCTTCGGATCCGTTGTTTGCAACTCGCAAACGAGTGTAAATAAAAGTGAGTACCAAATTGGATCAAGTTTCTCACTCACCACTGTCATGTATCAAATAAAGAAATCCAAATATCAACCCTGTAAAAGTAGTATTCCTCCGGTTCACACCCGAAAATGGCCCGCCACAACTCCAACCTTTGTTCAACAACTGTAAATTAGCAAATCCTCCCAACTGCCAACTTCGACATTGAAAGTGCTACTACTACCATCACAATAAAACCAAGGCCACAAACTACTGTTTTCTAAGCCCCTTGCATTTTGGTATCCTGTGCGGAAAGGAAATAGGATAACATACAATGTTCAAAGCTTAATTTTTTTTATGTTGGATCATTAATTGCTCACACCTACTTGCCACATCTCATAAAGCATAAAACATGATTTCTCCGCAACAAACAGTGATGCAGCGCATGATGAGCTTGCTAAAAGTGAAAAGGGAAATCGCTAAAAGTGAAATATGTAATAATGTTCTTTTTTCTAATCAAAATCAAATTTCTCTGGCTTTCATCTTCAAAATCAAGTGTGTATGTCTTGCATTACCGTCAAATTTTTGAGTCTGAATAAACCTTGAATCTGGTACATTGTGATGACGATTCAATTTCCCGCCTCTTGCAATGGAAAGATATATTGCCCGCATCAATGGTATCTGCTACGTAGAAACAATCCTTCCCTTCTTAAAATATGGGTGGTTCTCCTCCCAGTTGCTGTACAACTTCTCGACGTCTTCTTCCATAGGCTTGTTCAATCTCTCTCTATCTCTTCATTCCACTTTAAGAACTATTTTCATGAATTCATAGACGAAATAACTTATTGCAGCCGAAGGAAGTACCTGAGTACAAAAAAAATATCAAAATGGAAAAAGTAAGAAGAAAAGGAAGCTTAAAACTGAAGGGCTGAACATTTAAAAAGTCATATCTAAGAAGAAAAATGACTGCAAAATTAAGACTGACGGATAGATTAGACATTGAATGAAATGATTCTCGAGTAAGAAGCACACTAAAGTTTACTAAAGACCACATCATCAAATCTAATAAAGTTCGGACCCGTCGCAGTTAAGAGAGAGAACTTATCTCAGTGATTATGTACCTGTAGCAAGCTGGGAAGTAGTCCAGCATAGAGAGCCTGGGACTCCTCCTTGCTTGACTATTTCTGCACAAGTTGCCAGGGCACTCAATCTAGTTGCCTGGACTTGTAGTTGAAGCGTTCTCCTCACAACCTCACACGGGTAAGTAGCAGCTTCAGCACAAGCACCAGCAATAGCACCATAAAGCAACGTCCTAATTGGTCCCAACTCCAATTGATCCAAAACATTCAATTCCTTCCACTGTTGGTTCATGTTTTGAATTCTTTTCCTTCCTTCTGGTAAATGCAGATAAGCTGATTTCAGTATATCATACACACCATAAAAAACTGCACCTGAAGGTGCCATACTTAAAATAGAGGGTACTAAGCCCTTGTACAGGCAGAGAAATCCTTCAGTTTGGATCATGTGGCGGAAAGCACCGACAACACCACCCAAGGCTTCTCCACCAGAAGCCACTAACTTAGTACGAATCTGAAAGGCGCATCTTCTTGCATGATTAACATATACAAGTGAAGGGGGCTAAAATCAATGAAATCTTAGTTCTGCCAACTTCCTTTTTACCCGAGACATTTGACTGCTAAATGCTCCAGAGTAAATTGAAAAAATGTGAACCAGCAAAAAACGTAAATTTACAAACAAATGCAAGGAAATGTAAACCTAGTGGCCACAGCCACCAAAGACAATAGACCCTTGCATTTCTTGCGTCAGACAGATGGTCCAAATTGAAAGCATTCCCATGTTAGTCTTACTCAATCAGTTGATTCAGCATGTCAAGCAATTGTGTTATGTGCACACTTTTTATGTAGCCTAGATAATCTTAGCACCCATTATAAGATCCGTAGAACAAATACATCAAGTTATAATCACCTAAAATATATCTTATATATGCACATAGCAAAGAAAAAAAGCACATGTTTAATACAAGTTCTATCATAAATGTTATGCACAACTGAAGTCAAAAAACCAATCTAATTGCAAAGTTTCCAAAATTCACGTACTGTGTCAAGTGGTAAGCAGAGTACAGTTGCAGTAATGCCAGCCGCAGCACCTGCAATGAACCTCTCAAAATTAGTGGTCTCTTCATCCTTAGAAAATCTGAGCAATTGCTTTCTGTAAGTATCATAAGCACAAAAATTGACGGCTTTAAATGGCGCTGTGCGAAGGATGTTAACAAGGTTCGCCTTCCAAAAGCCTCTCAAGCCTTGAGAAGCCGCGATCGTTTTAAGGAGCTCGAATAGATTCTTCTGCTCACCACGAACTATGTATTCCAGCTTTAGCCTCTCAAGTGGTGCCACAAAAGTTCTGATCACACGAATATTCAATTTCTCTTCACAACCAATATTAAGTCTTTACAAAACTATTAACTAATAGGTACAAAGAGCATTCAATGTTTCTTACAATTAATTAGCAAATCGTAAATCAGAATGCTAAACCAAATTGTTCAAACAACGAGAAATTTTCCACTGTATTAAATCAATCCAAACAATAAAGCATATAAGAAGATACGAAATTCTGTCTCCAATGAAGATTTTTTCTTCAACAAAAAAGCAAATTAAGAACAACGAAAACGCACCTGGAAACCATGGCAGCGATAGCGCCGGCCCATAAATGCTTGGTGGTGTTCACAGCAGCGCCTTTCCGAACCCTAATTTCCTCAGCCAGAGCGTCCTCGGAAGCCTCATACCCATTCTGAACCAAACACCTCTTTGTCTCGCGAACAATCCCGTCGCTTCTCAAGCTCACTGACAAGAACCTTCCTCCGTTGAATCGACACATACACGACGATAGTCTGTTTAAATCTATTAATGAAACAGGTCATTATCACAGTTTAAATGAGTAGAGTTTAGTTTTTAGAAACATACTAATGCTCTGGCAAAGTTGAGGAAAATAAATTCTTTTTCTTATTTTAGAAAATTTGTGACGGAATAGATTTTCTTTCTTTTTTTTCAATATTGGATCGAAATGAATCGAGTAAAAAGGAGAGTAATTTTTTATTAAAATAATTTTCCTTTTTTTTAACATGTTTTATAAATGGTTCATTTGCACTAATTTTCATTTAAAAACTATTATCAAATATCAATTTGGAGTCTTTTGTCAAGAATTTTAATTCAAGGAGTTTGGCTAAATTTTTATTTTAAAAATCATTATTCCAAACAATAATAAGTGCATGAACTACAATATTAAAAAGTAAAAAATAAATGAAAAATATTTAGAGACACTATCAATATCAATATCAAGCATCATAAAATAAACTTGGTAGTCTTACACTATGAGAGTCATATTTTAGGTTTTGTTTGTTTCACTTGGGTTTTATCTGTTTGGTTTTATTTATGTGTTTGTCAAATAAAAAGGGTCATATTTTCACTTGTTAATTTTAGCATGATTTAATTGCTTTGTTGGCTTTTTATTATAATAAAAGAAGAGTCTTTCTACCTGAAGGGTCGTTTTTATGTCTTGTTTGCAAGATTGTCCTTTTGTGGAGTTGTGTTTGGCCTTTGTGCTTTTAGTCTGTTGATTTTGATCGATTGTAGTTATCCACTATCTTCGGTGGTGTTTTTTTTGCTCTAAGTCTATTGTAGTGTATTCGAAAAGCTTATTGTGTGCTTGGTTAGTAATGTATCTATTAGATTTCTTCTTATTGGAACTCGATGCACCTATTATTTTTTTGAACATTTTAATTGAATTTATTGATAGTTTCAGTTTGTCATTGAGATTGAGTAGCTAAATATGCTGCGGTATTTCGTGTGGTGCTGATGTTCTAACTTCAGAAGCAAATTATCATTTTCAAAAATAAATAAATAAATAAAGGCTTAACCGCCTCAACTGACACGTCATGGCTTTTGTGTCATGTACATGTATAAAAATAACGGCGGAATGTTGGCGCCCATTTCATTTCAACTACAGCACTTTGAGGTTCCGACCCTCGCAGTCTCAGACTCTCAGAGTTCCAGAGCGAGAGCATACGGCGAAAGTTTCTAGGGTTTCTTTCGCTTTCTTGTTCTCCCCGGCGAGAGGCTTTCGATCTCGAAGATGCAAAAGCTAGGGTTTCCAAGCATGAAGAGCTTTGATCAATGGAAGTCGCTGACCGGATCGGTGTCTAGAACTGCAAAGACCTTCTCCTTCTCTTCGCGTCCTCCCGGAGATTCAATGTCGTCGGGAAGTTTCGCGAATCTGAAGCTAACCGCAGGTTCTATTCGATCGGAATTTGTTTTTGTTGTTTGTCTGATTTTCTCGGGAAATTCGGAGACTTTCTGACACTGTTTGGTCGATTCTTCGATTGTAGAGAAATTGATGAAAGAGCAAGCTTCCGTGAAGACTGATCTAGAAATAGCGGTAAACCTCTTTGCTTTTACTCGCGTGTGATCTCGCACATCTTCTGCCTTTTCTGCTCTTGCAATCTTAAGCCTGTGATTGTGCATTTCTGCTTCACTCTCTGTTTGTTCACAATTTGTGATCGTTAGCGTTTCGTTTTTATTCATCACTGAGATGGCGGTGATTATATTCTATTATAATAAATAAATTAATCAAAAAATTGCAGAACAATAAGCTGAAAAAATCAATGGAGCATATCCGCGCATTAGAAGAAAAGCTGCAAAATGCATTTAATGAAAATGCGAAGCTCAAGGTGAAGCAGAAAGAAGATGAGAAGCTGTGGAATGGATTAGAATCAAAATTTTCTTCTACTAAGACTCTGTGCGATCAACTCACTGAGACTTTACAGCAATTAGCGAGTCAGGTTCATGATGGTAAATATTATTAGGAGCTCTCTTCTCGTTCAAATTTTGTTATAGTCCAAATATTTATAAAAGGAAAAAAAAAAAAAAACACAGAGTGCTAATTTCTGTTTCCTGCTTTTAATAGCTGAGAAAGATAAGGAGTTCTTTGAGGGAAAACTATCTGCAAGTGCAGTAGCTCTTGATAATTTGAATCAACAAATCAACGGTCTGTCTCTGAAATTAAACGCAGCAGGGGAAATTATTAGACAGCGTAAGTTGTTACTTTCTTTTGTCCTCTCTCTCTCTCTCTCTCACAAAAGGTACTGTATTTATAGCATAACACAAATTACACTGTATTGCCGCTGTCTGGAAAAGTCAAGCTGGATATAGTTTCGTTTGACTGCTAATACACAGATTGCAATTTTTTTGACTCTCTGACATGCATCTTCGAATGGTAGGTGAAAAGGAGCTGGAAGAACTGAAAATTGAAAAAGAAGAAAGGGATACGTTTTACAGAGATGAAAAGTGCAGAACAACCATTCTCATAGAGGAGAAAGGTAGAAATCTTGCGCGTTTGAAATATCCCTAGAATTTTTATCCAACTGGCAACTTAGTTATAGCTTATAGTGTTAATTTTTTCTCGGTATCTAGAAGACAGAATACCAACTAAACAGTTGTAGATTGCATTCTTGTCACTAACCTCCTTTTAGGTTGCAGTTTTCAGTTCTTTTTTTTTGAAAGATTTTTCAAATTCGTATGAACGACATCGTGCATGGAAGATTGAGAAAGTATGCATTTGGCACATGCTTCATAGTTCAAACAATATCGTTCACTTACTTTTGAGGTTCCCATATATAAATCTCCATGGTCATGCTTTGCTTTATTATATAATTGGATTTCAGATTTATCAATGTCAATTATCCTGGTTGCCAGAGTTGTCCTCCTCCTTCTTTGCTCTTGATTTTCTGCTGTTATTATCAATGCAGTTGAAATAGGCTTTTGGATTTATCATTGGCTGAACTATCATTATTTTATTCTGATTGTTCCTTTGGTAGGAACCGAGAAGCAACATGTGTTTGTGTTACTGCTATGATTTATAATTATGGTATAGACTGCATCTTTAATTATGTCGAGTTGATGCAAAATTCAATTTTCAGTGATTGGAGGTGTGTGTTTGTTTGTTTTAAAGGAAGTTTTATCTTTGTACTGCAGATGCCATGATAAAGAACTTTGAGACAACTGTAGAAGCCAATAGACTGGCCACAGAAAGTTTGAACTCTAAACTGGGTGAGGTGATGCTTGAGTTGAAGGTGAAAGGAGATCAAATTAACAACTTGCTAACCATCAAGGAGAACCTTGAGAAAGAAAAGAGTGATGTTCAATTGCTAAAAGATGACCTCGCTATAAGATTGGATATATCCCTCCTTGAAATAAAAAAATTGGGATCTCTTATTCATGTACTGGGTTCACTGTTGGCTGAAGTGGATAAACAAAGTTTGACTTTCTTGGATAAGTTTGATCAGTTAAACTCTCTCCATGATTTTTGCCTGAAGTTGGTTCAGCAGGAGAAAGACCTTGCTGCCAGGCATGCACAGAGACAGTATGATCAACTTCATGATAAGTTCCTACACATAACATCCGAGAAGGATGCATTGCAGTTGGTTAATCAGGAGTTGAACAATAAAGTAATTGAACTTCAAAAAGTTCAGGAGTCTATCATGGCTCAGCTTTCAGAGGAAGGTCAGAAAGCAAGGGAAAGGATCCAGAAGCTGGAGTCTGAAGCAGAAATTTTGGTGTCAAAGAAGATTGAAACAGAGAAATTGGTTTCCAAGTTACAACTGAAGATTGATACTCTTTCTGAAAGTTCAAAATCATCAGATAACAAAATGGTTTGTAAATTTTTTCGATTTATCCATGAAATTTTTGGCATGCAAAGTTCCTACCTTAAGGCTGTTGTTCTTTCGTATCTTGCAGCAAGATCTGCTGCTGAAAATTTCAGCATTGGAAAATGAGAATGAAAAATTTTCAGAAAAATTACAACAAGAGATGCAGAAAAAAGTGGAAGAAATTGATACTTTGCGAAAGGAGGGTGAGAAACGTGGCGAGCACATAGAGTCACTGGAGAAACAAGTAGAACAGCTTCGCAAGTTTTTAGAGGAAAAAGATCAGCTAATTCTGCAATATAAGGAACGAGAGACAAAGTTGGAAGAACAAATTACAGAGGTTCTGAAAACAGATTTTGTATTTTACAATGTGGTTCCTAATAATATCTCAATATCTTAAAACTTTCATTGCAGAACCAAGTACTGTTGACTGCTGCTGAAAGCAGACTTGCAGAAGCAAGAAAGCAATATGATGTGATGCTAGAAAGTAAACAGCTAGAGTTATCAAGGCATTTGAAAGACTTATCTCAGAGGAATGATCAGGTGTTATCTCTCATTACTTTATACGAAATATCTGAAATCTTTACAAGTACCTTTAGATTGACCTCAAAAGTGTGTTCCATTAGGCAATCAACGACATCCGGAAGAAGTATGAGGATGAGAAGTTGGAGATTGTTAACATGGAAAAGGCAAAGGTTTGTCATTTCGTAATCTCTTTAACATTGTTAGTTGTGAGTTATGTTCTCATCTTTTTGAACCTGCAGGCAGAAAAAGTAATAGGAGAAATGGAAGCAAAATGTGAGCAAAAGGTTGCAGAGTGCAAAGAAGAATCAAAACAGTATCTGATGCGTGTTCAGGAGGAACATGCTACTCTGGTATGCCTCAGAAATTGTTGCAAGCTTAATGTTAAATTGTCAAATTTTCTCGTTTCATATGATACATGTTTGCTCGTACAACATACTTATTATCCTGGAAATATTATGAGATCATCAATCTTTTAGGACTAAGTCTTTGCCTATTTTAGATACTTGTTAACATGGTTTGACTTTTGAGGATACAGTAACTTCATTCCTAGTCGTTCACCATTTCAATGTAACTACATGCTCTGTTATCTGAGTCAGGACATAACACAAAGCTTGCCTTAACGCTGTTTGAAGCTTGATGGAGCAGGAATTACTTTCTAAGCTGCAACCATTGTTTTTTTCTGATTATTTTTGTTGTGCACTGCGCCATGGTGTTCATTAGATCTTCACAGTCTAAGTTGCATGCATTCAGATCATTGTCTGACTCTCCTCCTGCATGTGTGTAGGTGAGTCGTATTCAGCAGGAATATGATAGGAAAGAACTGAACCTCAAAGCCAATCATGACGAAGAGCTAAAACGTTCTCAACTTCAAGCTGAAAATGAACTGAAAGAGGTACATGCAGTTCAGATTTGGTAGTCTCAAAGTTTGCTTATGTTTGTAATAGCTGTTATTTGTACAGAAAATGACATCATTGAGGAACGAGCATGAAGCTCAGATGAGAGCTTTGAGGTGTCAGCATGAAGACGAGTGTACAAAGCTTCAAGAGGAATTGGATCTTCAGAAGTCCAAAGTAACGTATCTTCCCTGCTGCATGGTATACAACTAGATGATCATTGCAGTGTATTCATTTTGATGATCATCACAGGAGGACCGGCAGAGGGCTTTATTGCAATTGCAATGGAAAGTGATGGGCGATAAAGTACAAGAGGACCAAGAAGTGAATTCAAAGAAGGTTTGGATTTTGTGGATTTCTCTTTTGTCTGTCTCAAGTAGATGCGGATGTGTGGGATCTCGATGCATCATTCCTATTATATTATTTCTCATATGAAATTGCTAGACGCCTTAATTTTTCTTTCTTTTTGGACCGAAAAGTTAATCTTTTCTGATGTGACATGTGCAATTAGGTACCTTTGTTTCCCTCTCTCTTGAAGTTGTTTGTAATTGCTGAGTGCTATTTATATTCTCCACATTATACTTTCATGTGTTCACCACATCCAAAATTCACATTTACGCTGACCTTAATTATATTGTTTCAGGATTACTCCATTTCCTCACTTCAAATACTCAATTCTACCGGTTCAAAAAGAAGTCAACGTCCTCTTGCAAGGCCAGAGGATGAAGAGAAGGTGAAAACGCTTGTGACAGAACGGATCAATTAGCACATTTCAGACTTGCTTCTTATCTGGTCATATCATTATATTTCTTCTCAGGATTCACCCTTCCTGAGAGCAACACAAACACCAGTGTCACAGTTCTTGATGAAAGTAGAGAACGCAAGCACGGGAAGTGTGTTGAGTATTCCTAAGCACCATAAGAAGGCAAGTAATTCTTAATAGAGTTCTCCCCTTCCCAAGTATGCCCTTAAATGGTGATTTTAAGCATTTCAAAAAAAAAAATGGTGGTTCAATAAATTTATTATAGCTGCAAATAGAATCTGATTCAGCCACATATGGTCCTCCTTAAAGACTTACCTCATAGCACTGCAGGTTACTCGTCATGAATACGAAGTTGAAACTGCTAATGGAAGGACAATTACAAAACGAAGGAGAACAAAGAGTACAGTCATGTTTGAGGTTTATTCTTGGTCACCTTGATAAACTAACATATACATAAACTTAAATGTGGGATATGTGTTATCCGATGCTGAATTTTCTGTTTTATGATCAGGATCCGAGAAAACAGAAAAAGATGAATACACCAAAAGCAAACACCCCCAGGACTCTTGCCAAGGTATCTGAATATTAAAACCAATTATTTTATATCTTCTTTCCATTTTCTTTTAACCATTCATTGTTCTTTATCATCTCTTTAAAGACTAACAATCTTTTCAAATAACTGAGGGTCTAGGACTTATTATTGCAATTTAATAGACCAAGGATAGCATGGTTTTGTAGAACCTTCACATGACCAAAGAAGCGTGGTGTCCTCAATCTAGATACATAAACTTTTCACGCTTTCTCTACCTTGACCCTAGTATAGGAACTAAACATCCTTTCACAACTTCATTTTGGGTCTCTCAGCTTCTTTTTCGTGGCACATTCCAGAGCATGCTTAGTATAGGAACATGAATTGCCGGTTCACTTATTGATTGGGAAGGGTAGTTCTCGTAACGCTTCGCTATATAACTTTCATGTATGCTGCTTTTGTCAGTTCTGACTGTCAGCACATTAGATGCTAGTTCACTTCCATATCTAAAAACTTCTTTGGTTAGACACTTTGTTAAAGCTACCTATACATTGAACTGAACTCTGATTTCAGGTTCTTTGGTACATTAAGATTCATGTTAAGTAATGCATTTTAAAGCTCGGTTATCTTTAATGTGTAACATTTTTATAGCTTATGCAGGGTATGGAAGGGGCTCGTCCACGTCCTTCAAACATAGGTGATCTGTTCAGAGAAGGGTCTCTGGATCCCTATGCAGATGATCCATATGCATTTGATTAGAGGTATTTGGAATTAGTTATCTGCACATGCTACTCCAAAGACATTTATTCTTGTGATATAATGTTGTATCTGTATTTCCTTTTAATAGTGACCCTCAGGGCCCAAAATCTACTAAACTGATATTTCAAGCGGACATGAATCTGTCATGATATCTAACTTCTTTTTTCGAGGGGAATCCGCCATGGTTCTTCTCGACTGCATCACCGTGGCAGATGGGCATTCATTTGATCAGCACAACGGATCTGAAGGGAAGTGTCAACATGCACACATGATTGGATTTTTCTAGTTACCACTGAATTGTTGCTTTCCCTTGGACAGCTTTGTCAATTCCGAACTCGGTTGTACATAAATAAAGGTTCGCAAAATGGAAAATGACAAAGCGTCAAGAGTTGATAAACTGTGACTGTTGGTCTGTTAACCTCGTACGAAAAGTAATGCAGGTTGGGACTTTTTTTGTCTCCCATCTTAGACTTCTTCTTTCTCCAGGGTGCTTCGCCCAAATTTTAATATACAATTCATGCTTGTTTCTTTTTGGCCTTTTAACAATTAAACCATGAAAGTACGGTGATTTAGAGAGCAATTGAAAATTAGGGCAAAAGCCTTCAGGCACAATATTAATATATTCTATTAATTGAGAAATTGGTCACACCTCCTTGGTAGAAAGTAACACTAGAGTGTTATATCCAAATTTTTACCCGTCCCGATTCAAACAAATAATATGCTGATCAAGGAATTAGCATAGCTTTGTATAACTTATCACTGTAAATATAATGTTCGATAAATGAGTTTGAACTCAAATACTATAGCATGTGAGAGTTTTCATTTTAGCATATTTTTATTTTACGTAGTTCACGAACACATTTGTCAAACACGTCTAGTATTTTAATGGTTAATATGTAAGAAAATTTACATATACAGAGTTATGATTTTCATATATGCATAAATCAAATTACACAAAAATCATCTAAATACGAAAAAGTAAAGGAAAGAATATCTAACATCCAGCCATTGACAAATAGAATACCTCTGCAAGAAATTCTTAAAGAATTTTGTAAAAGAAGAGGCTCTTCTAAACTTTTTGTAATTTTAAGAGATGGCGTATTTTTGAAAATAATTGCACGGTTTAGGGACCCTTACGTGATATTTATAGATACACACACCATCAGGGTGTACGTTATCTTTCATGAAATAAAGCATTATTTTGAAGTGTTATGACAGTTTTGAATACCCTTTGATTTTCACTCTTTAGAACATACGTGTCTATTGGACCACTAAAATTATTTTTATTTATTTGTTACCATTTAAAAAATAAATAAATAATAATAAATAAATTAAAAATAACATTCTCCCACTTAGTCCACATATATTTTCTAAATAACCAAAATAAACCAATCTCAAACTTAAGGAATAAACACATAAATTATGACGATAGGTCCTCTTATAATGAGTACTATCTTCCATGTATTACAATGCATTATATTCCTTAATGATAACTCATAAATGGCAACTGTAACGCCCCCTTACGGACGTCACAAATGTCGTTACATTCATTCTTCTATTTTTTTTATCATTATTTAAGATAAACTATTTAATAAAAACATAAATTTAAAACATACCCAAGGATCCATGCATACATTTTTTTTAATAAACTACTTGATTATAAACATTCCTTAAATAGTTTATCACACCAAAACAAAAGAACCATAATTTAAATAAAACAACTCAACATTTGAAATTTACTTGCACAGTTCGGCAGGCCGAACTTCGGACTTCGACAGGCCGAACTTTACTTGCAATCCAAAGTCATCCACCGGCAGGCCGCTCGAGGCTTTGCAAAACAGGGTTTCAAAATCCAATACAATCGATAGGCCGACACAAGGTAGTCGGTAGGCCGATCGTTGCATCGGCAGTCCGACCAGTAATGGTCAGCAAGCCGACCGACTATCAAAATAAAAAATTAATTTAAAACAAGTTCCAATATCTCAAGGTGCTGGAAAATAAATATACTCAGAAAATAAAACATAGTTCATAAATTTTAAAACTTCTTTCTTAGCGTCTTCCATTTTCAATCCATCGTGTATAGCCCACTCGCCTATCCTTGCCCTCCACCTAGTCCAAAATTTTCTTGCCCTTATCTACAACATGATATAAAACTGATTAAGCGAAAGCTTCGTAAATACATTTCATATCTCACAAAATTAAAACATTTTATGAACATCATCACCATATGCATCATAATAGTGCACTAAGCACAATTTCATATAGATCATATCTTTCATTATATTATCCATATTAAAACTTTGTTCATTTTATCTTAAAGGCCCAAGTGTTAAACCATTATCATCATCATAGGCGCGCCGTCATGAGAGGAGAGGAATAGCTAATCCCAAACCAAACATGACATCATAACATAGACATAACATAAACATAGGTGTGCAACACTTATTTAGGAGGTACTTATATATATACATACATATTTATATACTTTTATACTTTGAAATATGTCACCATTAAACATGCATAACTTTTGAACAAATTAAATCTTTCATAAATAACATTAAGTGAAACCAACATAAAATTATCGTAGATATCATCATAAACATTACTTCAAACTTTTACAAACCATACCATGCTGCAGATGAGAATGTACTTACCTGTTAACCTACTTAACCTTAATTGTAGGCGACGTCACCACGGTCTTGATATGCTCACTCCTTAGTGTGCTCATGTCATACATCCATAAAAATTAACATTTATTTTCATGAAATCATTCAACACCATATAACATCTTTCAATACTATATTAACACACACATACATTCATTTCTTGAAAACATCGATTTCATAATACGTTCCATTAACCTCCAAAACATTAGAACAAATCTACCAACAAAAGCAAAACAGTGAATAACCCTTACTTTCATTAATATAATAAATTATCTATATCCTATAATAATTTCATAAAAAAAATGCTACATATAATAAACATTTAAAATCACAACATAGCCAAAGATTTCCTTTAAATAACTTCAAAATAGTCCAAAACATACATTGGAAGACAGGAACAAAATAACTTACATCATACTAAGCAGTGAGTTTCATACAATCATCATAATCTAGTAAATTAAATAAAATTACTATGACTCTTAAATTCATATGACAACTTATTAACATATAATTACAAAAGCACAAAAAGTTTCATCACAAATTAAGTTCATTAATCATACAAAAACTTCACACAATAACAGTCTCAAAACCTAGTCTTAATGAAAATTCAATAACACATAAACATATCCATCAAATCATCACCAAACTTTTCAGTCCATAACTTAACATATACATGAACATATTTGTAAAAATTTCGTGGGAAATAACATTTATTTGTATTATGAACAAAACCTATATTTTTGTGCAATCACAACCAATTAGCAACAATTATCTGTGAGTGGCAACGAAAAGAAAATCAATATCTCAACGTAGAAAAATCCAATGAAAGTGAAATTTAGAGGGATAACACATAACATATACATGAATAACATATTAAAATTTCAAAGAAAACGGAAATTTGTAGGCAAAGATATAAGGGGTCGGATTATAGGGTAATCAAAATTTCAGAATTGCTAAAAAGAGTCTCTTACCTCAAAACAATCTCTTCTCAAGCTTCCTTCGAATTCGTCCAAAGAAACTCAATATTTCTTCCAATTATTCGCAAGAAAATAGAGGAGAGAAGGGAAAAGAAAATGTGTAGAGAAAGGGAGAGGGGGAGAGAGAGAAAGCGTGATAGAAAAAAGAGGTTCGTTTACATGAAAATGAAATATCATAAAGGGAAAATTCATCTTCTCTATAATTATCAGAAATTTTTTTATTAGAATTGGGGCAAATCACGTGGGAAATGGAGAGGATTGGGGAAAGTCAGCAAATTTGTTCCCACTTACCATATTTCGACTTTCAAAAATAGAAAACCTTATCAAAGAATCCAATCAATCTAAAGTCAAACCTTGTATTACCTAAAATAAGGAATCAAACAAAAAATATGCTAATCAATAAAAAATATAATCATTCCAATTATATCCAATCACATAATCATCCTTTTCATAAATTTTGGGAGAGATTTCTGCTAACTGTTCATCAGCAGTCTTCAACCTACCGACTGCTTAGTTCGGCCTATCGAAGGCATGAGGTCCGGCTTGCCGATGAAATTCCATCGACTTGTCGTTCTATGAGGGACAATTCGGCATGCCGAACTTGAAGATTCGACCCACCGATTTGCCATATCAGAACATTAATTTAAAAAATAATATTAGACACACATCGTAAATGACATTAACACTTTGAGCACATCAATTCTACGTGACCGTCACCTGTCATAACACTTATAACAAAATAGTCAGTAACATAATGTCATCTATTACTAAAGAAAATACTTAAGGTCGTTATTCATTTAACCTAATCCGTTACATGAAAATTGGCGGGAGTTACAATTCTCCCCACCTTATAAGAGTTTCGTCCTCAAAACTCAAAATAGTTGTGGATACTTTATTCTTATGTCATCTTCACGTTCCCATGTAGCTTCTTCCACTTAAGTGATTTCGCCATAAAATCTTGACCTAAGGAATTTCTTTATTCCTTAAGGTCTTGGTCTTCCGATCTAAAATCTCCACTAGCTTTTCTTCATAGCTGAGATCATCTCTCATTTTGACCACCTGTGGCTTAATCACGTGCGTAGGATCTGGGACATAATTCTTGAGCATTGAAACATGGAACACATCATGAATAGATGACATTTTCAATGGTAGTCTCAACTGATAAGCTACTTTGCCTATCCCCTTCATGATTTTATAAGGTCCAATAGACCTCAGGTTTAACTTGCCTTTCTTTCCAAACCTCATGACTCTTTTCATTGGTGCAACTTTCAAGAACACTGATTTGCCTACAGCGAATTCTAAAGGCCTTCTTCTTCTGTCAGCATAACTTTTCTGTCGACTCTGAGCGGTCTCTATTCTTCTTCTTATCAATTTAATCATCTTAGAGGTTTCATTGACAAAATCAGTCTTTTCACTGTCAATGCTTTGCATCATCTTCTTTTCACCAGTTTTATGTCAACATATAGGCGACCTACATTTCCCCCCGTATAGGGCCTTATAAGATGCCATTCTAATCATCGTCTGGTAGCTGTTCTTGTAAGCTAATTTCGCTAACCGCAACATTTTACACTAGCTGGTCTTAAAGTTGAGAGTATAGGCCCAAAGCATATCCTCTAAGATCAAGTTTGTCCTCTCTGTTTGGCCATCTGTCTGAGGATGAAAAGCTGTACTGAAATGCAACTTGGTCCCCATTGCAGCCTGTACACTTTTTCAGAACTTGGACGTAAACCTGCCATTACAATCGGAGATGATAGACTTAGGGATTCCATAAAGTCATACAATCTCCTTGACATAGAGTTCTGCTAACCGCTCCATAGAGTAAGTGATCTTAATGGGAATAAAATGCACCGTCTTCGTCAGTCGATCGACAACAACCCAAATAGCATCATAACCATTCATAGTCCTTGGCAACTTGGTAATGAAATCCATTGCAATATCCTCCCATTTCTATTCTGGTATCTTGATTGACTGTAAATCGCCGCCAGGTCTCTGGTGTTCAGCTTTGACTTGCTAGCATGTCAAGCATTTCTTCACATACATGGCAACATCATGTTTCATTCCAAACCACCAAAAGCTATCTCTTAGATCATTGTACATCTTTGTTGCGCCTGGATGAATTGAATAAGGAGTGTCGTGAATTTCCGCTAAGATTCTTTCCCTTAGGTTATCAATGTCCGGAACACATAAGTGGCCCTTGAGGTGCAGAGTTCCATCATCATCAATTCGAAACTCTTCACATTTTCCTTCCTATATTTCCTGCTTAATCCTTGCGAGGCTTACATCTTCATCTTGTTTACTCCAAATCTCATCGTGCAGCGTTGGAGCATCAGTGAGTGCTGATAGCTGGCCTGTTATAAGTTTCAAACCGAAGTCCAGAATTTCTTTCCTTAAGGGTTGAGACATTGCTTGTAATGACATCAGCGTGGCAACAGTCTTTTTACTTAGTGCGTCAGCTACTCGGTTAGCCTTTCTAGGATGATAAAGGATTTCACAATCGTAATCCTTCACCAGCTCTAGCCATCTTTGTTGTCTCATGTTCAGGTCCTTCTAAGTGAAAAAATACTTTAAACTTTGATGATCAGTGAAAATCTTGCATTGGATCCCATACAAGTAATGTCTCTATATTTTTAGTGCAAAAACAACGGCCGCTAACTCGAGATCATGAGTAGGACAGTTCTTCTCGTAATCCTTTAGTTGTCTCAATGCGTAAGCGATCACTCTGTCATTCTACATTAGAACAACACCAAGGCCCATCTTAGAGGCATCACTGTAAATTACAAATCCGTCGTTTCTTTCAAGAATGGCCAATACTGGAGCTGTAGTTAACCTCTTCTTCAGTTCTTGGAAACTCTTCTCGTATGCATCTGTCCATTCAAACTTCTTTCCCTTGCGAGTTAAATTTATGAGTGGCGCTGCTATCTTGGAGAAGTCTTCCACGAATCTTCGGTAATAACCGGCTAGGCCCAAGAAGCTCCTTATCTCACTTGTATTTGTCAGTTGTTTCCAGTTTAGAACAGCCTCTACTTTAGCAGGATCTACCATTATCCCTTCTTTTGATACTACATGCCCCAAGAAAGACACTCTATCGAACTAGAACTCACACTTGGAGAATTTTGGATATAGCTTGTGTCTCCTTAATGTCTCCAGCACGAAACTTAGATGCTCCGCATGTTCTTCCCGATTCTTTGAATAAACAAGAATATCATCGATAAACACAACGATGAATTTATCGAGAAAATCCTTGAATACTCGATTTATCAGGTCCATGAAGGCTGCAGGTGCATTCGTTAGACCAAAGGGCATAACCACAAACTTAAAGTGACCATACCTCGATCTAAAGGTTGTTTTTGAGATGTCTCCTTCTTTGATCTTTAACTGGTGATATCCCGACTACAGATCAATCTTTGAGAATACAGATGCAAATTTTAATTGATCAAACAAGTCATCAATTTGAGGCAATGGATACTTGTTCTTGATCATCACCTTGTTCAATTCTCTATAGTCGATGCAGAGTCTCATAGATCCATCATTCTTCTTAACAAATAGAATTGGGGCTCCCCACTGTGAGTGACTAGGCCTAATGAAGCCTTTGTCGAGTAGTTCTTTTAATTACGTATGAAGTTCCTTCAACTCTACCAGGGCCATTCTATAAGGTGCCCTTGATATCGGGCCGTTGCCTAGAGCGAGCTCGATCTCGAATTCAATTTCTCTATTAAGGGGTAAGCTTGACAGGTCATCTGGAAACACCTCTGAAAATTTTTGTATGACTGCCACATCCTCAATTCTTGTCTTTTTTTCCTGTCTCTTGTCTACAATGTTTGCCAAGTAACCCATACAGTCGCTTGCTAACAACTTCCTTGCTTTCATGGCTGACAAAAACATACTTGGTTTCTTTCTAGACTCACCCACAGACACCAACTTCTGTTCACCTTTTGGTTGGAAGATCACTTTTCGTTTTTGGTATTCAATGGTAGCATTGTACTTGCTAATAAAATCTATCTCGAGAATCATGTCATAATCGTACATATCGATCACAACGAGGTCGACGAAGAGTTCCCTTTTAGAAATCCATAGAGGAACAGTACGCATACAGTGCGTAGACATCATCACTTCCCCAGAGGATAGTGTTGTAGTGAATCCCTGCCTCATTGGTTCTAATTGAACCCCTAACTTCTTAGCAAAGGACGATGATACAAAAGAATGTGTGGCACCTGTATCAAAGAGAACATATGTATTAATAGAAAGACTTGAAATCTAACCTGTGACTACATTAGAGGCTTCAGCAGCCATCTATTCTTTCGTCATGGTGTAGATGCAGACATTTGTAGGTGGGGCTTCAAGTCTTTCATGACTAATTAGTGGCCCTTCTAAAGAGGCTTGCATCTAATGGAGTTGGGCATGAAGAGTTCTCCATTGGGCTTGAGCATTAGTCTAGTTGGGGCAGTTCTTGGCAAAATGATCTTCTCTTCCACAGATGAAACACTGGTTTATCCTCAGATGGCATTCTCCAGGATGTTTCTTCTAGCATTTAGTGCATGGCTGAATTTGCCTGTTATTGTTGTTGGGCTGGCCACATTATGCCTCTTGTTGCCTTGACTCTGTTGGTTTTGAGAATTGCCCTTCCTTTTGTTGTTTCTCCAATTTTGGTTGTTGTTGCTGTTGTTGCTATTGTTTCTGTGTTGAGGGCAGTTCTAGGTGCTTGCATTGTTTGCTTGCTGACCTGACTAAGGCTGGTTTCTTTTTAGCTTTCGATAGGTGAAATTCAGCACATTGGGCCCTCATAACAACCTACTCTTGGCTTCTGGGTGGACTTGCCCCATCAACAATTGTAGCAATCTCTAGCCTAAGAACTCTGATAAGGCTTCTGGCCCTTTCGCTCTCATCATTGACCATCCCTAGGCAAAGGCGAGCTAGCTGATCAAATTTTGCTACCACATCCGTTACCGACATATCTCCTTGGCGTAGGTTCTCAAACTCATCATAATGCTTCCTAGTAATATTCATGTGGAAGAACTTCATGTTGAACTCATGAGCGAAGTCAGCCCATGTCATTTCATCAACATTCATGCTCTGTTCTATTCCGTCCCACCAAATCTTGGCCTCCATGGTGAGGCAGTACGATGCACAGAGAACCTTCTCATTATTCGTGAAGCCCATGAGTCTCAGAGTGGCCTCAATGGTCTTTAGCCATCCTTGAGTGACTAGTGGATCGTTGGAACCTTAAAAATCTATTGGCTTAACCCTCTTCCATCTGACTAGGAGTGTTTCCTGATTGGTCACTCTGGGTTCAGCAGCAAAAGCTGGGAGTTCATTTACTTGTGGCTGGGGAAGAGGATGAGGCGGCACGTCATTGCCTCCTCATTTGACGTTATAACCATTGGCCTTTAGCTCTGCAATTTCCCTTCTTTGTTCCTTGAGTTGCCTTTGTAGATCAGCAATCATGGTCAGTAGCCTTTCGTTGGTTTGAGTGCGAGTTTGCATTCTTCTATGGCCGTCCATTGTTGATTTCCTAAAAGAGTTATAAATTTAGAAAAAATATTCTAATTATGATACAGGTTTTCACTAGTAGCGCGTCAATTATTATACCACTAAATCTTATTCTTATCATCAAACTTGCATCTTAACATTTAACTTAAAATTATACTTACTTGGAGGACTTGGACAAATGTGTGGTGATATGAATTGAAAATGAAAATCTGCTCTGATACCAAAGCCTGTAATACCCCCTTATGGACGTCACAAATATCGTTACATTTATTCTTTTATTTTTTTTATCATTATTTAAGATAAACTATTAAATAAAAACATAAATTTGAAACATACCCCAAGATCCATGGATACATTTTTTTTAATAAACTATTTGATTATTAACATTCCTTAAATAGTTTATCATACTAGAACAAAAGAACCATAATTTAAATAAAAAAACTCAACATTTGAAATTTACTTGCACAGTTCGGTGGGCCGAACTTCAGACTTTGGCAGACCAAACTTTACCGATAATCCGAAGTCATCCACCAACAGGCCGCCCAAGGCTTTGCAAAACAGGGTTTCAAAATCCAATACGATTGGCAGGCTGGCACAGGGTAGTCGGCATCGTTGCATCAGCAGTCTGACCGGTAATGGTCGACAAGCTAACCGACTATCAAAATCAAAAATCAATTAAAAGAAGTTCCAATATCTCAAGGTGCGGAAAATAAATATACTCAGAAAATAAAACATAGTTCATAAATTTTAAAACTTCTTTCTTGGCGTCTTCCATTTTCAATCCATCATGCATAGCCCACATGCCTATCCTTGCCCTCCACCTAGTCCAAATTTTTTTACCCTTATCTGCAACATGATATAAAACTGATTAAGCGAAAGCTTAGTAAGTACATTTCATATCTCACAAAATTAAAACACGTTATGAACATCATCACCGTATGCATCATAACAGTGCACTAAGCATGATTTCAAATAGATCATATCTTTCATTACATTACCCATATTAAAACTTTGTTTACTTTATCTTAAGGGCCTAAGTGTTACACCATTATCATCATCATAGGAGCGCCGTCATAAGAGGAGAAGGGTAGCTAATCCCAAACCAAATATGACATCATAACATAGACATAACATAAACATAGGTGTACAACACTTATTTAGGTGATATTTATATATATACATACATATTTATATACTTTTATACTTTGAAATATGTCACCATTAAACATGCATAACTTTTGAACAAATTAAATCTTTCATAAATAACATTAAGTGAAACCAACATAAAATTATCTTAGATATCATCATAAACATTACTTCAAACTTTTATAAATCATATCATGCTCTAGGTGAGAATGTACTTACCTGTGTAGCTTAATTAACCTTAATTGTAGGCGACGTCACCACAGTCTTGATATGCTCACTCCTTAGTGTGTTCATGTCATACATCCATAAAAATTAACATTTATCTTCATGAAATCATTCAACACCACATAACATCTGTCAATACTATATTAACACACACATACATTCATCTTTTGAAAACATCAATTTCATAATACGTTCCATTAACCTCCAAAACAAGGGTTGCTGAAAAGAGTCTCTTACCTCAAAACAATCTCTTCTCAAGCGTCCTTCGAATTCGCCCAAAGAAAACTCAATATTTCTTCCAATTATTTGCAAGAAAATAGAGGAGAGAAGGGAGAGGAAAACGTGCAGAGAAAGGGAGAGGGAGAAAGAGAGAGAGCGTGATAGAAAGAAGAGGTTCATTTACGTGAAAATGAAATATCGTAAAGGGCAAACTAAAGGACTAGGTGCTTGTCTATACTTAGTGTATCTATCGTAGTAATCTCCACCTCTATCCGATCTCACGATCCTAATTTACTTTCCGCATTATTTCTCTACTTCCGCTTTAAAGACCTTAAAAGCACTAGTGCTTCATTTTTATTGTTAAGCAAGTAGAGATATATGTATCATGAGTAGTCATCTATGAAAGAGACAAAGTACCTTTAAGCGTACGTGTCCATGTCTAGACTACAAATATCCGTATGTATGATTTTCAATAAATCAGAACTCCTCTTGGCACCTTTCTTTGACTTATTGGTCTGCTTACCCTTAACGCAGTCCACACAAGTATCAAAATCAGTAAAATCTAAAGTATTGAGTACTCCATCGTTTACTAATCTCTTAATTCTCTCAATGGAGATATGTCCCAATCTCTGATACTAAAACATAGAGGATTCATCATTTATAACACATCGCTTTATACCAACATTTTCATGAACGTGCATAGTAGTATAATTGGCATCATGTTGTAAATTAAGACGAAAAAGACCATCAGACAAAGTACCATATTCAATAAAATCATATTTATAAAATAAATTGAAAGAAGATTATGAAAATTTAAATGAATATCTAACTGATACCAGTATGGAAACTGAAATTAAATTTCTAGAAAAACTAGGAATATAAAATGTTTTTTCCAAATACAAAACAAAGCCACTACTTAAGACTAGTTTGCGCATTCCAACAACCTCCACATATGAGCGCGTCTTATTTCCACAATAGATGCTTTGCTCACTTCCCACTGGCTTCCACAGGTTTTGCAATCCCTACAAGGAATTGGTAACATGGATTGTAGAACCGGAGTCAATCCACCATGTGTTATAATTAACATTAATCATAGTAAATTCATAACAGACAAATGAGAGTGAGTACCTTTATTATCAAGTCATTCTTGGAATTTGAAGTAGTCCTTTTTTACGTGCCCCTCCTTCTTACAAAAGAAGTACTTGAACTCCTTTTTAATATCCGGCTAGGCAGGAACCTTGCCTTTCCCCTTTTGCTTAGTTTGAAACTTTTTCTTTTTACCCTGGGTTGCTTAATTTACTTTCTCTCCCTCTTCCATGATGAGTTTTCCCTCCTCCTGAACACACATGGTCAATAGCTCATTAATTGACCATTTGTCCTTATGTGTTGTAGGAGATCTTAAAGGGACCATACTCAGAGCATAATGTAATGTACTAGGAACGAATCAGACATCTCAACCTCAAGCGTCTTGAATTGAGCCTCAATATCCCTCATGCGCATGATATGCTCACGCACACCTTTTATACCGGTAAGCTTCAAGGATGAAAACTGTATTATGAGAGTACTTGCCAATGCCTTATCTGAAGACTCAAATTATTCATCAATAGCCTTCAGTAGCAATTGGACATTGTCATATTGATTAACCAAACCCCTAATCCCAACAGAGATCTTAGTCTTTATAAACATAACTAAGAGACGATTGGATCGCTCTTATTTTTCATATCGATTAACATCATCTGGAGTGCTGGTCTCAGTGATAGAAGGCGGTTCATTTTTTCTTATGGCATAGCCAATGTCCATCCACCCCAAATGAAGGAGAATCCTCTTCTTCCAGACTTTATAGTTATCACTCTTAAGCTCAGGAATATCACATTTCATATAAGATAAATTAACAGGTTGAATTACTGCAATACATCAAACATACATGCTCATGTCACAAAATTTGAAGCTAATAACTATATGTCATATTTTACTAATATAAATCATGCAACAAAAATTATGAATTATATGACATAAAAACTACCTGTGGGTTAAGTTTCTAATTCACATTAATTCACATACAACCATATGATGAAACTATTAAACTATATTCCATTTCTTAATCCTTATGGGCAAATTAAGAAAATAGTTTAATATTTCATTTTAACCAATCAAATTTAATATAATAAAATTTCCAGTGGGATAAATTTCATTATACTAAACATAATTAGTTACAATTAATGCCTGTTTAACTAAATATGATTTGAAAAACTTAACGTATAGTTTTAATATAATCTAAGATGTTGTGGCTACTCTAAAATTAATTAAAATTACATAAATCACTCAAGACATTTAATTTTCATGCATAAAATATTCGTGAATTTGCATGTATTAAAAATAACAACTTAAGAATACATGCAAAATAAATTATGCATAAATTCAATAACATATTTAAAATTAATTTCTAAAATTTTATTTAACCATAAATAATAAAATTTTAGATTTCATTATAATTAATTTTAGATTTATTAAAAAAAAATTTCTAAAATACCCAAATTACAAAAAATCTAAAAAAATTAAAAAAAAAATTTCTGGATTTTTTTTATTTTTCTTGCCCAAAAAACGACATGTTGTTTTAGGCATTAAGCCCAAAACGATGTGTCGTTTAGACCTGAAGAAAAAACGCCGCATGCCCCTGAGAAATGACATGTCGTTTTTAGCTCTTGATTTCATTTTTTTAATTATTTCGGGTCTTCTTCACCCGAATTTGTCCTAAATGGGTCTAATTGCAGACCCGGTTGTTTCTATACCTTATGGGCACCAAAATTGATGTTTTAAAAACCTAGAAATGTTAGAAAATCAATTTCCTAATAAATTCTAACATTGGTTTTCATCAAAAAACATCAAAAAATGATTTCAAATATTACAAAGTTTTTGGGTATGTTGAAAAACTCCATTGAAATATATCAAGTAGAGAAAAAACTACGCTATTGATACTAAATGTAAGAAAATTTATATATATAGAGTTATGATTTTTATATTTGCATAAACTAAATTACATGAAAATCATCCAAATGCAGAAACGTAAAGGAAAGAAAATACAACCTCCAGCCATTGACAAATAGAATACCTCTGCAAGAAATTCCTGAAGAATTTTGTAAAAGAAGAGGCTCTTCTAAACCTTTTGTAATTTTGAGATATGGTGTATTTCTGAAAATAATTGCAGAGTTTAGGGACTCTCTTACGTGATATTTATAGACACCCACCATCAGGTTGTACATTATCTTTCATAAAATGAGGCATTTTTTCTGAAGTATTATAACAGTTCTAAATACCTTTTAGTTGACACCCTTTAGAAAATACGTGTCTATTAGACCACTTAAATTTATTTTTAGTTATTTATTATCATTTAAAAAATAAATGAATTAAAAATAACATAATATTCTTATTTTGTATAGCTACTTAATTTTTCTTTTTTATGAAGTGTACTCGAGACTCATTTTAGAGCTTTTATTGTTATAAAAAGTAAATGAACTATAAAATTAAGAAGAAAATTTTTAATTTTTATTTAAGGTTTAAAAAGGTAAATAAAAAAATTTTTATACGCTTTTTTTCATAAATTTCACTAAATTGGTTTGTTCATTCTAAAAAAGCTTATAAAAGTTAAAAAAATCCATTGAGTGTGTACATCCAACCAAGTTCTTACGAACTTTTTTTTTCGCTAGTTAAGTTCTTACAAACTTGATAGCGTAGCAATTGCACCTTTAAAAATTCGTATATGATGCCCAAATAAATTAAAATAAAATATAACTCAAAATAGTATGATGGCCATCCATAAGAGCAAGTGGATGGTCTGAACGCTTTGAACAGTGTGATATCGATCAACCCACATTTGCAGTGCTTATTGGTTAGCCTCCCTCTTTGCTGGAAAACGTTGATTGTTGAATTTGTAATCGAGGCAAGAACTTCAAAATCACACAGCTACAAGATGACGAAAAAAGGACAAGAAGAATGTCGATTGAGCCGACAGATTGGAAGGAGACGCAAGTTCTTATTTCCCAGGCAAGGCGCAGCACGAGAAGTACAGAGGCGAAATTCGATCGAAATGAAACCACAAAAAAAAAGGCAAGCATTTTCAATTTGCGTAATCTTCTCAACCAAACAAAGCTTCAGAACCAGATTCTACAATCTACAAGTCATCTCTAGCCAAAATCAGTCACGTAATTAGCTTATGAAACAGTCGTACCGAATGCAGAGTGATCAGAGAGATCCAGAGACGAGCCGCATAAAGAAGGTGAAGAGAAAGAGCAGCATCACGAGAAGCTCGAACGAGCCGTAGAGATTCATCCTCTTGTTATTCAGACGCTCTCTTACCAGTTGCATCATCAGATCCGCGATCTCCTTCTTCAGCATCTCCTCCTGATCAGGAACCGGTAAAAAATAAGTTAGGGCGAAAACTTCTCTTGTTCAAAATTACTGTCTGGTTCAAGAGATAAAGCATCTATACCATCTGAAGGTCAAAGTCACGATTCGCCGGAAATTTCAGCGAAGAAAGCAGATGTTCGACTTTGAATCGAGTTGCGAGTTTTGGCGGTGTCAGAGCTTCGTTCTTGGTTTGCATCTCTGATCGCTCGCCTCTGACTTCCTCCTTCATTATCTCCTCCTGATCGGGAACAGCAAAAGGTTAGGGCGAAAACTTCTCGTGTTCAAAATTACTCTCTGAATAACTGATGAAAGCAGATATACCATCTGAAGGTTGAGGCCGCTATTTGCAGGAGATTTCAGCGGAGGAAGCAGATGTTCGACTTTGAGTCGAGTTGCGATTTGTGGCGGCGTTGGAGCTTCGTTCTTGGTTTGCGCCTCCGATTTCTCTCCCTCCATTCATTTCGATCTCTCGACTCTTGTCTTCTCTGTCTGTGCGTTTTCAATTTCCAGAGAAATGTTCAAAAACGAAGTGAGAGAAATTTCCCGCGCCCCGCTATTTATTCCGTGTTATAACGGAAAAGAAACTGCCCCTACCAGCACAAAATTAAATATATGTGTATATATATATATATATATATATATATATTTCTTTCTTTGGAAGTAAAGTTGGTGAGGGGGAATCGACCAGAATACGGGAAATAAATATTAATAGTTGAAATTTAGGAGAAAAAATGGCCGAATAGGTACCGAAAATACCCTTCCCAACATCGACCGTTGTAGTGATACACGAGTGTTGTGAACAGAGATGACAGGAAGTTGTATCAAGTGGGAGCGGGCGCCCCACTTGATTGTTGAAAATTATATTTTTGCACTAAATTTTATTAAAAAATTTTAGAATTGAAATAATTGAAGATATTTTTATGTTCTCTTTTTAATATATATATACATATATATATATATAAAAGGTGCCTCAACTCAATAATTATATAACTATATGTCCCTTTTATAAAATATTATCTTTATTTTTGCATAATGTTCCTTTTGAAAAAATATATATATAAATATATATATTGGGCTCCGTTGCTGATTATGAAGCTTTTTGTGAGTCGTGTCAAAATTTTACGAGTGTCGTTGTAAGTTTGTCACGAGGGACTCAATTTATGATTGTGAGGCAGGCCTCATTTCCTAGGGTTTTCTTTGTGATAGCAAGGTTTTATCACTCTTCTAAGGCGACGGAGTTTAGGAATTTAAAGGTTAAGATTTCAATCATCGAACTTTTTTCCTTTCTAATATTTACTAAATATGTTAATAATTGTTTATTTCCTAAATAAGAGGTTTTGTGTGTTGATTGATGTTTGTATTGTCTTTTATCTTTTAGAATTAAAACATATTTTCTTTTTTCTTAAATGAAAAATATTTTACATTTTATATTATTCCTTTTTATAAAAATTTAAATCACCATGTAATGAACATGTGACTTATATTAACTTCTGAAAAAATACTATAATAAAGATCAAAACTATAAGAAATATCTATACAAGACATAAAATTGCAAAATTACTATTACCTATCATTTCCTCCTCTCTTTTTTTTTCATTTTTCTCTTCCACAATTTCTCTATGAAATGATAGGACAAAATAATATTTTTTGCGCGAAAGCCAAGGGCGGCAGAAAGCTTAGACATATGAGAGCCTTGTAGCATGTATATATATGCTGTTCCCTTAAACCCCCATCCAGACAATCCCAAAACCCACAAAAAATTCTCCTTCTTTCTTTGCAAGAAACCTGTCCCCCTCTCTCTCTCTCTCTTCCCTCTCTCATACTTCACATGTAACGTGATTGTACGACCAGAAAGAATGACTCCAGAGGCACAAATGAACGTTCAAGATTCTGATAGCTTCAAGATCAGCCAAGTGTTGGTGAGACTGCCCTCCGACACTCCAGTTGTTGACGTTGAAATCAACCCATATGTTAATGTCGTCCCAAAACAAGCTTCCCTTGGCGTCCCTCAACATACTTTCACTTTTGCCTGGTTTGTTTTCTTCTTCTTTTTCCTGGGCTTTCTTGATATATTTTGTCGTTTGTCATGTTGTTTGGGAAGGAATGTCCGTGCTTGTTTTGTGCGGTTGTGGTTTCTAAGACTAGAATTTGTTGAATTTTTTATGAGGGTTTTTGGTTTCTTTAATCTTCTTACCCATTTTCAGTGTAAGTTCTATTTTGATAGCTGAGAAATTGTAAAAAAGAATTCGATATTAACTCGATATATCTGTCTTTTTATTTGGTTCTTAAGGGGAAAATGTATTCTTTGTGTTTCTTTCTTTCTTTCTTTCTTTCTTTCATAACTTAACAAACTCTGTAAAATAGTGGGTTTCTGATTTATTTTTTTTTATCTATTGGCAACTGATGGATTTATTTTCATTCAAGAAGTTTAAAAAAAGAACCATGAAGTTATTTTCGGCAAAAAAATCATGCAAAACTGTGATCCCGATTTTATTCATGTCTATTTTCTTCATGTTTTTGGCCATGGAACACGTCAATTCCAGGAGGCTTGAGAAAAGACGGGCAGTGTATGATAAGTCAAGAAAAATGGGTACTAGTTATTTCAGAATCTAGCAGCTTCTAGTCTCATGAATGGCGTTTATGATCTCTTCCCACATTCATCTTTTTTTAAAAAAAATCTTTAAACGTCCAACGTACTTCAGGTAGTTTTTCTCAAAAAATTAGTAATATAGAGACTAAACAATGGCCAGAATGTGTGTGCATCGGTGTTTTCCATGTGTACAAGGCATCTGTCAGAAATTTTTGCCCAAAAGGAACTTGCTTTCTTCTAATCGTGGGACCTATTGTTGGAGATGTTGGGTGTTATTGCATATTAAGAGTACACGATACTTCTCTTATCTTCAGCAGCCATTGCTCAAAACATGCCACTTTCTTCACATACAGGTACCGAAAGCAGTTTAGTTCTTGTCAAGCTGAGATTCGCTGTTCCATCCACCGTGACAAGTTGGCCACGATTCAATGTACCTCTTGTGTGAAATTGGATCTACCATTTGAGGAGAGTTACCATTGCTCCCCAAGCTGCTTCAGGAATGCATGGGAAAAGCACAAGGTCTCTCATAATCGAGCCAGTGAAACTGTACAAACCACAAATAGACAAGGGGGAGAAAAACTCAGTAGTTGTGGCTCATTGCATGGTAAAAAATGGATTAAGCCTGCATGGTTCAAGGTTGGTTCTTCAAAATCGTATAAACCCACATTGAATGATCGTGGTTCCATTTTAAAGCTGGAAGTTGTAGCTGTAGATTGCTCAACAGGTACCCCATTGTCTCCCGTAGAGATTGTAGAGACGAATTCTGTGATTAATGCTCCTGATTGCGAGCCTCGTCGCATAATCAAATGTTCACTGAATGGTGGGAACTCCGACACCAAAGGTTATTCTAATTCTGCGACATTTAGTGTCCTATCCTATAATGTCCTTGCTGATGTGTGTGCTACTAGGGAGCGGTACAGCTACTGTCCCACATGGGCTCTTGTATGGGAGTATCGCCGGAAGAAATTACTCAACGAGATCATCAAGTATGATGCAGATATAATTTGTCTTCAGGAGGTGATCATTAATGTTTTTTTGATCGATATAAATTTCTGTGTGTGCATTACAAATCTGTTTATGCAAAAAAGGGTCCTAGCTGTCTCATATTTTTTAGCAATTCTCGAGCTTATGCACTGTGCTGTGTTTGTTGTGCAGGTTCAAAGTGATCATTTTGAAAGTTTCTTTAAACCAGAGTTGACAAAACGTGGTTACTCTGTTATGTACAAGAAGAAAACCCTGGTGGTATAGTTCAAATATGACTCGATTCTTACAGTAGTGTGCTTCTATTGGTAAATTTGCGTCATGACTCTTATTATCCTTTGTGAGGCATTTAAACTTGATTTATTGAATAGATAATAGATGCAAGGTTTCATCACAGGAAGTTTCCATGTTTAGTTTCTATTTACCTCTTTCCCACTCTCTCTTTTTGATTTAGGGAGACACGCATTAAAAGACCATTAAAGACTATTCATGTGAAGATGTTAGCTTAAACTGGAAGTAAGAAAGGTGTAACTGCAAAATCCCCTAGTATTCTGTTTGATAATTGAACTCTACAATGTCAAGTCAAGTTGGGAAACCCTTACAGATCATGAGAAATTTAGAAGCAAAATAAATGGAACAACACTCATGTATTAATACACACAAGAATTTAGAGTTAAAAAGATGTAGGTCTTGCTTTGGACTTCAGAAATATTGAATGAATTTTTTTTTTACCATTATTGTCAGTTTGAATTGATGAAAATTTTCTCAAATACAGTTTTCAATAAAAAAAGTTTGAAAATAGTAAAAGGAGATGGTTGATAGGTACTTGAAGGTGCAGTTCTTGCTGGTAAACTAGAATACTTCAATACAATGAATAAATACCTAAGTGCACTATGCACCCCAATGTTCTTTGGTAAATGATACAGCCACTCACCTTTTTCTGTGCCTTGGTCTAAGAGATCTCATTGATACCTAGCAAAACCTTTTTAAAAAGCTTGCCGATCTTCCAAGTATCTAATACGCCTGGATAACATATTTATGGATATCTTGCAGCTCTATACAGCTAACAAGTACGTAACAGATGGGTGCGCCACATTTTACCGCGCTAAGCTATTCAAAGTGATAATTGAACGTGAGGTGAGAAAGTCTCTGCTCATATACTAAGGAAACTGATCTTGGTGTCTATTAGTACGTGTTGGATGGGGTTATCTGACTTGCTTCCCGTAGGTTGAGTTTGAGAAATTAGCGGAGAATTTGGTTAACACATTGCCACCTCTTCTTAAAGAAAAATATAACTTCCGCCTGAAGAAGGTATCCTCTCTTCTCCATATGTCGGTGATCTTTTTCTAAATCATCAGTTTGCTGTATTACAATTCTTAGTAACTTAAGAATATGAAAAGGGAATTTCTTCTATCAACTTTTGAAACTTCATTTTTCAGGACAATGTTGCGCATGTTGCTGTATTAGAAACTCTGGACAACAAGAGATTCCGTGATGTTCACCAATCCAGAATTTGTGTGGTATTATGTTTGTTTCATTTTCATTCCATTTCACTATGACTATAGATTTATTTTGTTTATTTTAAAAGTGGTATGGTCTTGCATTTTAACAATAGGCAAACACCCACATTCACGCAAATGCAGACAGTCCAGATGTAAAATTATTTCAGGTACATTTTCTTATGTGTAGATGACATTTATTGTTCCCCTTCCCTTGAAGAATCATCGAATTATGTTTGATATTGATATTGTGGCCTAAGGTTGTGAAGCTTGTCAATGCACTTGAGGAAATTGTCCAGTCTCATTTGCCTCTATTGATCTGTGCGGATCTCAACTCTACTCCATTAAGGTTAGTCTTCCATTAGAGTCAATGAAGTGTCGCATCAGAAAGACAACGTATGTTTCTGTATCCAATATAAGTATTTATAAAATTGGAGAAAAAAGGTGAAAGTTTGTTGGCCTTATTGATTCTTAATGTTATCTCACTTATCTAGATGTTCTTTGCTGTGGTAATAAAAGAAACGAAGATTACATCCTTTTCAATGGTTTTGCAGTGATCCTCATGGATTCATAGTTAGCGGCAGATGCAATCTTGTTGATAATGAGATGAAGGAGCATCTGGAGATATTTAAGCATCTCAAGATTCACCATTCATTGAATCTGGTAAGGCCATTGTCTACCACCAAGTGCTATTGGTTCACCAGATTGGTTACCTTTTACCTGATTTCTAGATCCAATGCAGGGGTAGAGGCTTCTTCTGCATGTTCTTTTATCTACTAACACTAGCTAGGTTCTTCTCCAGGCAAGTGCATACGCATCATTTTCTTTATTGGGTGGTGATGAGAAACGACTGCGAGTGATGGACAAGAAAGCTAAGGAGCCTTTGTTCACCAACTTTTCAAAAAACTTCTCAGGAACTTTGGATTACATTTTCTATACAGGTACTCTCAAGTGTTTTTATCTGATTTGAATCACACAAAAATTTTACCTTTGTTTACTCTGACATGTATGCTGTGCATTAAAAAATGTGTTTGCATTCAATTTGAAATTGTAACTCTCCTCTGTACCAACCAACGGCATGATATATTGCACACAACAAAACACTCTTTGACTTCTGCCCTGGAGTGTTGGGAAACATCGCTGGGCATTTAGTAGCCTCTTGCGTCTTTGCGGTTGACCCCTTTAAGAATTGCTGTTTGTCTGTTGTGCGACATTGAGGATCCACAGCATTGATTTCAATCACCAAATGGTGTTGTTAAGTTTTGTTATCCGACTTTATATCAAGTTATTTCCTTCTTTAGAATTGGTAGACTTTTCCTTCTCAGTAAAGATGCGTTTATTACTTCAGTATAATATTCTCTAGCTTTACTCTTTCAAGTAACTTTCTGAATGATTATTGTTTTGAAAAAGACCTTTCAAATGTTAGTGATGAAGGAACAATTTGATAGTTAGATTTCTCCTTTTGCACGCTTGGACGCTAACAGCATATGACGCTTCCTGCAGTGAACAGTTTGAAGGTTGAAGGCCTATTGGAGCTTCTTGATAACGAAAGCCTTCGTCCTGGTCTGCCATCCCCGCTTTGGCCATCAGATCACATCGCCCTCATGGCAAGATTTAGCTTCCAACCACCACCTACTCGATCGGGACAGCGCTCAACCCGACCTCCTCCAAACTCGTGGCAGAAAACAGCATCTAGACAGTAAATACTTCTAGTAACACATGACGTTCTTGAAAAAGTTTAGCATATTAGGTAAAATCTACACATTCTATTCTTCATTAATTTCTTGGAGCGATAGGCTGATATCAGCAAGCAGTGGCGGGGCGGTTTATGCTTCTTCAGTAGAGGTGAAGAAGACACATGAAGGAGGATAAGCATCTCTAGCCTTGATCTTTATACTTGGACCCTTTTTAGGAGGCGAATCTTTACATTACCTAATCAACCCATACTTTTGATTACTGACCAAGAATCTTGGTGGCGACATTCAGACGAAACTGGGCATTTATCCATTCAGTGAGTGGCTGTGCAAGCCAATTAGTGGCATGGCCAACGTTTGGGAATTCATCATAACATGTCTTTTTTGTTGCGGTACTCTGTGTTGTTTTTCAATTTTCATATTCAGAATCGACGATGGACAATTTGAACCAATTTTCTTCTGTTTGGTAGATTCCATTGAGCGATCAGAAAGAGTAGTGCTTGAGTTAAGCATGGAGAACTGGTCGTCGATGACATGGTTTCTTCTGAAGGCTGAGACTTTTTGTTTGGAGAGTTATTTGGTTGTTTTTCCTTGTTGGTTAGTAAAGATGATGCCTCAACATTTCATTATTCTATTGTTATAATTTTACTTTTTAAGGGTCAACATGTAGTCATTTTTTTTTTTATTTTCCTAATTCAGAGTAGAAAACTTTTATGCCGTTTGTTTTATTGCTTCAAATTAGGGGCGTGCATGGTTTAGGTTTGACAGTTATTGTTAAAAAAAATTTCACCAAACCACAAGTGCGGTTAAAGGAATTTTTTGAACCATGGTTGAAAATAAAAACACTAGCAATGCCAAACCACACCAACATTTGTACGGTTTTGTGTTTTATACCTTAGAAATTTAGACCAAAGCAAAAACTTAACACATTTGTGTAATTTTTTTTTTGAGAAAAGCAATTAATATCTTTTTAATATCTAGACATGAAATAAGATATTCAACATATGTTTGTTTTATAATAATCATGAAAAATTAAGATATTTGATATATAGAAGAAATGTTTTAAAAAAACTTTATGAATAAAAATATATGGTACGGTATGGTTAATTGTGGTTTTGAAAATTTTAAACAACAAACCAAACTACACCTTGCGGCTAAGCATTAATTAGACACCAAACCAAACCACAAAATGGAAAAAACCATACCATACCACACAATCTGGTGAGGTGGTGGTTTTTATGGTCAAGCAATTATTTTGCTCATCCCTAGTTCAAGCCACCACTCAAATTTTCTTATTATAGTGTTTTCTTCCCCAAAGAATTAAATTTCTATTCACACCTAAGGGCACTTTAGACCTTAATGGTAAATATAGACAACCAAGTTTTTGTCTTGGAAATGCACTGAAAAATCATTAGTTACCACCAGCAACTGCTTTTAGTGCGAAAGGGCGCCAAGAAACCAACGGCTATGAAAGCTTTATAGATTGATATTGTTCATCTGTCCTGTGAATCCCTGTACGTCACTTAAGTATTTAATGGCCGTTAGATTAAGCATGCAGTGACTTTTTAGCACAGTTTGAAAGGAAACCAAATTATTCATTAAACAAAAAGAAATATAGATATTTATTAAAAACTGACAAAAGAAAAAGAAAAATGCAATTTCAAAAAAAAAAAAAAACAATTGCTTGTTTTTTAAGGATGAACTATTGACTACGGATATTCTAAAAAAAAAAAAAAAAAAACACATATTGACTAGGTATCCTTCTTTATCGCTAATAATGAAAAGAAACAAAGAAAAAACAAAAGAAGCAAAAGACAAAACCTGAAAAAGCTTAAACAAAGAAAAGAAAAGAAAAACTTTGGAAAAACAGCAAAAAGAATAATTCTTTATGTTACCGGTGGAGAATGGAGACTGGAAAGTGGCGGGCGATTTGACGTCATCATCCACGTACTGATATTATTGTCGTTTTGGTCAAATGCCAGGTGTTGCAATCTTTTATATAGCGCAGGGAGGATGATCTGTTTCTGAGGATTAGAATTTTTTTTAGTACGTTTGTTTGTACTTTGTAAGTGAAGAGATGAATCTCGTTGAAGAATCCGAAGATGAGAAGTTCGAATGCCAAGTGGCGGTGATGTTGCCGTCGCGTACTCCGGTTGTTGGCGTCAAAATCAATCCCGATGTTCGTGTCGCCAGATACCATGCTTCCTTTCACGCCCTTCAACAACACTTTCTCCGTTTTACCTGGTAACTCTCTCTCTCTCTCTCTCTTACTTTTTCTTTGTTTTTTTTTTTCTTTTTTTATTTTGCTTTCTGTGTTGTGTTTGGTTGCCGAGAAAACAGAGGAAAAGAAACCGAGTCATGAATAGCATATCACATACTCTTCTTTACAGTTATATGGATTCCAATATTTCGAATTTATCCCAACAAACATCACTCCGTGTAATTGTTTTTGTTGGAAATTCAGGATTGATTGAAATCCCATGATATTAGTGTATAGCTATTAGTGTAGGGTCAGATTTCTATTTCTAATCATAGGAGATTCCTGTAAATCAGTAGGTAGTTAATTTTCTTGATTTCTAGAGATTGGTAGAATGTCATCAAACTTGCCTAGAATAGCTGTAGCTTGCTGTATATATATTCCTTGTATCTGATCATTCAAGAAATAGAATTTTCAATTCCTTCCTAGAGTTTTTTTTTTTTTTTTTAATTCTTTTGGTTATTAAAAAAATGATTTTGATTTTTTTTTTTTTGGGTACATGTCACCTTTGGAATGAACTTTTTCCTTTCCTGTAAGATTTCCTCGAAAATCAGTATTATTCGTTTTATTTGTTGCTAGGGGGAACTACTTTGTGTTGATTCCCTTTCGTTACTTTCAAGTGGTTAATTACTTGTGGAAAGTACAATAGTTCTTCTATTTTCCTTAGCACCTTGAAAATTCAGTAGTACTTTGAAAATACAATAGTACTTTCTTTTCTTTTGGTTTATACAAGTAGAGTATGATTTGTCGCTTTTACATATGCAGGTATAGGAAGGAGATTAGTTCTTGTTTTGGTCAAGATCGGATTAGTTGTTCCGTCCACAGTGACAAGTTGGCCACTTCACAATGCACTTCGTGTGTGACACTGAATCTACCAGTTGAGAAAAGTTACCATTGTTCTACCAGCTGCTTCATACAGGCATGGAAAAGGCACATGGTCTCTCATAGCCGTGCCATCGAAGCTGCAAGCGCCACAAATGAAGCAGTGTTTCCAACTGAACTCAGAAGTTGTGGTTCATGGCATGAGAATGAAACACCATTAATGGTTGAGCAATGGATTGAGGTTGGTTCTTTGAAATCTTATGTGCCCAAATTGGATGATTTTGGCTGCATTCTGAGGCTGGTATCTGTTGCTGTGGATCGTTCAACAGGTGCTCATTTGTCTGCCATGAACATCATAGAGACAAGACCTGTGATTACTGCTCCTAATTCTCCACCCCGTTGCTTAATTAACTGTTCACTGAAGGGTTTGAACTTCGACCGCAGAGGTCTGACTTTCAATGTGCTATCCTATAATGTCCTTGCCGATGTTTATGCTAGGAGGAGCAAGTACAGATACTGTCCAACATGGGCTCTTGTATGGGAATACCGCCGGAAAAAATTACTCGATGAAATCATCAAGTATGATGCAGACATCATTTGTCTTCAGGAGGTAATTCTGATTCTTAGTTTGTTAATTGCGTGTGCACACATATTTTGTAAGATAATAACAAAAACCTCCCACGTGTTTAATCGAATTGTTGTGTTTTAAAGCAATGTGACACATATCTTTTGTATTTTACAAATCATGTCAAAATTTTCCCTTTACGTTTTACAAATTGCGGTTAAAACCTTCTCAAAAAACCGTGTCAAAAAGCTTCCCTCAGAAGGTTTAACATGATTTATAAGATGTAGGGGATGGGTTCAGCATTTCTTAAAACACGGGACAAAGCACAAAATTTCACCAAAACATATGGGAGGTTCTTGTTATTATCCTTATACTATATACACACGCCGCACATGTATGTATGTAATATTTTGTTTTGGAAATTACTTATGTGAGACTGCTCTTTATTCGACAGGTACAGAGTGATCATTTTGAAAGTTTCTTTGAACCAGAGTTGGCGAAATGTGGATACTCCGCTATGTACAAGAAAAAAACCAAGGAGGTATTGTTAATTTATGACCTGATTCTAGCAGTAGTGTGCTTATATTATTAATTTTTGAGTATCATGATGGTGTTATTACCCTTTGTGAGGCATGATAAAGGTATAACTGCAAAATTTCCTGAAATAAAGGAGTAAAGATATTACAAAGGAGACTGTTGTAAGTTACTTGAAGGGTTTTTCTTTTTCTTTTTGTTTTTCTTTTTGGGTTGCATCTGTAGCTACTGAGCTTGAATTCATTGATACAAGTACCTAAGTGCAGTGTGCACCCAAATGAATCAAATACAGCCACATGTCTTTCTATCTAGATATAACACATTATCTTTCAGCTCTATACAGCTAACAAGTACATAATGGATGGCTGTGCTACATTTTACCGTCGTACACTGTTCAAAGTGACGGCAAAATATGAGGTGAGAAAATTTTTTTTTCCTCTTCTACATATGCAGCAAACTAATGTCGGTTTTTGTTGGCATGGGGATAATCTGAATTGCTTTCCTGTAGCTTGAGTTTGACAAAGCAGCATTACCCTTTGTTGAAGCACTGGAACCTCAGCTTAGAAGTGCAGCTAGCTTCCGTCTGTTGAAGGTATTCAATCCTCTCTTTGTATTCTTTTTCTCTGTATCATATCCTGAAATTTGTTACAAACAAATTTTGATAAGATAAAGACCAAATTCATTCTATAACCTTCTTGCACTTAATTTTTCAGGATAATGTTGCTCTTGTTGCTATATTGGAAAGTCTCGACAACGAAAGATTTTGTGAAGTTTTCCCATCTAGAATTTGTGTGGTATTAGTCTTCGTTTTTACGTGCTGGTTTGTTTCTTTTTTTACTATGGTGGGAGTGATGAAATGGTCTTGCATTTTAACTATAGGCAAACACCCACATCCATGCAGATTCAAACGTTCCAGATGTGAAATTATTTCAGGTGCACTCTATTATGTGTGGATCATTTCCTTTTGTTTTGTTTATTTATTGAATAATTCGTTGAATTAATCTTAATGAAAGATATGGATTTGATTGTCTTATTCTGTGACCTAAGGTTGTTAGCCTTGTCAATATACTTGAGAAAATTGTGCATCCTCAAATTCCTCTACTGATTTGTGGGGACTTCAACACTCTCCCCTCAAGGTAAGTATTTTTCTTATCCACCACATGAGTTTTTTTTCTGAACTTGGAGAGCTGAAGTTGAAAATTTGAGAGGGAGATCTCAGGTTCAAATACTGTGAATAGCTAGCATGGTATCAAAAAAGAAATTAAAAATTCTTTAGCCCAAGTAATTTAAAACCTCATCTTATTTATCAGAATTTTCTTCCTTGTGGGAAAAACAAGAAAGAGGGATAACATTTTTTTTAAATGCTTTTTCAGTGATCCTTATAGATTCGTGGTCACCGGCAGCTGTGATATTGTTGATAATGAGAAACAGGACCCTTTGGGGATATTTCATCATCAAAAGCTTCAGCATTCTTTGCATCTGGTAAGGCTGTTATAGCTGAAAAGCTTTGCCTTTTTTTAATCAACTAACACTAGCTAGGTTCTTTTCCAGGCAAGTGCGTATGCATCATTCTTTCTTTCAGTTGATGTAGAGGATCAACTGATGAAGATGGACGCGGAGACCAATGAGCCTCTGTTCACCAATTTTACAAGAAGCTTTTGTGGAGCCCTTGATTATATTTTCTATACAGGTACTCTCTGTATTTTGCCTGATTTGCATCATGCAAAGAATTTCTTACCTTACTTTGGTCTAATATGGCTAGCTGTTCATTGAATAGTGTGTTTGAATTCATCTGAAATTGTGATTTTCTTCTATGTTTACCAAACATACAATACATTGCACTCAATGGACAAACTTTGAATTCTGTCTTGGAAACGTCGATGAGCATATAGCCATTAGTAGCCTTTTGTATCTTAGAGGTTTTCTTTTAAGAATTGTTGCTAGTCTGTTCTGCAACATTGAGGATTTTGTTTATCAATTCAAAGACTTTTCGTTCTCAGCAAATTTGGTATCCATCTAAGATTTTACAAATGATTGTTTTTCTAGGAAAAGTTTCTGTCAAATTTTGATGACAATATGAACCGTTTTGCTAGTTAGTTTTCTCCATAGTTTTGTAACATTGGCCACTAATCGCATACGCTGCTTCCCACAGTGAACAGTTTGAGGGTTGAAGGACTGTTGGAGCTTCTTGATCGCGAAAGCCTTCGTCCTGGTCTTCCGTCCCCTGTTTGGCCGTCAGATCATATTGCCCTCATGGCGAGATTTAGCCTCAAGCCACCACCACATATTAGATTAGGAAAGTGCTCACTGCAACCTCCTCCTTACTCATGTTAGAAAAACATCAACTAGACAATGTTTTCTATATATTCCAGGATCTAATTGCAATGCTAAGTTCTCCCACTACGTTTTTGGGAATGATAAATATATGCCTTCTGTTTTTGCCAAAACAATAGAAGTGTACCTGAGTTTCAGTTGATTTTCCGAACCGATTGAATCAAAACAGAAGCAGGGCGGTTTTTGCTTTAATAGGAAAGTTGACGATGCATGAACGAAACGCATCTCTAGCCTTGATCTTTATAGTTGGGCTCTTTTTTAGAAGAAGTCTCGTTACATCACCTAATTAACTGTTACTGTTAACTACCAACCAATTTAGATGACGACATTCAAAAAAAACTCTTTATTCTACTATATCACTGTCATGTAACACATGATATTATCAAAATGCAGTTAGAACTCATTATTGCTCACATGATTGTTGTTAGATGCTAACTTTAGCCATCCCTCCTGGTTCACTAGATCTCATCTTTTTTTTATTATTATTTTTATTTTTATTTTAACTGCTTGAGCCTTCCCTATAACCTTTTCTGATTGTTACATGCACGTAAAACATCTACAGTTATATCCCAAAGTTTGGAAGCTAAGAAATGTGTAATTTTCCCAATGATGATATTCCAGTATGTGGATAAGGCCGCATGAAAACTGAGGTCAAAATTAAAAAACAATTATAAAATCAAACTGGGCATTTAGTGAGATTGAACTTTGAACCGTACAACACTGTGCAAGCTAATTAATACGCTGGGAATCCATTACTATAAGTCTTTATGTTGCAGTGCTCTGTAATATATATATATATGTTAATGTATTTTGAATGTTGATATTCAGCGTACTCAACTTGTTGGACTAGTACAATGCCCGCAAACTATGTTTACATCCTCTTTATATGTATTAATAACTTGCATTTTCTGGTAGGTATATTCTTTTTGAACATTTTCTTCATTAGATTGTCGTCTCTTGACCATTTGCACAAGTTGATAAAGCCTTGTTCATGCAACTGCAGCATTAAGTGTGCATCTGAAAGAAAGGATAAGATTTCAATCTTGTCTAACAGTTATTTTTCTGCCATAATGGTAGTGGTGAGTAAATAATGCTCCGATAAATATTTGCGATGAGTTTCAGATTACGGGATGAACTGAGATAATTCAGGTTGTTTATCAACTCATCCTAACTCCTCAACAATTAAGAAGAGAGTGAGAATCACTATAATAAAAGCAAAAATAAATAAATCAAATATATATATATATATATATAGCAGAACAAACGAGGAAAGGAGACATTTAGAAACCAAGATGTCCAATGACGCATTTCTTACTTAAAACACAAATTTAGGATGATATATAGAACTTGTATATTTACATTATATATATTTATATATATATCTATATATATGTATGTATGTAGAAGGTCAGTTCATATTTCACTAGAGGTAGAAAAACTATAATAAGCCAAGAACTAGTTATAAGCCTACAAGCAAGGCTCTCCGCTTTCAAGAGAGCCAAAATGTAAAAGAAAAAAAAATTATTGTAAATACGATAGAAAAGGAAAATAAAAAAAGGAAAAGAGAAAAGAAAAGTAAAGGTGATCATATTCCTAATTTGTCATTACTTTAAATCCCAGCCTTTGTGATCCCTTACTGCCAAACGAAACTTCTTCTTCTTCTTCTTCTTCTTCTACTACTACTACTACTACTACAACAACAACAACAACTACAGCTTGACTTGAACAAAATTAGTTGAGGGGCTTTTCTCGTGTGGGTGCATAAACTTGCAATTTGGGCAGGCAGGTGAGGACCTGTATAGCATCACCAGCATGTGGCACCTCATGCACACCGTCGCCACCATCTCTTGCTGATCGGCTTCGAAGGCCAGCCACGACGGAGTACTAGTACTTGTGCAAGTACTACTACTCTTCTTCTGTTTATTGGTAGACTCTATTGAGAGATCAGAGAGAGTAGTGCTGGAATTAAGCTTGGAGAACAAATGGTCGCCGGTAACGCGGTTTTTTCTTGGCGATTCGCTTGTTGTTAGGTTGAGTTCGAGGTCTAAGCTCATGTGATGATCATGATCATCACTCGGACTAATTGGCGGCTCAGGACTAGAAGTAATAGTGGTAGTTGCACTTCTTGGATCCCTAGATGTTCTTGTATGTGTCTTTGTGTTGTAAAAATATATCTTCCCTGACTGCACACACACACACACACACACGACATACATAAGGTGAGAGATAGGATATGTACGCATGTACATACACACATATACGTATAAGAGCTATGATATGGTGATTTCTGTTCTATACATGAATATGCACGTGGATATATATATATATATATATTTGATGATCGGAGGTGTACCTGAATATCAAGGCACCTTTGCCACTCAGAAGGTAATGGAGTCTCAGGTTGTAACTCAATATCAGCCATGAAATTTTGGCCGTTCTGCTTTGTACCGTTTCTCGAAAACTTGCTCCGGATAATCATACGGATCTTCCCACTTCCTCTTCTGTGAAGAATTCTCCGAATCGGGGCTCGCCTTTCCCCGATCGGGAGAGAGGGGAGATTTAAGAGACACCATAGCTATAGCTTTCAATTCTTGATCAATCGGACATTAAAAAAAAAAAAAAAAAACACTTCCCTGTACTAAAGTCACAGGGTTATGTTAATAATAAGATATGATCAGAAGAAGTTGGGAAAGAGTTTCGGTGGTTATATAGGTCTGAGAGATTTTTGGGTATTAACTGCAAGGGAGAATCTAGTAGTAGGAAACTTAGTAGCTTGGGGAGCAAACTTATAATAAATATTTTAATTTTGAATAAGGTAGAAACTAAAAAAGGACCTGCCCTATAACAATGCATGACGTGTGTGCCAAGTTGGCTTATTCAATTAAATCTCTATACATGAGCTCTCCAAGGCTCGCTAGCTCTTAAAAGCCATGGATGTCAAATTCTAACCAACTCCTACTTAATTTGCTCTATTTTTCTCAATAGTACTTTAAAATTTTCGTAAGCTAATTCACTAGTATAGCACTACTAGACATGCCAGACCACCATGGTCTTGATGCAACCATGGTATGCCAATTGCTTAAATATCTTAGGGTTTTGCTGTAACATACAGAAATGTAAAGTGTAACGTGTCGTTTTTCTAAATAACAACGATTTATGAAAAAAGTGCCACATACTAATCTACAAAGGGTAAAATTTTTTGTTGTCACACTTTCGAAAATCCTTAATACATAATAAAAACCGAATTAAAAAATTATAGCTTGTATATAGCTTAATTTTTTCATTTCTACACATTACATATAAGATTGGTCAAAACTAAAACTTGCTCATATTTTAATTTTGAAATATGAGTACATGTAAAGTAAGCCAAGCCAAAATTAGGGCTGGCTGGCTGTCAAGTTTATAAGCTAGCTAGAACTAGAAGCCAAACTAAAGAAATCTCAAAAGGGCCAGTTTCCTCTCGAGGGATACTTATTGTTGTTATCATACAAAGAAAGGCGGTGAGAGAATACAAGAGTGGAAGAGGAAGAGGTGCAATAGAAATGGGGTCATTAAATGAAAGGAGTCTGTGTACAGTTGAAGAAGGGTCTTGAATGCCTTACGGAAAACTTTAATATACACAATAACTCCAACTTCCCACAATTGGTTCACTCAAAGAACTATGAACTTTTAAAGCTCTCAACACCCCCTCTTCCCTTCTGCCATTAAATTAAAACGAGAGTTAAATTCATCAAACGCCTTTGAACTTTCTTCACTTTTTAAAATTACTCTATGTATTCAAAAGTGTTTTAACTTAACCATTGAACTTTTTTCTTGTCTCAAATTTAGTCCCTTAATTAAATTTTAAGCGAAAAAGTTAGGATTATTTACATAAATCCCCTTAACCTATGTATCATATTTTACTTTACCCTCGATCTTTTAAAACCTCCTAAAACACTCCCGAATTATAAAAAATGGTCGTTTTGCCCCTTTGTTCAAGTCCATCTATATTAATTAAATATTAAAAAATTATATATTTTTATGAAAGTTTAAAAAGTTTATTAGAATTATAATTAAATATTAAAAAATATTTAAATTTTTTTTCTAATTTTTTACTCTCTCCCTTCCTCATCTCTCTGTCTCTCTCTTATTTTCTCTCTCTATAGTATACAAATTTTATGTTCTTCAATAAAGAATTTAAGTCACCTGATAGACTTTTCCAACAATGGAAACAAGCCTATTTTTAAACCAAAATATCAATGCCATTTAACTTCAAGATGGAACAATTTAAGAAACTTAGCAAATAGGAATCACATATAACTCAAACCAAGAAACTGGAAACACAAATTTACACCAAATAAAAACCATTTTTATGATTAATTAACAAAACAGGATAAAAATCAAATAAAGAAATTGAAACCCCTATTCGCCCACTAGCACACCCTTATCACTCCCACCACACCGCCACCAACCCACCCTTTTTTGTGCACCCTCGTTCGCCCCCCACCATCCCACTATGGCCGACCCACCCCTGTCGCATTTCTAACCCACATGGTTGCTTTGTGCCACCCCATCGCTAGCCATATTGGGAGAGAGAACAAAAATAAAGAAAGATGATGAAAGAGAATAAGGAGAGAAATTGTCAGGAAGAAGGAAGGGGAAAATTAGGGAAATTTTATAATTATTATTAAAATAAAATAAATATTTTTATATTTTTATATTTTTTTCAATATTTTAATTACATGTCACGTTATCAATTTTATTACCGATATAGATGGAATTGGACAGACAAGGCAAAGTGACCATTTTTTATAATTGGGGGGTGTTTTAAGCGATTTTAAAAAATCAAGGGGTAACATGAATTAGGATATATAGGTCAGAGGAATTTATAAAAATAATTTTAAGTTTTTTCATCCAAAATTTAATAGAATATAACTAAAGGACTAATTTGAGACCAAAAAAAAAGTTCAACGGTAAAGTTAAAATACTTTTGAGTACATGAACTAATTTTAGAAAGAGAAAAAAGTTCAAGAATCTTTGATGAATTTAAATCTTAAAACAATAACCACATCCCATGAGAGCTGTGAAATTAATATTCACTACAAAATCTATTGCATATAGATAAATTAAAGTGTGGTTTGAATTGTTACATTTTTAAAAGATATTATTTATCATTAGCTATTTGATACAAATCTAACAGTTATAGTGAGGTGAATAATTGATCAAAAATATTCTAACAATTAATGAGATTGAGTTCTTATCATGCTACATCATCAATTGTTGTTGAAATATACTCTTATTGAAAATTGTATGTTCACACATGCTTTTATGACTCTGAACCTCCCTAGGCCGTCAAAACAAGAACGTCCTATATAGTAGCAAAGCTAGCCTTGCACTTTAGTAGGGGCGATGGCATACACTATTTTTTTTAAGAATAAATGACAAAATTATATCACAATATTTTTCAAGAACTACTATATATATATTAAAAGTTTTATTGTATGAAAAAACCTACTCTTTCGGTAGGGTTTTTTCATGAAGTGTTTGATTTTTATTAGAGTGTTTAACATTCTCAGTTGTAACTAAAACTTTTGATTGTTATAGTATAAAGCTCGCACATATTATAGTGTCAAGAAAAAATGAGCTATAATGTAAAGGCCTCACACACTATAGTGATTTTAACCCAAATTGGTTCAAACCAATGGTTTGAACTAATGCTCTCAAACACCTTATATATATATATATATAATACTGGTTTTGTATATCTTTTTTTTTATATATACGATTTTAGTCATACATAGTGTTCAAAACATGCACTAACGATAAGCATATTCTCACTAGAGTTTTATTTTATTTTATTTTTTCATTTGCATATCTTGTATTTTGAGGATATAAAAAGCTAACAAGTTCAACGTATGACAAATTTGTCATAAGAAATTATATTGCATTAAATAGTGTTTTATATACTCAAATGTCAATACATGATATTGGCGTAACATTATTGCATTTGTATTAAAGATGCTCTAAAATTCAACGGGGCATATACGAAAATATAAAATATCAGTGAAGGCATAATATGAAAGTTATATAATTGAAAGGGTCAAATTTTAATTTTTAAAAAATGAGTGGGGTCGACTGCCCCTATTTATCCCCACCTAGTATGTATATGTTCACGAGCAAACCCTCCCCAAGTTGCTCCTAGCAATTAATATAATTTTGTGGATTGTTTTGATGATTCTTTTATCAGTAATTCATTGATGTAAATCATGGATAAATTCTTTTGTTACAAATTTCAGAACATAAGATCTACTTGGCATTCACATTATTATTATTGTTGTTGTTGTTGTTATATGGGAATTCAAACTCCTTCGCTGGGGCTTTAATAACTTGCAGTTTGAATCACATCCTTATCCATGTAATTAAAAACTTGCATCATACATATATGTTGCATTTAATATAATGTAATATTATGATGATGGTAGAGGTTTAACAAGCAATAGTTTCTTTTTCTTCTTTTAGTTATTGAGTTTATTCATAACCCGTGACACAGATGATCCTCTGCAAGGGATTTGCAAACAGCCAAAAAAGAAAAAGCTGTTCTTCAAAGATTTTCTGGGAAAATTCCTTTGTTAGGGAAAAAAATTTAGCACACAAATTAAGGATATATACAACACTGTAAAGCGTGAAGAAGTGTCCTTAGCCATATATCACCAACCATATATAAATTGGCGAGGGACCCTAAATAGACTGCACAGCCAATGACAAACACCAAGCCATTTCAATGCTAATAGTCAATAAAGTCGGGACGCAAAAATTGTTTTCCAAAACCAAGGGGCATTTTTGTATTGTAGCCACCAAAATGAAAAAATGGAAGAAAATCTAAAACTAAAAGAGGAAAAAATTAATTTTAGGAAAAAATAAATAAGTAAAGAGAAAAATATAGAGAGGGACCCATATATATTAAAGGCTTGATCAAAGGAAGAGGGGAGTTCAAGTAAGTCCACCTGCCTTCATTAACTCATATTGAATTCACTTAAATGCAGAATTTAAGAATTCAGATATGACCATTGAAACACCCTCGCTTTCTTCAACATCTTTCTTCGTCACTTGCATCACTGGTTTCCCTTCTTGGTTTAATGCTCGCAACCCACCTCTCCTTCCCTTCATTTATGTTTTTGATTGATCCTCTCTCTCTCTCTCTCTCTCTCTCTCTCTACTGATATTTTAAAATCATAGTCACCAAGTTTCAATCACACGGCCATTATAGGAATGAACCGCGTCAGAAACCTACTCTAATCACCAATAATCTTATGGTTAAAACGCTTCTTTATTAGTGTTATTTCAAATTACACCGACTTTTACTTTGGTTGTACTTTAATTGTTTCACAGCCTTAGTTGAAACTGTGATTCTAATTATTATTTCAAATGTGTTTTTTCTCACGTATTATATTATTTTTGGTTTAAACTTTTTCTTTAAGCGGTCATGATTGTGCCCTTAAAATAACGAAAAAAACATTTAATTTAAAGCGCATGGAAAATATATGGGAGGGGACATGGGCTTTTGGACCGACAATCAGATGTATGACACGTTCATACAAAATTCAATTTCGTCACTTCAAAGTTGTTGAATTCCCTTTGATTTGAGTACAACATCTAACCACGACCATAATAATAACAATAGATAACTAATCTGGGGGTGACCACAAACAAATAAATGTTGTTCCAAAAAGTATCACTTTACTGAAATGTTACACAAGTAGTAGGATTCATTTAGATAAAGAATTTTTCCGACAGAATGGAGGCAAAAGTATAAAAGTTTGCACAATCTGTTTGTGGGGTAATTATAATGAAGTGAAAATTTAGGTGTGATGCTGGGGGTAAAAAAAAATAAAAAATAAATATGTGTTAAACTTTTGTTGGGGAGGATTTTGCAGGGGATGCTTTGCAATATATATATGTGTGTGTGTGTACATATATATATATATATATATATATATATATATGCGTGACTGTGATGTTCGGTTGATTGTCCTATTGATGACTTCAATGTAATGAAGGAGAAGGAAGAAAAGAAAGAGCAATATATATTACCTAGAAAACGGTAATTTTCTCTACCTGGCTGAGGTTGAAAAGGGAAGTAACTTCAGCTGGTTTTTAGATAAAATTTAAGATATCGTTTGCAACAAACAAATGGCTAGCGCAAGGCTGTGTACACCTTGCGCATCACGTGCGCGGTGATTTCTGTGAGAGAGTAAGGAAAAACCTACTATACTAGTCTGGTCTAGTGGGCACAATTTTTAGTTGTTAGATTTTCATATTGTAATAATTTCTTCTTCTAACATAATTTTATGGCTTTTCTATGGTCCTTATAGAGAACCGTCCCTCAAACGAAATTCGTAAAAATAAAAAACATAATACGATATTCTTTGAATATATAACATATGTAATGTTGAAGTTACGTAACATAACTTTTGGAAGACTAAAGTTCTTGTTGTAATGCCAATTCAACGTCAATAGATGTTGAAGATGCGTAACAACTTTTGGATGATTAAATTTCTTGTTGTAAAACCAATTCTACATCAATGGACGTTGAAGATGAGTAACAGTCTCTAGATGACTAAATTTCTTAGTGTTACGCCAATTGAATATTGGTACTGTTACATTTGATGACTTTTATATTACATTTTTCCTTTACATATTACATTAGAAGGATCTCTCATGGAAGATATCGTATAAAACCTCTACAATTTTAACTGTGACTTGACAATCAAAACTTTATCTTATCAGTATGATTTTCTATCTTTACCTACCACAAATTTGCCCCCTTTTTCTAGCTGAAATCTCTTTATTCAAAAAAGTCGGTGCCAATTGCCAAAAGTAGCATCTTATGTATTATAGATTAAACGAGTTAATACCTTGATGGAGAAGCCAAATAAATAGAGCATGAGAAATTAATCTATATATACAGTAATTTTGTTCCGCCCCAATAGTAACCTACTACTTTTGGTATGATAATGCATCAAGTGTCCACTTGTAGACTTTAAAGGCTAGATTGAAAATAAGCAAATATATCTCCACGTCTAGTGAGCATCAATATTGATTTCGATACTGTTACATTGAGGTATACTAGACGTAATACATTATGGTTCCTATCCTTCTTCTTTTAAAAAATAAATAAATAGAACTTTATAAGTGGATCGTTGTACAAATTTAACTCTCTGCGATGAGTTTAAAGTAGTTGTCGGTGTACAGATTCTCCGGTACATGGTGCGTAGGACCAATAAGAGTACTATTTTTTTCACCATTAGTAGTCATGTTTGATGGGGTGGGTCCCTACGTGATTTTTCGCCCAAAAAAAAAAATGTTCTATTAGGATAGTCCCACCTTTCTGAGGAGACTAATAAGAGTACTACCTTCCCTAAGTTTTGTGAGCAGTAAACTGTTGAAGGTTTTTGGTCCTGGTCAACAAGGATATTGTCCGACGTCTTAAGAGGAATCTACTTTGAGCACAAGTAGAACAGCAATAAAACCTTGTCATATTTTTGTCTATTAGAATCTAAAAAATTTAAGTCACAATGGTCTAAACCATATTCAACGAGCTCATTAAGAGGCATAATAATAACCTTATTACAGGCAAAAATAATTAATTTATAAACAATAAAAAAGAAAGTTTTGATAGGTCATTCTCTTATTGCCATCCCACCGGCACAAGCGATCTGTTGATGTTTTGGTTGGGGAATGCAATTTGCTTGTGGGCTCATGTTTTGTGAGGCTATAAATAACCGCAGCCTCATGGTTGTACAGATTTTTTTTCATACTTCCACTTCGCGCGACCAGAATTGTACTTGTTTCGTTGCGCATAATATAAATGATGATATTAAGGCTCCTTTTTTTTTAAAAAAAGGTACTTCTGACTTTAAAAGTTTGATTTATTAAAGTTCACACTAAATACTGTACAGCAGTAGCACTAAAAGCTATTAATTCAATATAGAATGAGATATATTTCATAATAATTCATATGCATAGAAAAAGATAAGAAACTGTAAATCATAGTATTAAATGTGATTATTGGTCAACATTTAGTTTGTGTACCATGAGAAATGTGATATAAGAAATTAGTTTAACGCCAAGGACAAGCGATCAATATGAAGAGCATTATTTTGTTGCATGATTATGATGAGAAATTAGAGTGATATTATATGGTCCGAGATCTCATCAGGAAGCCTGTAAAAGCGTTATTGTACTTGAATGATTTCGACATTTATTAAGGCCTAATAATTCGCCGCATTGATTGGTCAACCCGTGGATGTCAAGCGTGGATGTCTCAATGGAACAATTGGGCCCTCCCACCCCTTCCTCGGCCCACGGCTGATTGCCATGTCAAAATACCATTTACAATTCGGGAAAAATGCATCTGCCCCGACCGGATCATATGCTTTCACATTCTATACTTTTTTGGGTTAGCATTTTTTGTGGTCGTTACATGCGTGGTATGGTGTTAATTCAACACACGTCATTATTATAAGGTGTAGAGTGAGGGATAATTAAGTAATTATATTTTATATTTTTAACTATTTTTAACTTATTATTATATTTTAAGAAACAATAAAGGTATTTTTTACATTTAAAAACTTGTTTAAATTTTATTCCTTACAGATTTTTTGGACAAAAAAATGAAGATAAAACAGACATACCTTTAATTAGACTGAGTTTATTTTTAAAATATATTTTTCTTCTTGAGATTTTTTTTAAAAAAATTAACATTTAAAAAGTCATAAAACTTAATAACTTTTTTTTTTAAAATTAGATGTTTTGTTTTAGGAGTTTTTATGTTTTTATTTCTATGAGATATTTTTTATAACTGTTTAAAGGTAATTATATCATTTTGCCCAATTTTTTCTATTTATAAGGATGGAATTGAAACAAGTTTTTTAAATTTAAAGGGTACATTTGTAGTTTCTAAAAATAGAAGAACAAATTAAAAAATCGTTGAAATTAGAAGTATAATAATGTAATTAACCCTGTAGAGTTATTTGTATTTGGTAAAATAAAGATCACATTTTACAATATAAAATAAAAATATGATACAGTCTAGAGCTCTAATATAGCATGCTATAGTGTTTAAGCTTATTTGTTGAACACTCTATCAAATTTATAGAGATTTTTAAACTTTTTCCTCTTCTAAAATTAGTCCCTGTGTTAAAAATCGTTTTAACTTAATTCTTGAATTATTGTTATGTCTTAACTTTAGTTCGTCGGTTAATTGTGAACCTTTTTGTATGTAACAATGATTTTGGAAGAACTTATGATAAAACAGTATCGTATCTTTTATTTCTACGTAATTGTAGTATTTTCCTTAATAAAGGACGGATCACAAAATTATACATATCGATGTAAAAAAAATCAATTTTGAACACTCTAGTAACTACTTTTATCTCAAAAAAAAAAAAAAAACTACTTTTATCAGACATATTGGAGTAATCTCCTAGCAAGAATATCTCTTGCATAGTTATATATAGTACGACAAAGTATGCCCCCTAAATAAGTATAACAACTTATAGTAACATGCAGGATTTCAAAATCAAATCGATGGCCCTACTTTCTTGTCGTTTTAGTGCTTTACCGAACGATATCTTCTTATTCACAGTACTTATCGTGCATAGTTATTGGGCTTTTATAATTATTTATTTTTCATATTATTTTCATTGAATGATTTTTTTGTTTCTCCACTGAACTGTATCATCATTGAAAGTTAGCACTTATTGTCCGTTTAATACTTTTTTCCTCTTTCTTTATCATAATTATTATTAGAGATATTTTCATGTCTTTCTGCATGACGTGCAACTTGTCTTAGAGATACCAAGGTGGTAACCTAATAATATTAATTTTAGTTTCAAGGGGTGCTAAATGGAAGGTCTCAAGTTTGATTCTATTAGGAAGTGTTAGAGACATTCCAGGTCACCGGTTTAATATTCATTAGCCTTTAATGGGGCTAAGATGACGCGCTTTATTTTGTGACATAAATAGCTATATTTTGATGTGGATGTATTTTAGCATGTGCCATGCAAAAGCTCCATAGACACACGTCCTAAGGGAATACCTACGACTATTCGCTCCTATCCATACTTGTTATTCAAAAAGAAAAAACATGTCAGAGAGATGAGAGGGTCCTTTTTCTTTGAAAGGAAAACGACATTGTTAACTTCCAGTGTTTAAAGCTCTCGAACTCAACCATTTTCTCACCAGTACAATAACGAACTCTATAAAATGGATGCATTGGACTCCACTTAGAACGAATTAGGCTCCTTAAGAACTTAAATGAAGCTACAATACGACTTGACGTTTTGACCTCCTCTGCTCCTTGTTGCTTCGACCTTAGAGCTTCAAAATATGAGTAGCGTAATTGGGAAAAAAAAAATTTCGATGTCATATATCTTATAATGTTATGCACGTCAATTCTAATCGATAATTCAGTTTTTAATTCAAAATTAGGATTAAAATTAGTGTCCTTAGTATTATTCTTTTCTTTACTAGTAAGAGACAACTCATTGCTATTTTTGTTATACGATTAAACGACATTAAAGAGAGAACTTCATGTCGTTTACGCAATTACCACAAACGACTGATACTTATTTTCTCACGTGTTCCATGATTACTATCAAATAACCTGTCGCTTATGGAAATCAGTCTTCCCATGACATGATACCTTTTTTACGCCGTTATATATTCTCTAGCTTTCCTTTCATACAACAAGCGGTCTTGCTTCATCCAAAGAAACAACCTGTCTTGTTTATTCAGAGTAAACGACATCTATTTGCTGATGGGGCTTGGTAATGGAAATCGACATGTCGTTTCATAGTAAATAGTAATTAAGTAATTCATTTTCTATTTTGAAGGATAAACTCCTATTTGTTTTACTTGAAATCTGGACGTGATTATTGGTAGTGGTCACTAGAATCAATCTTAGGCTGAATCTTACTTGTATAAAAGCGGGAATGCATGTTTTGGTATTCTAAGTTTCATTCTCTCACTTTTTTTCCTCTTTTTTTCATTCACTTTTCTTTATTTCATCTTCATATGACATTATATTCTCCTCTCTTTTTTTTTAATCCTTATAACCTTATATGTATTTAAGATGTGTCTATTATATTATATTATTTTAAGATGTATCTATCTATCTATTTATTATAGACCTTTATATTTAAAAAATATATATATAATAATAAGTAAAATATTTAAAAATATATAAGAAGTAAAATACAAACCTAACTAGCGCGTGATTCTGAGTAGTAAAGTAAAAAGGTGCATTGAAATATAGAACTTTATTGACACGTGTTTGGAAGTGGAATTACGTTGTCATAATTCAGTACAAAAATATAACCTAGGCCAAGTAATAACAAGGGTTTGTCTTGTCCCCATCACCTTAGTCTCTTGATCATAAATTTGTTCACTGGGGCTTGTCTTGAACAAACCGGCGCCAGTACCAATGCCGCTCCCACACGGCATACATCGAGTCCAAAGGAATTCCCTTTGTCTCTGGCAGGAAAAGTGCAACAAAAATGGTCATTGCCCCGATCCATCCGGCATAGAACAGGAACGTCCCGAACTTGAAGTGGCAGAGCATTGTCAAAAATGTTTGCGACAACACAGCTGTGGTAGCAAAGTTAAAAGAAACAGTGATGCTTTGGCCCGTGGATCTAATTTTCATGGGAAAAATTTCACTTGGAACTAGCCAGGATAAAGGACCCCATGACCATCCAAATCCAGCAGCGTAGATGCACATTAACACTAGCACCAAGATGGCGTATCCCTTGCTCATGTCCTTGGTCCCCGACACGCCTGTTGCAGCCGCTAGCACAGCAGCCACTGCAATCTATTTACAGTCCAAATGGCCAACAAGTGCTAAAATATCATCAATTTTAGCTTAATCATGTTTTTATCATATGATATTTACTACGTTGTAAGGTGTATATGTGTGCCACTTATAACAACGAACGCCACGTCAAATATTTCTCGCTAATAAGGCTTAATTGCATAATTTATACGAGCGTAAAAGTAAATTTACACCTAACCTTAGTTTAAATTCCTTAACCCGTATTCAAAAACTAGCTAATTTTCACAACTTGAATAGTTGAATAATTTATGCACAACTTGAATAGTTTAGGTGGATAAGATGCATTACCTGACATACAAACATTTGGATCCCGCCAGCCAAGAACAAAAACCTCCGACCGTACCGGTCAACCACAAATGTAGACACAAGGATGGAGGCAAGATTGACCACACCAAGTATAATTGAAGATATCAAAGACGAATCACTTCCAAATCCAATCGATTGAAAGAGCACCGGTGCATAGAAGGCAATGATGTTGATCCCAGTGAGCTGTTGAAGAGAGGGTATGGCAATTGCCATAACGAGGTGAGGGCGGTACTGCCTCTCAAATATCGTCACGAAGGGCTCTTGATTGGCTGCTTTGGCGATTTCGCTATGCTTAATAAGCTCGGCCAGCTCAGCTTCCACGTCAGAGTCTTTGCCCCGGACCTTGAGAAGCGATTGTTTGGCTTCGGATAGTTTGCCACGCTCCACTAAGCTGCTAGGGGTGTCCGAGATTAGGAGCGAGCCTATTGTCATGATTGCGGCGGGGACTACAGCAAGGCCAAGGGAGAGCCGCCAGCCCCAGCTGTGCTTGGCTGTGCCATAGTTTATGCAGTTGGCTGCCACCACCCCAACTCCGAGGAAGAACTGAAAGCCCGTGTTGAATGCGCCGCGCCACTTGGCGGGTGCTACCTCCGAGAGGTAGACCGGGGCTGCCTGTTATAAGAATATGTCACAATATTCCTGAATGTTAGGTTCTATTAAAATCAATAGAAGTGGAACAAAATGTACGTAAAGTATTATATAATGCAATTTTGAGACTGAAAAAATAGCCCATTGAGAACAATATTAGAGAGAAAGAGCTTACTTGGTTGGTAAAACCAACCCCAAATCCGAGCAAAACACGGCCTAATATGAGCATAGCGATGTTTTTGGCACCACCGTTAATGGCGGCTCCAACGAGGAATGTGCAGCCACCCAAGACCATGATATTCCTGCGGCCTAATGCAACAGTTAGGCGGCTTGCAACCAGTGACGCTGCTAACCCGGCTATGTAGAGTGAAGATGTGAATGCTGTCAAAACTTGGCTATCGTACCTACAATACATGTTTGTTTTGGCTTCGGCTTCCTTCCTCAGTATTGATGGGAAAAATTTCTTTAGAAATGGGACCATTGTAGTCACACCTCCTGAAAAACCATAAATGAAATTTTCAAACACAACTTTGAATGCACCGAGGGATTTTGGCCTCTTTACCAATTTGCATAACAATATTGTATATTTTCCCATACAAATTGTTTTCCTTAGTTTATATTGTGTTTCTTTCAAAATAAAGTAGTGTCCGAAAAGGCTAAACTTAAGGGAAGGTAACACAAATTGCAACGGAGCTAGAAAATTTCTATATAGGCACTATTATAATAATAATAATAATAATAATAATGATGATGATGATGATAATAATAAGATTTTATTAAATGAAGATATATTAATTGAAACATACTTATAGTTGCTTTATAAAATGCGAACATAATTATTTGGAAAAAAAATTAAAGTTTGATTGAGGGGCTTGCATACCTTAGTGGTACTCAAAAAAACCTGACAAATCATAGAAATTAACCGACTAACAATCCAAATCAAACTAAACCAATTTTAATATTTTTGGATTATTTGTCAATTTTAGATTTTTTTTTTTTTTTTGCTTAAATGTATACGAGATTTTCATATCTTTTCAATAAATTTTCACAACATGATTTCTATTTGTTATTGTAGTAAGTTTTAACATGGTAAAGTGTATCCTACAATACTAAATAATTTTGGATATTATTAATAGGGGTGAACAACTATAGAATATTTGAATGTTGTTATGTTGGAGTTAAATGGAAAATTAACTTTGAATATTTATCTAATATCAAGGTAAACCAAATCAAACGGCCCAAATCCATTAACTTTGTTTCTATAACTAGCCATTGTCATGTGAGAAAGCCAGAAAATTAGTTAAATAAGGGCTTGTTTGGAGTCGAAATTCTATAGCAAGAGATGTAAGTTAATATATATAAATATATGAAGTAATATAGTAGAATTAGAAGCAAAAATTCAAGAATGCATGAAACGTTTTAAAATACTACGTATAAAATTTAAAATAGAAACTTTTAGGGGGGCAAATTAATAAATTTTAAATCAAATTATGGGTGAAAAGGAAAAGTTTAAAATATTATAGGTGGCATAGGAAATAAAAAATAAGAGGAGCTAAACATCAAACAAAAGTAAAGGAAAGCAATCATTTTAAAAACGAGAAAATTTCTTGATATGCCACACTTTTAAAAGTTATGTATATTTATATCATATTTTGAAAAGTTTATGTCATACTATCATTTATATTACTTGTTAAATTATATTACAAATAAATACGTGTAACATTTATAAAACTTAAATCTTAAAAGGTGATATTTATGAAAAATTGGATCCAAAATTGTGGAAGCCTAAAATCTCAACTATGATCTCTCTCTCTCTTTACCGGAGATCTAGTCGAAAACCCTTTGTTTTCCCAGGACCGAATCTGAGATCCGTTGGCCGCTTGATTGGCTTTCTCTACTTTGAATTTTTAGGGGTTTTTTTTTTTTTTTTGGCCTTTAACCTTTTCGGTTGCCAAGTGGACTACTTCATGTATTCAGAAAACAAAAACAGGGGAAAAAGAAAACCAAAAAAAGGGCTCTATCTTCTCTTCAAACTGTCGTGGACTAGTTCGTATCTCTCTTTTTTTTTTTTTTTTTTTTTTGGGTGGCTTGCTAAAAGACCAGGGAATCTTATGACTCAAAGACATTTGGCCAGATAATTTTTTTTATCATAAAAGTTACATTCATACTTAAAGACACAAACTAGTAAAGTGAAGAGATTTAGACATAGCAATAAAAGCAGTGGTGGAGCACCAGAAGTTTTTGTCATTAAAGATATTATATAAAAAATTACTGATAAATTTAATTACATACAATTATATATAGTTATATGTTTTTATTATTAAGTAGGGGTACAAATCATAATTTTTTTAAAAAAGGCACAATGGCACATTTTAATTTCTTAATAGAGATACAACTATAATTTTTTTATGTAAAATAATGATACAACTAAAGTTTTTAAAAAATTTGTGAGCAAAAAATCAATACTTCAAATGCTGAGTGAGGACACTTTGAGTGATGTCGCCACATAAAAAGGTAACATAATTGTTCAAACTTCATGGTGTGTTCGTCACATTTTAACGCTCTCCGACCCAAAATTAACATATGTAAAATGAAAGGCAGCAAAAACCCCCCCAAAAAAATTAGCAAAAATTCTTTGCACCGAAACCCACACCTATCTTCTTTTTTCCTTGATTTGGATTGACGATGTGAAGTATTACGTTTTTACTATAAAATAAAAAAACCATAGCGTGTGCACTTCTTCCAGCTATGCATATAGCTAATAGCGTTTATAACAAAAGATATAGCTGATTAGCCAAATAAAAATAATAATACTATTATTATTATTATTATTATTAAAGATATAGCCGACTCAGAAGGACAAGACAAGATGTAACAAGTGCCTAATCTGCTCCTTGCACATAATGAGATGCGACTCCTTTTTCTCAACCAATTAAATGCACGCCTTTTGGACACCTCATCCCGGTTTTAAACAAATACTTTAAACAAAAATAAAAAATAAAAAAAAGTCCTACAAGTTGGTAATAATTGGGGTGGTACAACGACCGGAGATTTTAAAAACCAAAAAGAGAAAGAAAAACCATAAAGGGAGTTAGCCCAACGGCAATTTTCCTATCGGCCTTGTCGTTTTTCATGATACCTTTTTGTCGTTTTACAATTTCAATAAATGATAAAGGAAGCTCAAAGCTGGAACCCATACTACACCAACGAAGAACCCGAAACCATGGGCTAACTAACTACTGCAAACAACGCTCCTTATTTTCCATGCCTTTTGACTAGAGAATGAATGAAAATTGGCTGAATTATTATTATTATTATTATTATTTTTAATCATGCTTGGGTTAGGTGATTCTAAGGAGCATTAAAAATGGTGAGAACTCATCTCATTAACTGGGAAGTCGTTGAAGTCATCGACATAATTATTTTCTTTCTACAATTCAAATCATGTCCGTCCTTAGCTTTAAAAATGTCAAGTATTCTTTTGTCAACTCTCAAGTCTCCATCTTGTTTGTTTCTGTTGTGAAAAAAACGAACGGAAAGAAATTTCTGTGGAAACTCCAATGTTAATTTCTTTTCTCCTTTTGATCTTTAATTTAGAGCAACAAAATTGGACTTGAGTTTTAATTTTTGCCTCCTTTTATTTGTTTGGATCCAAAAAATATATATATTTTTACTTTGTATATTTCAATAGAACACAAACAAAAAGAAAGCAGCAGAAAAGAAACGTACGGACCTGAAATTCCGACGTCATAGCCAAAAATGAGGCCACTAGTGGCAGCGACGATGCACGTAATCACCACCGCCGCCGTTATCTTGACGTTAAAAACGCTGGCGGGTCCGTCGACAGTAAATGCTCCAACCGCCATTTTCTGTCCTCCTTCTCTGCCCTTTTTACTTTCTTGTCTTTTTTTTTTTTTCTCGGCAGCCAAACAGATCTAACCTGATCCCAGAATGCAGGAACTCCTTTGTTCCAACTCTCCGAGAGTGAGTTTGTTGTAGTACTGCCGAATCCTCTTTTAAATATAAGGAGTGAGGCCACAAAAATAAAAATAAAAATAAAAAAATAAAAGTCTTCGGTCTACTTACCAACAGGATTAATATATAATTACAACGTAAAAACAAGAATAAAATAAATATAAACACAGGTCACAGGGGATTACAGTACGTATATGATTAGTATCCAGCAACCAATTTGTCTAACAACTCCTTGATTTTAATTATAAGCAGTTTTTTCTTCCTTTTCCGATATTTTTCTTAGCTCAAATATATCTAACAAAACATTCGATTTACCTGCTAAGAGTGTGTTTGGTAATTATGGTTAAAACCATTTTTTTCAGTTATAATATTAAGAGTGTGTTTGGTAATTATGGTTAAAACCACTTTTTTCAGTTATAAATAGTGTAAATCTTTCACATATTATAGTAACAAATAAAAAAAAATTACTACAATATAAAAGTCTCATATACTACAACAAAAACAGGTTCTAACCATCCTACAAATGTCCTATAAGATCTGGGAGATAAAGAAGAGAAACACATGAATTCTATTTAACACGTTATAGTCTCCATAGATGCCAGACAATAATAAAGGGCACAATGAAACGCCACAATTTAATAAATAAAAAACTCGTTACAAATATGAAAAATAAAAAAAAGGAAACAAAAAGCTTTTTATATTGTTTTTTTCTTAATGGTCCTTCCTCGATGGGCATCCTTAGTAGTGGTACACGTTTTTTAACCATTAAAAAGTAACTAACTAATTATTCAAAATTTATCAGAGAAGAAATTGTAGTAAAATCAGTTAGATTTAATTTTGTAGTTTTAGCTGCATTCTTAAACCCTCTATAAATCTGGTTAAAACCATATTATTTAGATCTAATCACTGAATAGCATATTCTTATCTGCTTGGTACCTAATGAAGAAATCTTAAAAAAAAAAAAATCCATGATGGAACAAAGAAAAAAGAAGGTTCTACTTAGCCCCTCTGTTTTAAAGGGGAAAAAATATTTCAGCGTACGTACAAGTTATATATATGTTAAGAAATATAAAAATAGTAGTTGTTAAGCTTTAGTCAATTACTTATACGGTGATTGAAAGAATAGTTGGTTTAAACTATGAAAAGTGTAAAACTCTCACATGTTATAGTAAAAAGTTACAGTATGAAGCTCTCATACGCTACGTTTCTTTAAACTCAAACTGATGGCTTAAACTGTTCTCAACATCTTATTAGTTTGTTAATAGTAGAAGTTAGTTTGACTATTGCCTTTGTAACAGAATACGTGATTGGTTTGTTGGATGATCAAATCTCGTATTTAAGGCAAATTTGTGATTATAATGTAGTTCAATACCAATTAATGAGAATAAATTATTTTCCCAAATTCTCTCCTCTTTCTTTAGTCTCTCTTTTATTCTCAAAAGTTGTTAAACTTTACAACTTGTCATTTTCTTCGTATTTACTCTTTTACTTTTGTGGATCATAGCACCTAGTCACATGGAATTGCACTTATCTAACAGTCTAAAAAGTCGAACATATGAGATAATATCCCAGAAAAAAGTCAAAACACATGAGAATTCGACCTATCAAAAAAAGAAAAAAAAAAGAAAAGTCCAAAGTGAGAAAACTGAAGAAGGGAAGATTGGTTGCTGGCCGTGAAAGAAACGCTCAACTGCCATTCCAAATTGAGTTCGTGTATTATAATCCACCCGTCATCCTACAAGTAACACCTAATCGCAAAATATTAAAACCATCTTCAATTCTAGTTGATGTAGACGTCCTATTCTGATTACACTAAAACAACTGAGCTCTCACGCCGTTGATTAAACTATCAACTATGAGTTGTGAGGTGGATGCTAATTTAAAACAAAAATGGATTGTCAAATGGCAAAAAGTCGAGGATTACGTACATGTGTGTTGGTTTGATGCGTATTACTTTTATAAGTACGCATGCATGTATGTACGTAGTGGCGGCGGTATTAAGGCCCTGGTAGGGGTAGCTGCTCCACTGAGATTTTTTTGGACAAATAAATTACCCCTGTTTGGCATCACCACAAACTCAGTTATAAACAGTGTAAAGCTCTCACATGCTACAGTAACAATTTAAAAAATTGTTACAGTGTAAAACTTTCACATGCTACAGTAAAAGTGGTTCCCACCACTGGTTCCCACCACCTTCCAAACACCCCCTTATTAGTTGTAAAGATTTTGAGTTTTTAAATTTTGCCCACACTTATTATTCACTATCTCAAGTCAGCCCTCACTGAAGCTGCCCTTCTTTATCCCAAAATCTCATTGGTTACCATTTTGAGTACTGAAGACAGAAGGCGACAAAAAGCTGCAAAGAAGGAGAATAGCTAGAGAGGGTTGTTTACTTTCATGTGAGATATTTATAGTTCTTTCTTTTTTCTATTTTTGTCTTCCTATACATCGGCTGTTTTTGTTTTTTCATTTTTTTCCTCCTATAATCATTCATAGACTTTGCGCGTCAACAAACCTATATTTGGGTTAACAAATACATTTATTTTGAGAAGTTTATTAACAACTTTTTGCTAAAAGTTTATTAATTATAATCTTGAGAAGTGAAAATCCATATAAATCTTGAAAAACCATGCAATTGAAGCTTATATAAAATTTAAAAATCTCAGAGTTTGTTTGGTTTGTTGGTTCGAAATATATAGTTTAAACTTCTTTTTTTTTTTTTTAAATGTGTGGTTTAAAAAATAGTTTAAAATGTTGAAGACAACAAAGGTTGTTTTCAAATTTAGGTTTTTTCTTGTTCATTCAAAAGGTCTAATTAATAGTTCAAAACAGGCTTCATTTTATTTTCTTCGCTTACATTATAGCTCATTTAGATGAAATTTTTAGTTTAAACTAACTGAACCATTAAACCAAATGGCCAATCAAATTAAGGTATTAAAACTATCAATGTTATTATTGATGATTTTCGAGTTGGACTGTTTTTTATTCTAGTTAATGAATATATTAACTCAATAAAATAGAAAATAACAATTGTGTTGCATTATGTGCACAAAATGGGACATGTAGTTGTAATATGCAGCACTTTCAAAGCATGAAAGTAAAAACTCGTCGTCATGCTATTTTATGATATTATATACACACACACACATATTGTTTAGTTCTCAAAAAATACTATGATATTAATTTATATATTTTTCATGTTAATTATTTTTAAGAAAAAAATTAATATACGCTCCGACTGAAGTCAAAGGCTAGCTCCAGCACTGTATCCACGTGTGTGTGCAAGTCCTAGGTTAAAATATATACATATATATATATATTAATTTTACATTGTTTCCTCTGGAGTAATCAATGGAAATAGCAATTTTTTATGCCCCGTTTGTTTGATTGGCTCGGTTTATTTCGATTCAGTTTGAATGATCATTATAGTTTGAATTGGTGTTTGATAAAGCATTTAATTTGACCTAAACTGATATTTTAAACTAGGCTAAATTGTCCAACTTAGAGTTCAAACCTCCTTACATTTTAATGTTTTAAACCTATAATGAACATTGATTTCACTTCTATATATTTGTATTTATAATTTAACACAATTATTTCATATTATTTTTTAATTAAATAACTTCTTTTTACATATTTCATATTTATTCTTTAATTAAATAATTTTTTCATGCTTTAAGCTAAAGTTTTCGATACTTATCTAAAAACAAATTCATATTAAATATTCAATTCAAATTAATATTTTAACTATAAATTCAAATATCAGTTTCGATTACTATTTAAACTACATAATTTAAGTTTCTCGGTTTAAACTAAAAAAGTTTAAACTAACTTAATTTGAACCAGCAAACCATACAGGCATTAATCTTTTTTCTTTTTCTTCACTTTAAGCTGGGTTTGTTGATCGTTGCTCTACTTTTTAAAATTTTGTACGCCCTTGAGTCTCGACATGTTCAAATTTTGAACCAATTTCCAAACTATACAGGCTGGACAAGTTCTAAGCCCAACTTCCAGCTCCTCTACCGGATATGAAGACGAAGATGCATCTTGTAAGAAATTATTTGGTCCGTACGACTCAAAGGTTGTCATGTTTTAAACTAAAAATTTCATTCTCACAAGCATTCAACAAACTCATTTCGAATCATAAATTAGACATTTTGAATTAAAAAAAAAAACAACAACATCTTTGTTTTCAACATTTTGTGAAACAGACTTTTCAAACAAATAAAAAAAGCAACCTACCATATTTTAAACTAAAAACCAAAAGAGTGTTTTGTCACACTTTTAAAAATATATGTTTATTTATGTTATACTTAAAAAATTTATACAATATTACTTTTTTAAAACAATTAGTGTCAGTTATTTAAATATTTTTTCTCAATCAATTTAAATAGACAAACCCTAATATTCTCTGAACAATCTTTTCCTCTTTCTCTCTCATCTATTAAAATATTTTTTTTAGTAGCAAAAGATGTATGCATTGATAAAAAGTAAGCTTCAAAATATGACATTGATAACAATTTCTTCTTTTTTTTAGACCTCCAGTCCCTTTTAATTATTTATTTCTAATTCAGCCATATTAGTATTTCTTCAATTGGATTAATTACATAATTATATCTTTTATTTTTTATTATTTCTTAATTTATTCTTATGTTTTTAAAATGTGTGTCCATTTGCCAAAAGTGCTAAAGTTTTGGGTTTTAAGGCGTACAAACTCGTTGAGTTTCTAAGGAGTACAAACTCGTTGAGTTTATGGCATTTTTAACAGGAAAATTAATTGGGCACTAACGATATACAAACAAGGAATTAGATGCTAAGATTTGGAAGATAAGGGTCCAAATACAAGTGCCACAAGTTCAAAAATTTGGAGACTATTGCTCAAGTTTTATATTAAAAAAAAAAAAACCAACAAAATGCCTCGGCATTTTCATGGACTTTCATTGCATACCCACGTGCCTTATTCGTTCTTCTCAGTTGATTGACATTCACAGTTAATAACATTCATTGTGCATACACGTTAATATGAAAGATATTAACCTTTTTATACTCCAAAATACCCTTGAAAAAGAAAATGACAAGTGATTGGCAGGTTTTGATGATAATAGGCCTTATACTTCGCCTTGTTTATGGCCGAATTTGAAGTGGGTCTGAAGTTTTGTTTGATATTGTGATGATTTTATTTTGATTATTTTTTTTCACGTCTAAGGATGGTTGGATTGTGGCGTTTAGTTTAGTTTGATTTTATTCTTCCTTTTTTAAGGCAATTTGGTTTTATTAGGTGAAATTGGGTGCTAATCAAGAATAGGCATCGATTTGGATATAAAAATACAACACTTTAAATATGTACTAGTTAAAAAGCACGTGTTCCGTACTTGCATATTGAACATGTTAACAAAAAAAAGAGTAAAAAAATTGAGGGAAAAAATAAAAATAAATTATACTGATATCCCTTATGTTTTACTTAAATTACAAAAATCCTAAATTAAACTAATCACACTAATAACTCTTGATTTTTTTTAAAAAATTACAGAGAGACCCATTTCGTTAATTGCTAATAATTTTGTTCAAAGTACCAAAAGTGCCCCTCTATCCATGAACAAATGTTTTTAGTTACTTATGTGGCAAAAGAAGAAGAAGAAGAAGAAGATTTTACTCTTTTTGACAATAAAAATAAGTTCAAAAAAATAAATTCTAATAATAATTCAAAAAAAAGTTCTAATAATCTGTACACACTTGTAACTGCAAATTTCACTCTAATAGAAAATAAAATGTTGTTTTGTCTTTTCTTTTTCTCTTTGTCCAAATATAACAATTGTATCCAAAATAAGATAAAATACAAATATTAAAATTATATAGTCCAAAAAAGTTCACAATTAATTCCTCTAACATATAATATTTCTGTGACAACCGGTCTTTCCCAACAGTCACTTAACTTATTTAAACTTATTTTTTAAAACATTAATCTTACTTACTTTGTAAGAAATTACTGAAATTTTTTTTATCCTTTAAACATGCTTTAAAACATTCATAAAAGCCGTTGTGACTTATGTTGCAGTTTAAATTGAGACATTGCTCAACACTTGACTTTAAAACCATTTCAAATTGTTTCTTATAAAACTTTGAAAACATTTTTTTAAACTTTGATTTTCTTAAAACTTTGACTTTTTTGAACTTTGAAAACACTAAATCAAATAGTAGGAAAACCTTTTCTTTGAGTAGCGGAAGCATACTGGAGTAGTATCCATACCCAAATCTTTGCATCTGTCCTCCGCAGCATTGAGCTTTTCAAACAAGTCCTACTGGTCACCCTTAGGACTACCTACAGCATGAATGAACTTTTAATGAGCTTTCACTCAGTAAGTTCAAACGTAATCTCACAAATCATTTAAACATGCTTTAAAAAATTTTCTCATAAAAACCTTTTCTTAAAATGTTTTTCCTAAACGTTTTTCTTTAAACATTTCTGAAACATTTTTCATAAACATTTCTTAAACGTTTTTCTTAAAATGTCTTCATAAACCTTTCCTTCTAAACATGAAAATGTTTTTCATAAACACTTAACGTAAAACATTTCTCAGAATGTTTTTCATAAATATAACACATAAACATTTCATAACAAGGAATATAAACAAAATTGAAATGCATAATTCCATTTATGATCATTTAGAATAATTCATTATGAGCTTGTTTTTATCACTCTTAACTTGCTTAAACTATGGGTCCAAGTGTACGTACCAACATCATTAATCATGAGATCATAAACATGATGCTTCTTTTGTGGAAGACTTGAAACCATCGAACACCGAGGTCATAATTTTAACTTTACTTTGAGTACCTAACAACAAGGAGGCTGGTACGACACCACTTATCAGCTTTACTTTACCATCTTTTTAACTTAGTGAGCATAACAAATTCTTACACATTATAGTGCTATAACTTAGCATTTAAACATTTAGCATGGCAAATGCAAACATGTTGTATATCATGACTTAAACTTTAAATCATATTGCATAACACATGCAATCATACTTTAAATACATTGAAATCATAACTTGAACTTTTAAAAACATTATACATATCAAATGCAAATATGCTTTAAACATAGTAGTTGCAAAGTCATTGCAATTTTTGTTTTGAACTTTAAAACCTTTTGCATAACAAATGCAAATATATTTTAAAATCAACTTGCATAACAATTGCAAACACATTTGCAAATATATATATATATATATTTATATATATAAGTATTTGAAAATCATTTACTTCTGCTGTAAGTGAGGTTTGAAACGTACCTGTCTATAACTCTAACGTTCTTGTTTCATTCCTTTTGCTTTCATTAATCAGCTTTTGTGTCATAATCAAATGACACCTGACTTATGTGTTAACTTTTCATATTATCAATCATTGATCGTTCATTCCTTTTTACATAACTTGTATACTATTGGTTTACTTTCTTTTACTTAGCTTGGTATCCCACCGGGGTTACCTTTCCCTTTACTTAACTCCGTAACCCAGCAGGTTATCACTCTTTTTACTTAACTCTGTAACCCATCAGGTTACCATTTTCTTTACTTAACTTTATAACCTACCGGGTTACCTTTCTTTTACTTGAACATTCCTTATTAAATTTTCCGTCTCATGCGATAGTTTCGTTACTTGACATATAACGGAACACTTTTCTTCTAAGAACGTTTTGCTAATTTAGAGTGTTTGACTCTGCTTTAGCTGTTTTCTTGAAAATGACGATTTTATCCTTAACAGGTTTTTCGTCAATTTTGTAACTTATTAAACTTTTTGCTTAACTTTTCCTTCTCATTTCTTTACATGTTACAAAAAAATTTCCGCTAAGTGGCGTTTTCCAACATCAGGTGTTTGAGGTCTGTTTTGGCCTTTTTGCAAAATGACCATTTTACCTTTGACGGGTCTTTAAAAACTTTCGAAACCTTCGAAACCCATTTTAAAACATAACTTTCATTTCTTTACGTCTCATAATATTACGAAAAAAAACACAATGGTTTTCCTCTCAATTAAATCTATTTTGTCAAAACTTGACAGTTTTGACCTGTAATGTAAAACTCTTGACATTCTTGCCCTTTAACGTTCGTTTTTTTCATTCTTTACTTGAGTAAATTCTTAATCTTTAAAAACATAAACCCTATGGTTACTCACTACCCACAAAATTGCAGGAACCTAATGTTTCTTGGTGAAAATCAAATTTCACATAATTTTACGGTTTTGTCCTGAAACACAAAAATCCTTACGTTTTTGCCCCCGGAACAAAAAACGACCACTTTATACCAAAACGTTCAGTTTTTCACAACGAGTAAAACTTACAAAAGCTCCTTGGTTGAATTCTAAACTTTTTAAAATGTTTTCATTTCTTGAAATTTTGTGCTCAAAATTTCGTAAAATTCATAACTCCTCAACCGAGCAGAGTTGTCTTAACAATTTCGATGAGTTCTGCAACTTTTGTGTTTTAACTTTTTCTCAAATTCCAACTTTTATAGTGGACTTTTTGGCTAATTTTCAAATATGCTGAACTTTTACAAAACTTTGCAATTTAGTATTTTGGAATTTTACAAAACTTTGTTTACAAAAGTTGTTACTCTCATTGTGTTGGAAAATTCCAAACCTTACTTGGAACATAAATTGGCCTCTAAGGCCCTCTAAATCATTATTTCTTGAAAACTAGCTAAACTTTGCAATTTAACAAAGTTTAGTTACTTTTTCATTCTTTTTCACAAAACCCTACCTTGTTTTTCTTTCCATCATCATCATCATCAATCTAAAACATAAACCAATCATGCCATAATGTCCATCTTATATGCCATAGACCAAAACATTTGTAACGCCCCTATATGGGGGTTAACAGTTTTTAATGAGATAAAATAAAAATAAATAATAAAAGTAAAACCTTAAAGATTAAAATTTGCCCGGGACTTAAATGAAAACTCTCAACTCAAAAATAAAAATATAAACGATAAATAAACCACAGTTTTAATGTAGCACCTTAAATTTAATAATATAAACTGTTGTCATCATCATTTTAACCCTCAACACATTATAATACAGTCACAGAAAGTAACAATTGATGCTTACATTATCATGAAGAACATTCTTTACAATTGAGCAGTCCCAATGTAATATAGTTACATCGCTTCCTCAACTATATTTCTCGTAGCCACCTCACACTTAGTGAGTCCTGAAAAGATATAAACATAAGGGAATGAGCAACACTATGCTCAGTAGAGAAAGCCATTACTCACCTTTAGGTTTTTGTCATTACCACATTAAAATCTGCATGGTTAGTAAGTCACATCATATTCCAGATTATGAGGTTTATTATGATCACATCTTATGGATACCGTAGTTAATCATTACCAAGTGTCATAATTACACATTTATACAAATATTACCAATCATCATTGTTCCTAGGTATCCATGTTAAATTGAGTATCACTCAACTCATCGAAACCCAAATGGGCGCACTTGATCACCCTATAAACATTCCAAGGGTGTTCCGGTGAGGGGACATCAAGCCCCGAGTCCTCACCAAGTCGATTCCTGTACAGTGTGTTCTGGGACTTTCAACCCAAGGAAGCGTCATCGCCTTCCCCCTATTTTACCTTTTAGGGTATTCATGCCCAAGGACGTAACCGTCGCCCTCTTCATGTCTCACAATTTCTCTATATTGAATCATTATTAATAGAGTTAGTTTTCCTAACCATGCTTCTCAATTTATAACATGTGTCAATTCATTATGTTCCTCGCCGTACAATACAAGACGAGTCCATGTCATAGTTTCATATGTGATAATCATATAATATCAGTTCAACATAGATATATATATATTGCGGCAAAACAAGCAATTTTAATTCTATAAAAACCTCACAAAAGATGAGTAATAGAATCCCTACCTTTTAAGCTTATCAACAGTCTCTTAATCCTGGAATCAATTAACGTTAGCTCCATACTCCCTTGATCCTAAGGCGTGCATAAGGACAATTAAAACTAAAGCACAACATACAACTACATTCATAAAATTTATTTTAATTTAATCTTAGAATTTCAAGAAATAACCACTGCCCATAGAGGTATTATAAAGTTTAACAATATAAATTTTCTGTCTAGGGCATATACACTTAGACTTCATACATATGCTCCAAAATAGCAACAAACATATACTTAGGTTTAAGAACGCAAATTTGAATAATCCTTTAGTATAAAAGAAAATTTATAAATGAAAGACTAAATTTGTTCATAAGATTCTAACCTCGGATTATGGTTAGTTGGAAGCTTGAAATGGCTTCAAAACAGGTTCCTTTACTTCGGTATGACTGAAATTCTTACTCAAATGGAGGTGATCGTGGCTGATTTTTATGGCTGCCTTGAAGAAGTTCTCTAAGTATTTTGCTTCAGCAAAGAAATAAGAAGAAGAGTGTGGGAACCGTGGAAGAGAAAGGAAGAAAAGATGAAGTCTTTGAAGAGAAGTGATAGAAACAATTATAGAGGAGACATGTTGAAGCATGTCACGGAGGAAATAAAGAAAATGAGGGTCAAGAGTAGTTGGAAAAGATATCCTTATGTCTCATCTAAAGACTTTAACACACATAATGCCAATATGACATTTTTGAGATTTATTAGAAGTTCTAAGGCTTTTTAGTAATCATACTAAATAAATATAGGAGAATTTTAGAAAACTTAAAAATAGATAAAAATAAATATTATAAAATAAATTTAAATGAAGCAATTTTTTTTTATACATTAAAAATTAATTTAATTACCTCAATACCCGTTAGAAGAATAACGGGTGTCACAGCTCTACCCCCCTTAAAGAAATTTCGTCCTCGAAATTTCAATTCAGCAATACTAGTAAAAATTTTGATTCCATTATGATTCCAATTCCGAGTCTAAACCGTTAATGTTGTTTATCTTCCAAAGTTAAGTTATCGTATCTCCACTTATTTACTTGCATAATAAATCTTACTCCTAAATCCCTCAATGAGAGTATTTCTGACAAGTTTCAACTTATAACACCGTATAATAGTCTAAGAATCTGATCAGGCATACATATTGACCATATCATGATTCCAGTCCTTCATTGTCCATGGACTGTGATTTACAATCACATTTAAGGAGATTGCCAGAGAAATTTTATATACTTCATCTTTAGGTTCCTTTTCCTTTTTGAGTAAGGAAAAGTCAAATATATTTGATTTCATACCTCAACTAATAAACTAAAACATAATCATAAAACATATATCACAAACACTTATATTCAAAACCATACATTAAACTTATTCATAGAGATATTAAACGGAATCTCTGGTTGTAGACAAACCCGACATATTTTTCATTAAACAGCTATCAACATGACACAAACATTCAACCCAAATAATATATTCATATTTCATATGGAATATCCCCATAATTGACTCTGGTACTTCCACATAATATTAACAGAATATTACACATTACAAACATAATACGGATACGTTTCGAGAGTACAAGGCACTCCGTATACCAGCTATCCATATCATGCATGCTTATAGAATACAAAAACATCGATAAACAAAAGATCGGACCTTAAGAAGGATGCGTTTCGAGAGCATCAAGTACTCCGTATCCAGCCATCCCGGCATTAGGCTCAATGAATCTAAAAGATTGAACAACGACGTACCACAAGAAACACAGAATACAAGGTAAACGGTTATTCGTAACACACGAAATACGGACACACATGCCTACATGCCAAAGATAAAACAAAAAGATTACAGATGGAGATTCAAATCAATTGGCCGCTCCCGGCTTTCCCTTTCCCATTCAAGCTTGGATGTTGCAGTGTCGGATTCTGGATGTATGATTTGCATTTTATCTATCAATTCCTCAGCTGTTGAAGCAGTAACAAAGATTTGTCTCTCCGATTCTGTAGTGATGTTTTCTTCCACAGCGTAATCTAGAAATTTCAAAAGACCGTCATAAAAACCCTTTACGTTCAGCAGTCCCAAAGGTTTGGAATAAAAGCCCAACAATTGCCCACAAGCAACTATAAATATTTCCTCAAGAGTACCTAGACCACCAGGTAATGCTATAAAAGCATCAGAATTATAGATTATGTCTTTAAAATTTTTAGGGATACTCCTGACTCCTTCTCCCTTACCTATGGCTTCCTTACAAAGGTTTCCTTCAACTGGAATATGAGGCCAAATTCTTACATCAGTAGCGTCACTAGACCTAGCTGCTAGTGCCATATTTACCATCATTTTTATACTACCACCCCCATAGATTATGTTAATCTTCTTGCGTGCTAGGACTTGCCCTAAGTGATTTGCAGCTTCTAAATAAGCTTTATCTTTTCCAAAGCTGGAACCACAAAAGACACAGACATTCTTTATTTTCTTCGTGGACTGGGAGGTAGACATATTTGGTTTATAGAAGTGGTTGCTTAATGTCTGCTCCACTTAGACTTCGGGTTCTACATGAGATTTTAAAGATGAGAAATATACAAAAAGGGCTAAAGAGATAGACGAGTAGGTAATGAAAAGGTAATCCAAAGATTTAAACAAAATCTTGTGCGGATAAGAAAGTAAGATAAGGTGATTGATAGTTTATAGAAAATCTGATTCACTTTTTGAAAAAGATTAGACACTAATTGTATAACTTTTGACAATTGAGAACAATTCGACAAAAGACCCTCTTGACACAACTGTAGACTTTTTGACAAATATACACCAAGTCTAGAAATTTAATATAAACGACAAATACTGTAGAACTTTTGAAATTTGAGACACAAATCTTGAAATATCTGGATAAGCTTTTCAAAATTCAAACATATTACTGTACCGTATGTAACGTGTCTGATAAGATAATATATTTTATTATATATATATTTAAGAAAATCATAAATTAAATAAGATATTAACACTTACTGTATCAATCTAATAATCACAATTATTTCAAACACAAAAGCAAATATTCTGAGTAAAAGAAAAACACAAACTGTTGAACATCAGCTAAAACTGCTTCAAATAAGTAAAGACTAAATAACCTTTATAGAGCGATGACTTATTCCCCATCCAGTTTTCTTATGGCTTGACAAACAGGATCTAGAAATACCATATTCCTGAGGCGTTGTCTTTCTGTATAAAATTTAGGCCAGAGTTTAAAAATAGCTCCTTGAACATATCCACTAGGGTGACCGTGGAGAGGAGGATGGATGCTATCCAAGTTCTCCTTTGAAAGTCCATCCCTACAAAACCTTATTTTATCCTCTCTATTCGTAGACATATAACCAGGTGAAGTACATTTACCGTTACAATTTTGTCTTCCACATTTGTTACAAGTGACCACGATGGCACGAGCTCTTCTTTTCATTGCACTACGACTGGTACCTGTTCCTGGTAAACCGACATCTTGACTAAAGTCACTCGGACGGATTTTCCCCTCTATTAACATTCTCACATCACAAGGGATACCAAAACGCATAAGAATCCACAACCGAGTAATTCTAGCCTTGTATTTCTTTCTGAGAATCTTTTGGGAGAGTGATGGGAAATACTTTCTCAGGTGTTGGTACTTTGGGTCCATGATGAGATGAAAGAAGAGTAAATAGAAAGGAAAAATTAAGATAGTAAATTGCAGAATCCTAGAATTCCTTCTTCTTTTAGAGGAAAAGAAGAATTTCTAATGAAAAAGAAGAGGATTTGCGATTTAGAGAGAAAATAACAAATTAAGAGAGAAAAAGTGAACTCGGAGAAATAAGCTCCTATGCACAGTAAACGTATATGTAAACAATGATTAAACCACTGTATATGACACGTATAGAGATCACGTGAGAGAGACAGTGTGAATCAAACTGATTTAAGATTTGAACTAGGCCCAAATGTTCTTAGTTGAAAATGGTCAGGTTGTTTCGGGCCTTAACACATTTGGAACGAGTTAAATAACAAACATAAAATTGAAAACCAATTTGTATAAATCTTAAACTCAATTCAAAGTCCACTATAGATAAAGTTAACTATAAACAACAAATCTAATTTAACGACAACAAGGATCTTCCTGAATGATATTTAAAATCATTTCATAACAACATAATCCTCCAGCAACTCAAATAATTTTGTTTTAATCAAAACCTTATTGAACAATGCATACACCCATATGTTATTCCTAATACTCAACATCTATCAATGGATTCATCATCATTACTACCAAGGGTTTAGAATGCGACTAACCTTGAAATCAATACGATTTACGTCTTTCAACGTAGACCATATCAATGAACAAAGACACTTGATGTTACTACTTAAGAACATCTATAATCCCCACAATTCTACTCATACAATATATAATTTCCTCATATAACAAAACCTTAGGTAACCAAAAGATTCACTGATACACTTAAATACAATGTACGTAACGAAATATTCCAATTTTGAGATTCATGCATTCTAGACTTTACACAGTCTCAACAGACCAAAAGTCTAACATTTATCTCTCTCAAGATTCAATACCATGATTCCCAACTTATATCATATTCCTCAAATATATAGAACTTTTAAGAAAAGACATTGACACTTATGTGCTCCATCGAATCCACACATAATCATTACTTAGGTTTGAATCAATTACGAAAAATTTGGCATATCTATGTCAAACTTTAAAATCAATAAATCAAGCCTTATATTTTTTATTGTTTTTCACGAGACAAAAGGCTCTTAAATCCTCGTATCTATATGAATTTCTCATCGTTTATACGAATTAAATATGCTTATAGATCCAAATATTATACGAATCTCTCATAAGCATTCTACTTATAAACTCATTTCATATAATTATCATTCCCTTATAACTATTAATACTTTCCTTCTATATAATTATTGTACTCATATAACTATTAGTATTTTCATTCTATGGCCTTTCCATGTTACATCCTTCTAGACTGTATAAATCAATGTGAAGGTTCATTTTGATGATGACAATAAAAATTCAGCTTCAAAACCATCTCAAAAATATATTTTTTTAAAGTGGTGCTACACTCCCTAGGTTAACCGAACCTAGGCTCTGATACCAAAAATTCTGTAACGCCCCTATATGGGGGTTAACAGTTTTTAATGAGATAAAATAAAAATAAATAATAAAAGTAAAACCTTAAAGATTAAAATTTGCCCGGGACTTAAATGAAAACTCTCAACTCAAAAATAAAAATATAAACGATAAATAAACCACAGTTTTAATGTAGCACCTTAAATTTAATAATATAAACTGTTGTCATCATCATTTTAACCCTCAACACATTATAATACAGTCACAGAAAGTAACAATTGATGCTTACATTATCATGAAGAACATTCTTTACAATTGAGCAGTCCCAATGTAATATAGTTACATCGCTTCCTCAACTATATTTCTCGTAGCCACCTCACACTTAGTGAGTCCTGAAAAGATATAAACATAAGGGAATGAGCAACACTATGCTCAGTAGAGAAAGCCATTACTCACCTTTAGGTTTTTGTCATTACCACATTAAAATCTGCATGGTTAGTAAGTCACATCATATTCCAGATTATGAGGTTTATTATGATCACATCTTATGGATACCGTAGTTAATCATTACCAAGTGTCATAATTACACATTTATACAAATATTACCAATCATCATTGTTCCTAGGTATCCATGTTAAATTGAGTATCACTCAACTCATCGAAACCCAAATGGGCGCACTTGATCACCCTATAAACATTCCAAGGGTGTTCCGGTGAGGGGACATCAAGCCCCGAGTCCTCACCAAGTCGATTCCTGTACAGTGTGTTCTGGGACTTTCAACCCAAGGAAGCGTCATCGCCTTCCCCCTATTTTACCTTTTAGGGTATTCATGCCCAAGGACGTAACCGTCGCCCTCTTCATGTCTCACAATTTCTCTATATTGAATCATTATTAATAGAGTTAGTTTTCCTAACCATGCTTCTCAATTTATAACATGTGTCAATTCATTATGTTCCTCGCCGTACAATACAAGACGAGTCCATGTCATAGTTTCATATGTGATAATCATATAATATCAGTTCAACATAGATATATATATATTGCGGCAAAACAAGCAATTTTAATTCTATAAAAACCTCACAAAAGATGAGTAATAGAATCCCTACCTTTTAAGCTTATCAACAGTCTCTTAATCCTGGAATCAATTAACGTTAGCTCCATACTCCCTTGATCCTAAGGCGTGCATAAGGACAATTAAAACTAAAGCACAACATACAACTACATTCATAAAATTTATTTTAATTTAATCTTAGAATTTCAAGAAATAACCACTGCCCATAGAGGTATTATAAAGTTTAACAATATAAATTTTCTGTCTAGGGCATATACACTTAGACTTCATACATATGCTCCAAAATAGCAACAAACATATACTTAGGTTTAAGAACGCAAATTTGAATAATCCTTTAGTATAAAAGAAAATTTATAAATGAAAGACTAAATTTGTTCATAAGATTCTAACCTCGGATTATGGTTAGTTGGAAGCTTGAAATGGCTTCAAAACAGGTTCCTTTACTTCGGTATGACTGAAATTCTTACTCAAATGGAGGTGATCGTGGCTGATTTTTATGGCTGCCTTGAAGAAGTTCTCTAAGTATTTTGCTTCAGCAAAGAAATAAGAAGAAGAGTGTGGGAACCGTGGAAGAGAAAGGAAGAAAAGATGAAGTCTTTGAAGAGAAGTGATAGAAACAATTATAGAGGAGACATGTTGAAGCATGTCACGGAGGAAATAAAGAAAATGAGGGTCAAGAGTAGTTGGAAAAGATATCCTTATGTCTCATCTAAAGACTTTAACACACATAATGCCAATATGACATTTTTGAGATTTATTAGAAGTTCTAAGGCTTTTTAGTAATCATACTAAATAAATATAGGAGAATTTTAGAAAACTTAAAAATAGATAAAAATAAATATTATAAAATAAATTTAAATGAAGCAATTTTTTTTTATACATTAAAAATTAATTTAATTACCTCAATACCCGTTAGAAGAATAACGGGTGTCACAACATTTCATCAAACAGTTACCATGCATAATAAAACATAAACTTTGGCTTAATTAAAAAGAATATGATTTTACCTAATCCATGGAAAGTGCTTGTCCTCACTTTTACACTTGAAAGCTTCCAAATTCCCTTGACATCAAGCTCATGCCACACCATAAAAATTCCATCAAAAACTTGAATAAAAACCCTTGTTCACCATAAAGAAAGTTTTGAGTTTTACCTTGAAAACTCTTCAATCTTCATCTACCTCACTTAAACTTGCTTTAGTACATGATTTGGAGGTTTACAAGTCATCAAAATTTCTTGAGGGACTTCCATGGGAGGGATGGTTTTCCTTGGGAGGAAAATGGAGCATTTTTTTATTCTTGATGCCTTAAAACCAATGATGCATTAAGCTTAATTATTTATCAGTTTGATGACTCATCATCACTTGACATTATTTCTGCTAAAAAGTTGGGGCAACCTTGGCAAGATGTGATTTGGCCACTTTAATGGGTATTTTGGTAATTTTGCACCAATTTTTATGACTTATCATATTAGTCATCACTTGCCATCATTTAGCTTAACTTGGCAATGTATAATTGGGCCACCCAAGGGGCTTGGTGGTAAATTTTCATTCATTTTGGTGTCTCATGGTGTGTCCCATAAGGACTTTTTATATAGTCCAAATTTCTACTGACAATATTTTTTCTATATAGTCGGTATTTTTTCTATACAATTCATGAGTCCCACAACCTCCCATAATTGTTTACTTCCACTACTTAATGTAATTCCAATTTTGTTTAACTTTATACAATCCTAATTTATACTGACAATATTTTTTTATACTGTCGGTATATTTTTATACTGTTGCGACCTTACACAACGTTCCTTACTCATTTATGTCCTCCAAACAGTATTAATCCTATACTGCTTTAACTTTAAATAGTCCAATTTCTGTATTGCTTAACCTTAAACAGTCCAATTCCTACACTGTACTACTTTTACAGTGTAGTTTCTATACTATTTAACTTTAACAGTGTACTTCTTTACACTGCATTACTCTAATACTATATTTTTCATATTATTATACAATATTTTTTTCTTAAATTATATTTTTGTCTTAACATTTGTTACAATACATTTTGCAACAACTGAGCTTTATAGTTTATTTAAGATTATGACATGATTTTTAACCTTAAAAATCCCGTTTTTGAATTTTATAGAATTTATCATAAAATTGGATTAAACTGTAATCCGTTTAACACATATTTTCGTTTAACTTAATCCTTAAGTTATTGTATTTTTAATATATTTAAAAGGCTTGAGGTGTCACAATTTCAATCCACATTTTTAATTCTAATCAATATCATACATCAATCTTAACCAAACCAAAATAAGTTCACTCCAACAAAATCTTGAATCAATTATAAAAAAAATATTTATTTTTCATAAAAATTTTAAAAGTATAAACAAAAATAATAAAAAAAAAACATATATTTTTTGGATAAAATAAATAACATATGTAAAGTTTAAAAAATTATTAAGGAAACAAAAAAAACCAAAAAAACTTTCTCTTTCTCTCTCTTGATGGGTTGTTGACGCTAATGTCACAACCCGCCTTTTCGGGCTGTGATTAAACTCTTTCTTCATTACTTTAGGGCAAAAATTTAGGAATTTTTTTTTTTAATACAAATACTGTACATATATTGTTTAATAACCTGTGAGATACAAACATATACTTGTGTTTACATAACCATCTTTCTCTTACAATATAGCTTATCAAACATTACTTTCAAAATATTTTAAAATATCATACAGCGGAAAACATACTGCGGCGGAAACCATACCCAGTCTGCACACATCATCCGTCCGCCAGCTCATCATTATGATTTATTCTGACCTTTTTGTCGGAATACCTACAGCATGAAAAACTTAATGAGCTAACGCCCAGTAAGTCCCATATAAACCCACATGCACATTCAATAAAATGCATGATCATATTATGCTTTCTTATAATCCTTCATTATCCTTATCATTTCTTATCTTTAACTAGGGCCCAAGTGTTCGTACCATTGCGCACTTAGGTCTACGTAACACCGTGACCATCCTGTAATCCTTAAACTCCCCTTGAGTCAGGAGTCGGTACGACACTTTTCTTAACTTTTGGTGATTCATTACCAATTCACTTATTATGGTTAACATACCATGCATGAAGTGATGAGTACATGTTATACATAACATAATCTACATAAATGCTTTTGTGCGATATAGACCATACAGGTACATACTTTATATACACACTGGTACACATTAATATACACACAGGTATATAGCATAATATACTCACATGTACTTAACATAAAATATACACACTGGTATACATTATCATATACACTCAGGTATGTGTTATTATATGCATTCAAGTATATATATACTCCATATACTCACAAGTATACCCCTTTCATTTTTTTTTTATCAATACTCATGTTGTTGCATATATACAAGTATACACCTTGATATACATACAAGTATACACATATACATATTACACTCTAATCCTACAATTTCATGCTGTAGGTGGGATGGGTACTTACTTGATGCAATTATCGGGCAACTTAACCACGATATCCTTTCTTCTAGATTCCTAGGATCCTGTTGGCCAATTACAAAGCCATTAGCCAAATTTTACTATGTTTCAATACGAAACATTTGTTAGTTAATAAATTGAGTTGCATTACTATGTTTAACTCTAAAAACCACCGTTTTTTCTTATTTCTATCTAACTTTACCATATCGTTTCTAACGAAGGGTGGAAACCTTTCTAGTCGTTTTCTTATCCCATTGGGAACATTTCAAAGCAGTTCGGGTTATTTGGGCAGAAATGACGATTTTGCCCTCCGCAGGTTTACTAACCTACCCGAGCTCGATTTCGTTATTCTTATAAAATAACCATATATTCATTCTAAAATAACATCCTAGTGGGTCAAATCTCTTTATTTCTCAATTATGCCCCATTTTCATTAAACTTGGCGGTTTAGTCCATGAACCGAAAATTTTGACCTTTTTGCCCCCGAAACTAAAATTTGCTTCTTTGCACCAGAATTTTCTATTTTTGTCAAGGATCATTTTTGCTCAAAGTACCATATTCAAAATCCTTTGAGAAATGACGTTTTTGCCCCTTTTTCAAATTTTTCACAATTTCCATAAATTCTTGAAAAATTAAAATCTCATAAATGATTCAGTTTTTTGATGAACCGTCCGCGATGCCTAACAGTTTCATCGAGATCTACAACTTTTGTGTTTTAACTTTTTCCAAAATATCACTGTACAGGGGTGTTTTTGGCTAATTTCCAATTCTGCCGAGAGGAATTTTTTTCTTTCAATTTAGTCCCTATGGCATTTTTACATAAATCCATTTCAAACTTGCAATTTTACCCCTGCAGAAATCATTTCATACCTTAATCAATACATTCTCATGCTCAAACATCATCTTTGCAAAGTTTAACCTCAAAATTACAAAAATACCTTTTTTACAAAAATTGCCGATTTACACTAAAACAAAAATTTCCATAACTCAAACTTATCATACACCACATATACATGAACTTCCATCAAATACATGTTCAAAACCCCTCATGGGTTTGAAAGAACAAAAATCAAAACAAAATCTATAAAATTTCAAACTTTAAAGCTTAAAACTTACCAAAATAACACCTTTGTGGTTTGAAGCTTTCAAAATCCTTTTAGACTCCCTCCTAAGCTTCCTTTCCATACAAAAATACCATGGATTAATCTCTTGTCCTTTGCCCATGAAAAATCCCTTGAAAACCCATTAAAAGTTTAGGATTTTACCTTAAACTTGTGGGAAAATCCTTGTTCTTGCTTGTAAAATTTGTTGGGGGTTATTTTTGCAAGATTTGGGGCTGAGAAATATTTTTTGGGAGCAGAACTATGGCTGCCGAAACTTTGGTGGAAAGAAAAGAAAAGAAAACTTTGATAAACTTGCCATAAATGCATGTTTATCTCATTTGGTGACTCATGGTAACCCATGAGTACACCACTAGGTGTCTCAAAATGATTGGGCCACTTTTCTTGACATGTGGCCCAATAGAAAAGCAAAAAGTGTCCACTTTATGGAGTTAAAAATTTATACTGTGTAATTTTTCACCACACAGTATTTTTCCTATACTGTCGTGGCCAATTCAGTGTATTTTCTATCCTTAGACTGTATAAAAATATTTAACTTACTTTTCGTTTACTTTTTGAGGCCAATCATAACATTTTTCATATCTGTGTTTTTATTTAGCAGTATTCTTATACTGCTCTGGCCTCCTTTCTACCCCCGGTTAGGGTTAGGACAACCTCTATGTCTTATTTACATTCTAATCATTCATTCGTTTATATCACAATTTCACAATTAATTGTGACATGAAATTCATTTTATGGATATTATGCACAAATCTCTGAGTCATCAAACTCATAAAATTTGTATTTTATAATATCCACCATTGCATTACATATGCCATAAAATTTGCAATCAATGTTGCTCATTCATATTTTATTGTAATTTTTCACATAAATTACAATTTTTACACAATTTCACATTTTTAAGAATAAATTCATTAATTAAACCTAATTAAATATTAGGTTTTATTGATGACGTTTTCTCGGTCATTACAATCTACCCCCCTTAAGAATTTTCGTCCTCGAAAATCAAAATAATTTGGGGTAGTCTTTCCTTATTTCATTCTCTCGTTCCTACGTTGCTTCTTCTACTTGTTGGTTACGCCATAAAACTTTGACGAGAAATATCTTCTTGTTCCTTAATTCCTTCTCTTCTTATGCCAGAATTTGAACTGGTTTTTCTTCATAAGACAGATTCTCATGTATGTCAATTTCCTCTCGCTGAAGAACATGTGAAAGGTCTGGCACGTACTTCTTTAGCATGAGCACATGGAATACATTGTATACCAATGCTAGATTAGAGGGTAAGGCTAACTTTTAAACTACATTATCTATCTATTTCAAGATCTCAAATGGTCCAATATACCTTGGACTAAGCTTTCCTTTCTTTCTAAATCTTACAATTTCCTTTCATAGGCATTATCTTCAAAAAGACCAAGTCTCCTACTTGAAACTTTAAAGGTCTCCGTCGTCGATTAACATAACTCTTTTGCCGACTAAAAGCCATTTTCATTCGTTGACCAATTAACTTTACCTCTTCTGTTGTTCTATTAACAAAATCTATGGTTGACAACGCCTTTTCTTGGGTTTCGTACCAATGTAAAGGTGGTCTACATCTCTTTCCATATAGAGCTTCATATGGAACCATACCAATGGAGCTTCGATAACTATTGTTGTATACAAATTCGATCAGAGGAAGCTTTTATCCCATCCTCTCTTAAAATCTAGCACACATGTTCTTAACATATCTTCTAAAGTCTGGATGGTCCTTTCTGATTGACCGTCCGTTTATGGGTGGAAGGCTGTGCTAAATGTCAGCTTTGTTCTCATTGCTTGATGAACACTTCTCCAAAACTTGGAAGTGAATCTACCATTAGATAAAAAAAATGATAAACTCTGAAACTCAGTGGTATCTAACTATTCGGGTTACGTATAGTTCAGCTAGTCGTTCTACAAAACTGCTGAGTTTAATGGGTAGGATATAAGTTGATTTAGTCAATCTATCAACAATTACCCATATAGCATCATGTCCACCCATAGTTCTTGGTAGCCCAGTTATCAGGTCCATAGTTATCTGATCCTATTTCCACTCTAGGATTTCAATTTTTTTTTGTGTAATTCGCCTACTGGCCATTGATGCTTAACTTTCACCTTCTGGCATGTAAGGCATTTGCCAACACACTATGCGATATCATTTTTCATTCCATTCCACCAATAGTGTTCTTTCAAATCTTGGTACATTTTAGTAGTTCCTGGATGAGCCACATATGGTGTTTCATGAGTTTCTTCTAATACTTGCTTCTTTAATCCTTCATCATTGGGAATATATATCCTACTCTTGTAACAGAGGATACTATCTTTCAAAATGCTAAATTCTGTTTCTTTGTTTTTAAGAACTTCATTCCTAACTTTAAGTAGCGACGGATCTGCTTCTTGTCGCTCTTTTAAATTCTCCAACATAGTTGGTTGAAAGGATCAATTAGCTAATCTTCCTGTGACTAGCTCTATTTCTGCTTCCATCAAATCCTTTTTGGAGAGGTTTTGGTATCATCTATACCATTACTAGCAAGGACGTTGTTCTACGACTAAGGGCATTGGCTACTTGATTAGCCTTTCCCAGGTGATACAAAATCTTACAGTCATAGTCTTTGACTAACTCTAGCCACCTTTGCTACTTCATGTTGAGCTTTTTCTGTATGAAGATGCACTTCAGACTCTAATGGTCTGTATAAATTTCGTACTTAGCTCCACATAGGGAATGACACTATATCTTCAATACAAATACAACCATCGCTAACTCTAAATCATACATCAGATAATTCATTTCATAATCCTTTAACTGTTGGGATGCATAAACAATCACTTTTCCATTTTGCATAAATACGGCTCCCAATCCTATTTTGATGCTTTACTATAGATCACGAACGTTCCATGGTTCGGATCTGGTATTGTCAGTACTAGTGTACTTGTAAGTCGTCCTTTTTAATCCTTGGAAACTTTCTTCGCATTTCTTAGTCTATTCATACTTTGTTGCTTTTCATGTAAGTGCAGTAAATGGTGCTGCAAGTCAGGAAAATCCTTCTACAAAACGTCGATAGTAGCCTGCTAAACCGAGGAAACTTCTAATTTCTGACATACTTTTCGGTGTAGGCCACTTATTCATTGCTCAACTTCGGAAGGATCAACAGATACTCCTTCTTGTGTCACCACGTGTTCGTGGGATTGAACCTTCTCCAGCTAAAACTCACATTTTGAGAACTTGGCATACAATTGATGCCTTCTCAATAATTATAGTGCAATCCTCAAGTACTTTTCATGTTCCTCTGTCGTTCTTGGGTATATTATCGTCGATGAAGACAATAACAAACTTATCGAGGTACTCTTTGATTCATGAGATCCATGAAAGTTGCTAGAGCATTGGTCAGTCAAAAGGCATGATGTAGAACTTATAATGTCCATAACGTGTTCGGAACGCCATCTTTGGTATATCTTTTTCCTTAACTCGAAGTTGATGATATCTTGAGCGTAGATCAATCTTTGAGAATACTGACGCTCCTTTAAGTTGGTTAAACAAATCATCGATCCTTGGGAGTGGATACTTGTTCTTAATCGAGATCTTGTTTAGTTCCCGATAATCAATACACATTTATAACATTCCATCCTTCTTCTTAACAAATAGAACAGGTGCTCCCCATGGGGAATAACTTGGTCGGATGAACCCCTTGTCCAATATTTCCTTTAGCTGCACCTGAAGTTCCTTGAGTTTCCCAAGAGTCATTTACTATGGTGCCTAAAAAAAAAATTGTGGCTGTTTCGGGGGTCAATTCGATTTCAAACGAAATTTTTCGTTCTGGTGGTAAGTCTGTAACTCGTCCGAAAACACATCAATAAATTCCTTCACTATGGGGACCTTCTCTGGTCCTAACTGAGCTTCTTTATCTTTCCTTAGTAGGTTCACCAGATAACCGGTACATCCATTTTCTAATATCTTCTTTACCTTTAATGCAGAAGTCAACGCCTTGAGAGCTTTGGGAACTTTCCCTAAATACATAAACTTCTCACTTCCGGAAGGTTGACACGTAATGTTGCGGTATCGATGACTAATCTTTGCCAGGTATTTTCCCTAGGAAATCCATTCCTAGGATGACGTTATAATCTTGTATATCGATTATTCTAAAATCAATATACAATTCCCTTCCATATATGACTATCGATACATAACGTAACCAATAATCAGCACTTAATACCTCCTTAGAGGGTAGTGCAATTCTAAAGGTTTACTCTATCTTATCTCTTTTACTTCCTATTCATTTCGCAAACTTAAGCAATGCAAACGAATATGTTGCTCCGGAATCAAATAAAATATATATATCAGTGTTGGCAACAGAAAACTAACATGTCACCACCGATGAGGTTCCTGCATCTTCTTCCTTCTTCATGTAGGCATAAATTCGCCCACTTGGTTCCGGAGCTTCTAATCGCCCTTGACTAACACTAGGGACTTCAATTTGTGCCTGAACTTGAACCGTATGCAATTGGTTTCCTTGAGACCTCTACTGAGCATAACTGTTCTAACTTTGGGAATTAGAAAAACAATTCTTGGCATAATGTCCTTCTTTCCCTAGGTTTAGCACTTGTTCGTGATAGCCTTGCATTCCCCTACATGTCTTTTCCTACATTGACTGCAAAGGGGTTTGTTATTTCCTACATCTTTAATCCTCTTATGGGGTTAAACTTTTGATTTCTTTGCACTATTCACGTTCCATTTCCTCTTACTGTTAGCAGTGTAGTTGCGTCCTGCTTGAACGTTCTAAGACGACCCTTGACTTGGAACACTTTCTTGTCCTTTTACTTGTACAGCTCGACTTTGCTTGGCTAAAGCTTTCTTTTCCTTCTATGTCTTGAAAATTTTTTTTCTCTTTCTTCCTTATCACGGGCAATTCTAAACTCAGCTTTGGTCGCCCGTTTGATGCAATCCTCTACATCCTTGGGAGCTTGCCCTCCAATATCGACCACAAGGGCATTGTCGATTTTAAACATTCTCATTAACCATCTTATTCGTTCCCGATCAGTGGGTACTAACTCGGGACAAAGCCGTGCTAGCTGATTAAACCTCTTTACAGTGTCAGCTACGGATATATTGTCTTGCTTAAAATTATTAAATTCTTCTTGTTGGGTTGCCACAATTTCTACATTAAAATAAGCCCTGCCAAATTCTTCAACGAAATCTGGCCTTGTCATTTTGTCTACATTCCTTTTATTCTCTACCGACTCCCACTGTCTCCTAGCATCTTTAGTGAGAGAAAACAAAGCGCATAGGACTTTTTCATAGTCACTAAGTCTCATAAATTTCAGAACCCTTTCTATACCTGTAAGCCAATCGTTGGCCTCTATGGGGTCTGTAGATCTATTAATTTCCAGGGCCTTCATTCTCTGGAATCTTTCATAAAATTCAGTAGTGGATACTACCGGAACAGCCATAGCAGCTGGTATATCAGCCATTGATATCAATCGTTATATATCTATCGTGTATTTTCGTTACTATGTTAGTACATACTATTAACTTAATAGTATCCAATCAATAACTGCATGTATTCCAAACAACATAAATACATGCAAACATACACAATTACATGAACTCAATATCTTGCATCATACATTTCATTTCCTTTAACTTCATACATTTCATTTCATAAGCATTCATACATTTCATTTCATAAGCATTCTTACATTTCATTTCATAAGCATTCTTACATTTCATTTCATAAGCATTCTTACATTTCATTTCATTTCCCTTCATACATTTCATTTCATAAACCTCTTTCATTTCCTTTTTACATTCTCCATAACATTACATGCATAACTAACATACATACATACATACTTTCCTTTCATACATAACTATTCATATCATCTCCGAGAGCAATTATCACTTCTGGCTACATATATCTTCTTGCCAAGAAGGACACCACTAACCAACATACATGCATATACAAAGGCATCAAAGCCCAAATATGTACTAATATCTCATCTATGTACGTCATAATACACAAAGATTTTCTTTTTTTTGTCGAACTCGACTTTAAACATGCCACTATATTCGGAACCCTCCTTAGGATTCCCTCTTCTTCCTCCATATCCGAATCAGTCGACTTATCATCACTTGCGATTATAGGCTCTAGGGGCACAGGCTCTTCATCAATGTTATCATTATTATCATCATCAGCATCATCATCATCATCCATACCTACTGGAGAATCTTCTAATGGTGCGGCTACATTCTAGTCTGCATGTAATGTCGCCATAAGAGAATCATGGATACTAAGGTAATTTCCAGGATACTGCATTCGCTGCTGGACCACGTTGGGAAGATCTCTCCAAACTAGTTAGTAAATGCACCATAAGGGTAATTGTGGCGGAATCAGTGGTATCTTAATACGGCGAAATTTAAGAATGTAATGATCTATCGGTTCGCCTACGTATCTTCCCCATATCGATTCTACTTGCAGGTACAATCGATGTCTCCCGTCCGCCCATAACATCGAAATCACCTAGACTGGAATAACGTTTGCTGGTGGTATAGGTGCAACTTAGCTAGAATTTATCCTCTAAAACCTTACCAATCTCGTGGTTGCTTGTCAAGTTCAATCCTTAACCATATACTAAGGCTTCCGTCGTCAATAATCCGGAGGCCAATAAAACTAGAAGATGCGGTGGCATATGACAAGCGTTAAAAATCACTTTAACTAAGCCATTCGGTCTACACCATTGGCTGCCGACTCCTATAATTCCGCGGTGGCATCTCCTCTTGAAAAGCAATGCTGGCTCTTTGATCAGCTTCCATATCACGATCATGATGCGGCTCCGCCATATACTATATTTATTGTCGTAATTAACATAATAGTATCATATAAATTAGTACTGAACATTCTTATACTTAAAATCAAACTATCTTACTTGAGCGATGGCAATGGAGCAGACGACGATGTGCAGTAGGATGGCAAGATTTCCGCTCTGATACCAACTGTCACAACCCGCCTTTTCGGGCTGTGATTAAACTCTTTCTTCATTACTTTAGGGCAAAAATTTAGGAAATTTTTTTTTTAATACAAATACTGTACATATATTGTTTAATAACCTGTGAGATACAAACATATACTTGTGTTTACATAACCATCTTTCTCTTACAATATAGCTTATTAAACATTACTTTCAAAATATTTTAAAATATCATACAGCGGAAAACATACTGCGGCGGAAACCATACCCAGTCTGCACACATCATCCGTCCGCCAGCTCATCATTATGATTTATTCTGACCTTTTTGTCGGAATACCTACAGCATGAAAAACTTAAAGAGCTAACGCCCAGTAAGTCCCATATAAACCCACATGCACATTCAATAAAATGCATGATCATATTATGCTTTCTTATAATCCTTCATTATCCTTATCATTTCTTATCTTTAACTAGGGCCCAAGTGTTCGTACCATTGCGCACTTAGGTCTACGTAACACCGTGACCATCCTGTAATCCTTAAACTCCCCTTGAGTCAGGAGTCGGTACGACACTTTTCTTAACTTTTGGTGATTCATTACCAATTCACTTATTATGGTTAACATACTATGCATGAAGTGATGAGTACATGTTATACATAACATAATCTACATAAATGCTTTTGTGCGATATAGACCATACAGGTACATACTTTATATACACACTGGTACACATTAATATACACACAGGTATATAGCATAATATACTCACATGTACTTAACATAAAATATACACACTGGTATACATTATCATATACACTCAGGTATGTGTTATTATATGCATTCAAGTATATATATACTCCATATACTCACAAGTATACCCCTTTCATTTTTTTTTATCAATACTCATGTTGTTGCATATATACAAGTATACACCTTGATATACATACAAGTATACACATATACATATTACACTCTAATCCTACAATTTCATGCTGTAGGTGGGATGGGTACTTACTTGATGCAATTGTCGGGCAACTTAACCACGATATCCTTTCTTCTAGATTCCTAGGATCCTGTTGGCCAATTACAAAGCCATTAGCCAAATTTTACTATGTTTCAATACGAAACATTTGTTAGTTAATAAATTGAGTTGCATTACTATGTTTAACTCTAAAAACCACCGTTTTTTCTTATTTCTATCTAACTTTACCATATCGTTTCTAACGAAGGGTGGAAACCTTTCTAGTCGTTTTCTTATCCCATTGGGAACATTTCAAAGCAGTTCGGGTTATTTGGGCAGAAATGACGATTTTGCCCTCCGCAGGTTTATTAACCTACCCGAGCTCGATTTCGTTATTCTTATAAAATAACCATATATTCATTCTAAAATAACATCCTAGTGGGTCAAATCTCTTTATTTCTCAATTATGCCCCATTTTCATTAAACTTGGCGGTTTAGTCCATGAACCGAAAATTTTGACCTTTTTGCCCCCGAAACTAAAATTTGCTTCTTTGCACCAGAATTTTCTATTTTTGTCAAGGATCATTTTTGCTCAAAGTACCATATTCAAAATCCTTTGAGAAATGACGTTTTTGCCCCTTTTTCAAATTTTTCACAATTTCCATAAATTCTTGAAAAATTAAAATCTCATAAACGATTCAGTTTTTTGATGAACCGTCCGCGATGCCTAACAGTTTCATCGAGATCTACAACTTTTGTGTTTTAACTTTTTCCAAAATATCACTGTACAGGGGTGTTTTTGGCTAATTTCCAATTCTGCCGAGAGGAATTTTTTTCTTTCAATTTAGTCCCTATGGCATTTTTACATAAATCCATTTCAAACTTGCAATTTTACCCCTGCAGAAATCATTTCATACCTTAATCAATACATTCTCATGCTCAAACATCATCTTTGCAAAGTTTAACCTCAAAATTACAAAAATATCATTTTTACAAAAATTGCCGATTTACACTAAAACAAAAATTTCCATAACTCAAACTTATCATACACCACATATACATGAACTTCCATCAAATACATGTTTAAAACCCCTCATGGGTTTGAAAGAACAAAAATCAAAACAAAATCTATAAAATTTCAAACTTTAAAGCTTAAAACTTACCAAAATAACACCTTTGTGGTTTGAAGCTTTCAAAATCCTTTTAGACTCCCTCCTAAGCTTCCTTTCCATACAAAAATACCATGGATTAATCTCTTGTCCTTTGCCCATGAAAAATCCCTTGAAAACCCATTAAAAGTTTAGGATTTTACCTTAAACTTGTGGGAAAATCCTTGTTCTTGCTTGTAAAATTTGTTGGGGGTTATTTTTGCAAGATTTGGGGCTGAGAAATATTTTTTGGGAGCAGAACTATGGCTGCCGAAACTTTGGTGGAAAGAAAAGAAAAGAAAACTTTGATAAACTTGCCATAAATGCATGTTTATCTCATTTGGTGACTCATGGTAACCCATGAGTACACCACTAGGTGTCTCAAAATGATTGGGCCACTTTTCTTGACATGTGGCCCAATAGAAAAGCAAAAAGTGTCCACTTTATGGAGTTAAAAATTTATACTGTGTAATTTTTCACCACACAGTATTTTTCCTATACTGTCGTGGCCAATTCAGTGTATTTTCTATCCTTAGACTGTATAAAAATATTTAACTTACTTTTCGTTTACTTTTTGAGGCCAATCATAACATTTTTCATATCTGTGTTTTTATTTAGCAGTATTCTTATACTGCTCTGGCCTCCTTTCTACCCCCGGTTAGGGTTAGGACAACCTCTATGTCCTATTTACATTCTAATCATTCATTCGTTTATATCACAATTTCACAATTAATTGTGACATGAAATTCATTTTATGGATATTATGCACAAATCTCTGAGTCATCAAACTCATAAAATTTGTATTTTATAATATCCACCATTGCATTACATATGCCATAAAATTTGCAATCAATGTTGCTCATTCATATTTTATTGTAATTTTTCACATAAATTACAATTTTTACACAATTTCACATTTTTAAGAATAAATTCATTAATTAAACCTAATTAAATATTAGGTTTTATTGATGACGTTTTCTCGGTCATTACAGCTAATGAGGGTGGGGGGTGCCGAGGAAAGGGTGAGATGGTGAGAGCGGTGGGGAGGTGATAGGGAGAGTGGGCCTGCAGTGATAGGGGACGGGGGGTTGGGGTGTGAGCAATGGGGGTGGGTGGGGGTAGGTGACAGGCTTCACGGCGGAAGGGGCTGACGGGGTGGGTGGGTTAGGGGCTTGTTTGTCTAGGTAGCTTAATTTCTTAGGGTTTTTTTTTTCTTCAAATCAATTGCTATTATTTGATTTTGTAGAGCCGAGAGTAAATAGGCCATTTTGGACATTTAAAACAAAAAATTAACAGATTTAAATGTAAAATGTGTCAATATGATTAGTTTTGATTCAAGGGATATCTCTGTAATTTAGGTGCCAAAGAGGTGTAAGTATAATTTATTGAAAAAATAAATGTGTATGCATATAGGATAAGAATGAAAAAAACAAATATGTATGACAAAAAAAGTAAAAGAATAAGAAAGAGATAGAAATAAAAAATAACCTAAAAAGGAAAAAAAAAATCAACATTTTAAGCACTTTAAGAGTGCCAGCCAAGACCCATTCTCTTTATATTGTTAAAAATGGTGTACTTTTCGAAGAAAAATAAAAGGCACGGTATAAAATGGCTTGTAATTTGAATGTCTTTTTTATATTATGAATGGAAAGTTCAAAATGTTATCTTAATTCGTAGGAGAGTTTAATGGTTGGGCATAGGACAGATGCACGAGGGAGCTCGTTTATTAACGTTAGTCTTGTGTCGCATCTCCAATGGCAACAGGGCGGAGCAGGGGTGGGCATACTTTTCCACCTCCATGTTCTACTACTCTTTTGCCCCATATCTATCCCTCATGCCCACTTAATTAAAACCAGGGTCCGGAAACCTACCTACCTTTTTACCCATTAAGAATTTTGAAATTACTGTAATATTATTAAACTTGGATCAAATGTCATTAAATAAATTGTAAAATTTAACAACCTAAACATTTATGTCTTATAAAAATAAATCATAAATAAAATGCAAACTCCATCTATCTAAAAAATTAAATTTGTAAGACAATTTAAAACATTAAAATACTAACAATATTATTTTTTCTCTTTGTATATTCTTTTCATAGCTTTGTGCTAACTCTAATACCATATAAATATATATACACATACACATATATGCAAAAAAAAAAAATAATAATAATAATAAAAGTGCATATAATCAGAGGGAGCGGGGGAGGAGGAGCTTCCCCACCTCACCCTGCCCCCAACTCGGTGGTTAATTCTAACCCCTATAGTGCCCCGTTCTTTTATGGTATCCTCATATTTGCTCTATTAAGGGTGGATACCTGTACTTACAGATGAAAATGCCATCTTTATCCGTGAGAGAGCTCGCCTCATGGAGTAACTTAAATATTGACTGTTTGCCTCGTGTCAAAGCAACTCCTAAAACACAACCTTACACGAGCAGTGTCGTGACACCAAGACTTCGTTAACATTGGCGTTTGCAACAAATGCTTATTTGATTCCAATATTAAGCTGCTTCCTCTTAATATGATTTTTTTAATATAATTTCAACCGAATAACATTGACACCAAAAGTTAATTTACGATCCCTTTGCTTTTTAAGTTGGAACAAAAAATTGAATAAAAATTTAAGTTTTTGAAATTTTTATTTGAGAAAACAGTGTAATTAAAAGGTTTAAATTGTGGTTGAATATATAAAATGAAGAAATTTTTGCGGTAAAAATTGTAATTTTGCATTATCAACAGGACTATTATGTTTCAGTTTATAACAGTCTAATATGTGAGTGACCGCGTTAATAGTGTACAATATAAAAACTACTCTTAATCATAGACGAGACCATTAAAAAAACCAAATAAGCGTCCAAGACAAAAAATTTTGTATAATTCATACTATAAAAATTTCACAAAACAAATGTGGTATTAAATATAAAAGAATCAATCTAATTTTCAAGAATAAAGGATAACTTTTAGTGAACTTCTATGATAAAAACCGTTGATTTTCCTACCAACACAAACGGTTGTTTTGATTGTTTGATTAATTGTTTAAGGATCTGATCCGTAAGGAGAAAAAAGCCACAAGAATTTCCTAAATTTTACCGAACAAGAAAGCACAACGTGGATTATGTAATTTTTTTTTCTTAAAATTAATCAAGTAAAAGAATTCGTCAATTGAAAAAAGAGCAGGGGCATAACTGTCAAGACACCGGAAACTGGTCAAAGCGGATATTATTTTGCAGATAGGCCACAAAAAATTCTTTTTCTTATGGGTTTTGGGAATTTGCAAAATCTCAAACGAAAATCGTTCGTTCCCCATCTCCTTCCTAGTTAAGCTTGCTTCCCGAAAACCCTAGCCTCCGCCGCTGGGCGCAGCCGCCGAGATGTCGCACTTCGGAAGATCTGGCCCTCCTGACATCAGAGACACCTATTCTCTCCTCGTCCTCAACATCACCTTCCGTATTCACTCCCTCTCTCTCTCTCCCCTCACTTTCTCTCTCTTCGCTCCGACGCTTTTTCCCTAGTATTTTCCTGATTGTTCCCTTTTTCTTCCCATTCGCCAGGTACCACCGCGGATGATCTCTTCCCACTCTTCGACAGGTACGGCAAGGTCGTCGACGTCTTTATCCCGAGAGACAGAAGGTATGAGCTATTCAGTTTTTTTTTTTGCTTAATTGTTTTTCTATTGGGAGAATTAAGGTTTTGTAACTGTATTATATGTTCTTTTGTGTATATCTATTTTATTATTCAATTTAGGACTGGTGAATCGCGAGGGTTCGCGTTTGTTCGGTACAAGTACGCGGATGAGGCGCAGAAGGCTGTGGAAAAGCTTGATGGTTAGCTTTCTTTTCTCCAATTTCATATTTACAAAGTTTTTTTTGTAAAAAAAATTAATTTTGATTGTTTATTTTGTTTATTATCTGTGTTTGTTTATAGGAAGAGTTGTGGATGGTAGAGAGATTATGGTTCAATTTGCCAAGTACGGCCCCAATGCCGAGAAAATGTAAGTTGAAAAAGGCGTTTCTTGTTGAGTCCTGATGTAAAAGCTGCTTTTCTTGGTGGATTCTTTGGTGCTAGGTTTTTTATAGTTGTCATACTAATTGGCTGTTTTGTGTAATGTTTTCTTTGGATTCTGTGTAATGTGAAAGAGGTTTTGGTGTTCTTTTCCGTTGTTTGTGTGCTGTGACCGTGATATGGTTCCTCATGATTGATAATTGCCTTGAACAGAAATTCTTAATTGTGGATCAATTTATTTCTTCGTGCTTTGATTTTTAGTTGTTTTCGATTTTCAGTCATAAGGGGAGGATAATTGAGTCGGCTTCCAAAATCAGAGGAAAGTCTAGAAGCCGTAGCCCTCGTCCACGGTGAGCATCTTTCTCTGGTATTCTTTTCTTTTCAAATTTGAATGTGGACACTTCACATGATCTCTACCCTTTAACACTGTTAGTGGCTAAGCTGATGATTTTTATTTTGAGATCTCATGTGATGGTGGCATGGAATGATAAGAAACTATAACGCCTAATTTAGTTTGTCACAGTAGAAGAATTGTGATGCTTCCTAGAAACTATTATTTAGTCAACTGCCATCCGCAGCAACTGATGAAAAGTGTTTTCAGGTACCGTGAGGATTATAGGGATAGAGATAGGAGGAGAAGTCGCAGTCGAAGTAGAGACAGATATGACCGTGACAGGTACCATAGGAGTGAGAGAGAGAGTCGTTATCGTAGCAGGAGCCGAAGTGTAAGTCCAGACTACAACAGGGACCGTGGTAGAGGCAGATATGACGATGAGCGGCGCAGTCGGAGCCGGTCCTATGACAGGTATGAAATGTTGGTTATCTTACTCTATCATTTCAGTAGCTTGCTTTGTTTGTATTTAGCTGATGTCCAATTGGGTGTATGCCTGCAGTGCCTCCCCTGTTAGGCGTAGTCCTAAATCTCGGAGGAGTCCTTCTCCTCGTAGGACACCTTCAAGGGGTGAAAACCCTGAGATACGCGATCTTAACGAGCGTTCTCCTGCTTCAAAGGATGGTTCACCACGTGGTAGACCAGCTGATTCTCGAAGTGCTTCTCCTCATAGATCCGATGCTGAAGTAAGTCCTTGTACTATATATGTGCCATTTGGAAAATTTCCCCTTTCTATGTACCAAGCAATTAGTCATGGATGAAGATGTTGTCCGCCCCCTAAATCATGTATCTTTGGACTTCTATTCTGCAGGAATGATGGAGCTGCATACAATGTGATCAGAGTATTATATTGGCTTGAGGCATCGTGTCTGCATTCATGCTCAGGAAAAAAATAGTTGCGTTGCATGTTATCGCCATGTCAAATGTTATTTAGCTGCCCTGCAGTTTTGTTGAAGGTTAAACTTTTTTATGTTGGACTTGGTCCTTTAGCTGTTTCTAGTGTTGATGGTAGACGCTGTACTCTGATATAACTTAAGCTCTTGCAGTGGTTTTACTAGGTTTAGAAATTCCTGCCTATTGATAGGCTTCTTATTTTGTCTGATATAACTATATTTGGTTTTTGTGCTTTTCTTTATGTCCGTTTTTTTTTTCCTCCTGACAAGGTTTCCATGTGTGCTTGTTTTGACGTGCTTGTGCTTGTGTATGGTATTCTCCAATTATATTTTTGAAAGTGCTATGTTCAACTAATCATATTGGTCCATATGCTGGCCTTATATAGTTTTGTTCGGGACGAGCAAATATGACTGAAACTAAATCACAAGATGATGTTACTAGCTAGCTGTTGCTGCTGTTTATATGTGACTGAAACTGATTCACAAGATGATGTTGCTAGCTGTTGATGCTGTTTATACTGTTCAGATGGTTGGTGTCAATTTGTATGCTGGTTGCAGTCTACGATGTCTTACCAATTTTTCTTGATGATATTCTGGTTGGTAAGAGTAATAATAATTCAATGATTTTACGAAATCTTGCTGCTTGCATCAATGGGGTTTCTTACTTCTAATCTGATCAAATTCTTTTCTACGCTGATTTTTAAAAGTTTGGACCTGCAAAGGCGTCCTGGTAGCTGTGGTTGCCTAAAGATTGTCAGAATGAATTCACTTGCCAATATTTGTAGCTGATGCAGTTCATATGAATCACATATGTTGCGGTTATCAGCTAGCCGCCGGTGGCTATATCTTTATAGGGACTGGTCAATATGTGAGTTGCAGTTCATACTAATGATATCATATGTGACACTGCGAATACGGCTTTTAAGCTAGGTGAAAGAATTTCCTTTTCCTTATAATATTAATGGCTGTTGATTTTGTAAATAAATTTTGACTGCTGTTTGGTTGTCTTTTCCTAATTTTTCACTTGCCCATGTGCCATGTGCTGCCAACTTATTGTGATATCATTAGGTATTCTTATGATGTCATTGCCTAAGCAGTTTAGAGGGGTTAGGATTTATGAACATATGTTCACAGAATACTATATATCTTTTGTTCTAGGTTACAGATCTAGATTTCTTGTGCCGTTGTGCGATGTGCTTGATTGTTTATAACCTAAAAAAAAAAAAAAAAGGCTAAGACCTTGTTAGTTCTCTTTTTTTCGGTCAAATGTTTCTTGAAGCTTCCTGTTGTTCGTGTCATTAATAAATTCTTTCCTCAATGCCTCCGTTCGAGGGAAAAGAAGTACAAAAAGAGCTAAAGAGTGTTTCCAAATGGGGAACAAAAAAGAATTAAATCTTTTAATACCTTTTGTTTCAGGATTATGCAAACACTGCATACCTGTGGTTTTTAATCTCATCAAATACATACTTTATGTTAGATTTAATACATAGATTTATCCTTTTTCAAGTCAACTTTTAATTTTAACCCAAAAAATTACCAAAAAGACCCAAAATTTTAACCTAAAATATTAAATTAAGGGTTTTGACCTAAAAAATATTTAGAATATCTTTAAAAATAGATCTCTGTGTGTGTGTGTGTGTGTGTTTTTTTTTCTTATTTTTGCTTTTTGGTTTTGTTGTTTTTTTTTTGCTTACATAAAGATAATTTGTTTATTTAAAGGTCAGAATTAATTATTAGTCAAGATAATATATAAATTTATGTATTAAATCTAATTTAAAGTTATATATCTGATGAGATCAAAAATTAAAGTTATAATGTTTGAATAAATTTTTTAGGTAAAAAATGGTAAAATATCCTAAGAAAAAAATTGCTCCCAAATTGTATTTTTGATAGGGTGTGAAAAAATGAAGGGAAATGAATTGAATTTTGTAATGTTTTTGTTTTCAAAATTTTTGAAAATGTTTTTGCATGTATTTTGAGGTAAAAATTTTAAAGATATTTTTAGCATAATTTTTTTAAAAATTTTTATTTTTTAAAACAAAAATATTTTTACCTATTTTAAAAATAATACCAAACGGTCTCAAAAGGTTCAAAATTGTTGTTGCATTATGTCAAAAATCACTAAATTGGCTTTAGGGGTATGTTTGTCAAATCCTAAAGAAATGTAAAGAGAAAAGTAATGAGATTGGAAAGGTAAGTATTGAAAGTGAGCATTATTTATTTGTTTTTTCTGGTGTTTATTTATTTGATTGGAGTAACAAAAAACAATGGCCCGTTGTTTTTGTTCTTAAAATTTTTAAAAATGTTTTCTACTTCTTTTGAGTTAAAAATTTTAAAAACACTATTAACTCAATTCTTAAAAAATCTTTATTTTTTAAAACAAAAATATTTTTACTTATTTCAAAAATAATACCAAAGGACTTCAATCTCATTCTTTTTTTAGTGTTAATTTAGTAATGACGATTTTATTCAATATAATTATTAAAATATCTTTTTACATAATTAATAGATATTAAATAATAATATTTAAATTTAGATATCTAAGTAGATATGATATATATATTTTTTTTACCAGAGAATCAATACTTAAAGGGGATGAGAGGATTGGTATTTTTTTCCTCATTCTCTATATTGTGTGAGCTGACAAAATTCTCATCATGATTTTACAAGTAAACGCGTTCTTATTGAGAAAAAGAATTACTCTTTGCTTTCGTTTTTCCGTAACCGACCAAAGCATGAAGACACAAGTCAAACAACTTACAAGCCGCCCTCGATTTACTTCCCTGATAATTACACCCCGCCTGAAATCTGCCACTTCTCCAACCTTAGATATCTAGACTTGTCCAACAATCAGCCTGATGGGAAAATCCAGTTGAAATTTATTGCTGGAGGTTATAATGTTGTTTAGTGACGGATTAAACGACCCAATTCCTCAAGGAATAGGTTCTTTAAGGTCACTGACTGAACTATCCCTTCATAGCAACTCATTAAGGGGATTTCTTCCTGCTGCTTTGGGAAATCTCAGCGACCTGGCTTTTTTGCATCTTGAAAATAATTCGTTTTTTGGTTCTGTCCCCTTAGAAATAGGAAATCTTTCCAACTTGGTTGAACTTTGCCTTGATACCAACTGTCTCACGGGTTCTATTCCCCCAGTTTTGGGAACTTAGGAAAGCTAACATTGTTGTATATGTTTGACAACAAGATTTCTGGCTCCATCCCCGGAGAAATAGGAACATGTTTTCTCTCAACAGTCTAAGTCTCCACACAAATGAACTTTCCGGTTCAATCCCGACATCACCGTGGGGCGTCGGAAACCTTGCCTCTATTCACCTACACTGAATTAAACTATTGGGCTCCATCGCAAAAAAGATTTGAGAACTTAAAAGTCCCTTGTTGTGCTAGAATTGAGTGAGAATGAAGTTAGTGGCTCTCTTCCTGATCCAATTGGTAATTTGAAAAAACTTGAAGTCTTGTACATCCGTGACAACAGGTTCTCCGGTTTCATTTCGCAAGTGATAGAAAATCTCAGGAACTTGGTTGTGTTGCGGTTGGAAAGAAACCGTTTCACAGGAAATTTGCCACGAAACCTCTGCCGAGGCGGATTGCTTCAAAACTTCACCGCAAATGGCAATCAACTTACTGGTCCAATACTGAAGGGCTTAAGAAACTGCACAAGATTGCATAGAGTCCGACTCGACAGAAATGAACTGACTGGAAACATATCTGAAGATTTTGGTTTCTATCCAAACTTGGATTACTTAAACCTCAGTGACAATCTATTCTGTGGTGGAATCTCACATAATTGGGGAAGGTCCTTAGAACTTAGAATTCTTGAGATTGCTAGGAACAATATCCGTGGAAACCTACCAGCAGAGATTGGTAACTTAACTCAGTTACATGCACTTGATCTTTCTTTCAATCATTTAGTTGGGGAGATTCCTAATGAATTTGGAGGGCTAACTTCTTTGGTGAAGCTCATTATAAATAATAATCTACTTTCTGGTGGAATACCTCAGGAATCGGGTCCCTGACCAAACTCGATTATCTTGAACTCTCTACAAACAGATTGAGCCACTCAATTCAGGTTAGTATAGGGAATTTTTTTGAAGCTGCACTGCCTAAATCTGAGCGACAAGAAGTTGAACCGCATGATTCCAGTTCAGTTGCGCAAGTTGGTTCAGCTGTCTCAGCTATAGATCTGAGTCACAATTGTCTCTCAGGAGGGATACCAACTGAATTCAGTAACTTGCAGAGCTTGCTAACACTGAATCTCTCCCACAACAGTCTCTCTGGCGCCGTTGCAGAGTCTTTTCAGGAACTCCATGGCTTGGAATACGTCGGTGTGCATTGCAAGGAAACAAGGGCCTTTCTGGAAACTCCAGAGCATTGCAGTCATGCCTTGAGTCCTCTTCCCCGTGATAAGTGGGAAGAACAGAGTTTCGTCTTTGGTGCTTGTACTTTTCCCCATTTCTGGGGCACTTCTACCCACGATAATTGTGATTTCGATCCAATTTTGGAGAAGAAACAAGATTCTACAAACTGAAATCAGCAACACGGAGGATCAAGATGTCCACTTTCCAGTGTCGAACTTGGACGGAACAATACTGTGCGAGGAAATCTTAAGAGCGACCGAAGACTTCAACCCTGCGTTTTGCGTCGGTGAGGGAGGATTCAGAAGCGTTTACAAAGCAACCCTGCCATCTGTTTGCTCCAACTCAGTAGCTATCAAGAAATTCCACAATCCGGTACGTGATAGAAGCCAGTTCCTGAATGAGATAAGAGCCTTAACGGAGATACGACACCGCATGGTTGCAACTATTTTTTCTTATAAAATTTTTAAAAAAGAAGGTTTAAACCATGGTTTAAATCATAAAAAATGATTCCAAACGCTTTACCAAACAACTGATTTGTTTTTGGCAGAATTTGCTTATACTATGAAGGTGGCTGAGAAAGGAGACGTGTATAGTTTTGGCGTATTAGTATTAGAAATAATAGCGGGAAAGCATCCTGGTCATCTTATACTCTCTTTATCAAAATCACAATTATAAAAAGAAGTCTTGGCTATCATGAAAAACGTAACTACTAAATACTATCACACTGACGACAGTGCTTATGAAATATAAATTGATATAACTTCCGTTTGAAGTTTCAGTTGTAACTAACATTTTACATCCTAGAATTGTAGTATGTAAGAGTTTTATATTGTATCAAATTTTTGCTTTTTATTGTAGGTGTTGAGAGTTTTATACTGTTCGCAGTTATAACTGATACGTTAAAACTGAAATTATAAACACCCATATAATATTAATATAAGATATGTGAATTAAAAAGTAGAAGCGTTGAAGTTTCCAAATTCAACTCCAAGTGGACTAAGATATGGATCTTATCAGTTTGAGAATAGAACATACAGGTTTGAATTTCCACAAAGAATGAATAAACAAAGACATAGTTAGATACGGGAAATATGAATAAAATAAAGAAGAAACTGTTGTCAAGTCCTTGATTATAGCTTAATAATACCCCAAGCCAAAATCCATGGTGTAGAATAATTAAGCTCTAACTTCCTTACGGGCCACGTTCTGATGTTCTACACGATAACATCATTCAGGAGCCACATATTAAAGTATATGTAAAACCCATTTGCCTCTAAATTGTATGTTATTGAAGAATGAATCAATGAAGCCAATTCTGACTAATTTGCTAATAAGCTTACAACTGGGCCAGGTCAACATGCACGATCATTTTCAACATATATGTGAATGTCTTTTTATATTCATAGTCAAAGAAAAATGATAAAGAAAAGTCAAGAATTAAAATGAAACATTATTGTGTTGCTGACTTTAGAGGATGACAAATAACAGAGGCATGAAACAAGAAGAAGAAGAAGAAGTCAACTCAATTCTGAAGTCTTTGCGGATGACAAAATAAGATTAAGATTAAGATTCGAGCTAAAACTAGAGCTAAACAATCATATCCTATACAGAAACATCACCATGAGAAGATTAACCTTGGTGAAAATATGCTCTCTAGCTTTGTTTGTCCTTGCAACAACCATTACTAATGGTGATTCTACTCCTTCTGAAGAAATTAGTGCTCTTCTAAAATGGAAAGCTAGCCTTCGAAATGCTTCGACGGCACTCGTAACTTCGTGGACTACTACCTCCCAATCCAATGATTCCTTCGACTCTTCCATCCAACCACAGTCAAATACAAGCACAAGTCCATGCAATTGGTTTGGAATTGCTTGCAACACTGGTGGAAGTGTTACCAAAATAAACCTCACGAAATCCGGTCTACAAGGTACTCTCCACGATTTTCGATTCTCTTCCTTCCGTAATCTTGAGTACTTTGATTTGAGCATGAACTCGATTTTTGGCACAATCCCACCTGAAATCTCTTCACTCTCCAAGCTCATTTATCTTAATCTGTCCACCAATCAGTTGTCCGGGGAAATCCCAACGGAGATGGAAAATCTATCCAACTTGGTTGAACTTTACTTGGGAACTAACAGTCTCACAAATTCAATCCTCTCAACGTTTGGGAGACTCAAAAATCTCGGAGTTTTATCTATCTTAGAGAATAGCCTTTCTGGTCCAATTCCAGTGTCCTTGTATGACCTGAAAAATCTCACCAATATTCATCTCCAGCGTAACCAACTTTCTGGCCCAATTTCACATCATATTGGGAGATTGAAGTCTCTAGTTTGTCTAGAACTTTGGGAGAACAAACTCAATGGGTCTCTTCCAACTTCGATCGGTAACTTGAGCAATTTAGAGGTTTTGTATATTCGGGACAACAAATTCTCTGGCTCCATCCCTGAATCAATACAAAATCTCAATAAATTGAATGTGCTCAGACTCGCCAGGAACTTTTTCGTTGGTCAATTGCCCCAAAACATATGCCATAACGGATCACTCAAGAACTTCACAGCGAACGGAAATAATTTCAGCGGTCCAATCCCAAGAAGCTTGAAAAACTGCACAAGCTTGTACCGGGTTCGCCTTGATGGCAACTATCTTACGGGCAATATATCTGAAGATTTTGGTATCTACCCGGACTTGGATTACATAAACCTAAGTGACAACAATTTTTACGGAGAAATCTCACCAAATTGGGCAAGGTCCAAGAAGCTCCAAACCTTTCAGATTTCTAACAACAATATCTCTGGTGTCATACCACCAGAGATAGGAAATTTATCTCAACTTTCAATACTAGATTTTTCTTCAAATCTTTTAGTAGGAGATATTCCCAGGGACTTTGGAAGACTGACTTCGTTAATCCAGCTGTACTTGCAAGACAATCAACTCTCCGGCGGCATACCTAAGGAACTTGAGTCACTAACTGAACTTGAGACACTTGATCTGTCCTCAAACAGGTTTAGTGAATCAATCCCGGGAAGCTTAGGGATCAACTTGTTACAATTGTACTATTTGAACCTGAGCAACAACAGATTGAGCAAGGAAATCCCAATTGAACTGGGCAAGTTGGGTCAACTTTCGGTGCTTGATCTGAGTCATAACTACCTCTCAGGAAACATATCAGCGGAGCTTGGGGCTTTGCAAAGCTTGCTGACACTGAATCTGTCCCATAACAACCTTTCTGGTGTTATTCCAAGCACTTTTGAACAACTTCACGGCTTACTGTACGTTGACATATCGTACAATCAATTGTGGGGTACTCTTCCGAACAATAAAGCATTTCTTGACGCTCCCATGGAAGCTTTAGAAGGGAACAAAGGGTTGTGTGGCAACGTTACTGGATTAGAGCTCTGCGACACAAAAACTGACCCAAAAAATGCTGAACTTGTTTACATCGTTCTTTATCCCATTACAGGACCTTTGCTAATTGTTCTCTTTGCAGTACTTTGCACATTTCTACGAATAAGAAACAAGTGTCAACATGCACAAGATACAGGAGAGATCGAGATGGTCGGTGAAAAACCGCTTCTCTCAATATCAAATTTCAACGGGAAAAGACTGTATGAAGAAATCATAAGAGCTACAGAAGATTTTAATCCCCTGTATTGTATAGGGAGAGGAGGTATTGGAAGCGTTTACAGAGCAGAACTGCCTTCAGAAGCCTTAGTACTAGCTGTGAAGAAACTTGATGGCGAAAATAGGACTTTCGAGAGAGAGTTCTTGAACGAGGTGAGGGCATTGACAAAGATACGTCATCGAAACATCGTGAAGCTTCACGGCTTTTGCTCTCACGCGAGGCACTCGTTCTTGGTTTACGAGTATCTCGAAAAGGGTAGCTTGATTTCAATGTTGAGCAACGAAAGAGAAGCACAAGAATTGGATTGGAAAAAGAGAGTGAATATTATTAGAGGCGTAGCTAATGGCTTGGCCTACATGCACTTTGACATCTTCCCGCCATTTGTTCATAGAGATATCTCTAGTAAGAACATCTTGCTAAACTCTGACTACGAGGCTTGCATTTCGGATTTCGGCACTGCTAAGCTTTTAGAGCAGGATTCCTCTAATTGGACGGCCATTGCCGGTACATTCGGGTACGTCGCACCAGGTATGTAGTTTACATGTAAATTCTTATCATAGTTTTCAGTACTAATGTTGTGACAAAGTATTAAAACTGTCACGTTGTTATATATAATAAATAAACTTAATTCTGTTGACACGATTATTTCTTCATTGTTTTAAATCCTAATCATTTTTTTTTTCCAAATTGATTTTATCATACTTGTACACAAGTATGTGCATTTTGAATACCAAGATCACATTTTATTTCAAATGTTGGATTGCAGAGTTTGCGTATACAATGAAAGTGACTGAGAAGTGTGATGTGTATAGCTTCGGAGTGTTGGCAGTAGAAGTGATTAAAGGACAACATCCAGGAAATCTTACGTTGTCCCTGTCTTCACCGGTGACGAGTACAGCCGTAATGTTGGAGGATGTGTTGGATGACCGCCTTCCGGCCCCGCCGCAAGAGATTTTGCATCAACTCATTGATATCTTAAAGCTTATAGTTGCGTGCTTGCATGAAAATCCACAATCTAGGCCTACCATGAAATATGTTTCGCAGATTCTATCGAGCCTAATCAAAAAATCCTAACCTTGTTTCGCTGCACTTGGGAGTATTTGTGTACAGTTTCAGGCGTTAAACAAAGGTAAAGTTACAGATCCAATTTTATTACAAAGTTTTTTTTTTTTTTTAGTAACTTTAGAGAGACTCGGGGAAGTCAGATGTATAACTTATACGTAGATACCAAACTTCTCTTAATAAGGTAGATACCGAGCTTATGAGTAGCTTTCACACACCGTCTCTTAACCTTGTTTATTACCCTCTCTAGAAATAAAATGATGAAATATACAGTGTTTGGTAACTCATTAGTTTCAACTGTTACAACAGTGTAAAATAAAAATATACTACAGTATAAAGCTCTTATATTTCCCAAACACACTATTTTTAAATAGAAAAAAACGTTCTATATGTAATAGCAGAAAGTCTCCCATTGTAAAGTCCTCAATGGTAATGCCTACTATGACTTAAGTTGGGGGCATGTCTACAAAATTTCCATGAACCAAGAAGTAAGACACAATTTTTGATCCGATGTGTCAAACGACAATAAAAAACAAAGGCAAACAAAAAACAAAAAACAAAAAACAAACAAAATAAATAAACTCCATTGACTTCCAAAATAAAGTTAAAATATTAACATATAATTTTCTATTAAGATTCCTCACAGTGGAGAATTAGCCTTATAAACTAATTATATGTGTGCGCAAGAGGGTACGTGTAATGCTGAAGGAAAATTTATTATTAAATCTAGCATTTATTTGGATTTAATTAACAAGTTTATCCTATAAATCGTATTTTTATAAATTATGATAACGTATGTATGAACAATATTAATAGAAAATCTGTCTTTGAATTTTATGCAATTTGGAATATTGTTTAAACACAAATTTGTGAGTTTAAATATTTAAAAATTGATGAATAATATCCTTAAAATAAAATTTATATCATAGTTAATTACAATGTTGTGGTATAAATTAATAAAGGATTAAATTACTAAATAAAGTAGAAAAGCATGCTATAACCCAAAACAGTGTAAAAAGGGCATGATGTAGTGTAAGTACAATGTCTAAGTAAAAAGCACAAATATATAAAATACTGTGTTGGGACTAAAAAAGTGAATCAAAGAGCAAGTTATAATATTTTAGATTGTTTAAGTACCTATTTCTTCAGTTTTACCCTAACAGTATAAGAAAAATACAATATAGTGAAAAATTAAGCTGTGTAAAGTCGTGGGACCAACACTTTAAAGGTGGAGATTAAGCCACCATACCCCTTGATATGGCTCAATCCTTTCATACCAAAACTAACTTAACTTTAACCCTAGTTATAATTAACAGGTGACTAATCATATTGAGTCACCATAATGCCATAAAAAACATAAGTATAAAAACTATATTTTCATGCAAAATGTGAAAAAAATTTCACTTCTTCCCCCTCCCATGCACGACAGCCCTTAGTCCTCTTCCTCTCAAAATTTTCTCAAAGAAAAATTCTTTACAAAACATTTTCCAAGCAAGTTCCAAGTTAAGAACAAGTTTCAAGTCTAAGAATTTTCAAACTTTCAAGGTAAAGTCTAAACTTTTTTTTTTTTAGTTTTTCTAGGGTTTTCTTTGGGATTGAAGGGGAATTTTGATAAGGGTTTTCTTGCCATGATTCATACCTAGGAAGGTTGATAAAACCAAGCTTGTTGGAGGTACATAAGCTCACCAATTTTTTTTTGGTAAAAGTCTAACCTCCTATTTCTAAGTTCATGGTTGTTTTGCTTTTCTTAAGTATGGCATGTAATAATTTAAATTAGCCTACGTTATGTTTAAATAATTTTATGGTATGTTATGGTGATGAATGGTTGGAAAACCAAGGGTTGTGTGCTTGGACTTTAATTTGGTTTGTACACTAAGCAAATTTGCAAAGTTGGAATAATTTTTAAGGAAATAAAATTTTGGCATATTTGAACACGATTATTTAAGGAAGACCTAGAACCTGTTCAAAACAATTTTGAGAACAAGTTTTTGTGAAAATAACAAAGGACTAAATTAAAAAGATTTATACAAGTTCGGCAAATTTGAAAAATGGCAGAAACTCCACTCTGTAGTGGGAATTTCAGAAAAGTTAAAATACAAAAGTAACAGATCTTGATGAAATATTAAAAATCGCAAATGGTTTGTCAAAATTCTTAACGGTTTATAAAATATGAATTTTTGTCACAAAAATTTCAATAAAAAGTTAAAGAGCAAAAACATTTTTAAATAAAAGGAATTTTGGCAAGAAACTTTGGAAGAATTTAATCCTTGCAAAAAATTGAGGCTAGTGGTACAAAATGATTTTTTTTAGTCCTAGGGATAAAATCATCAAAAATTTCAATATTTAGGATAAAATTGTAAAGTTCTGCCAAATTTAGTTTTAATGTAAAATAAGAGAACCAACACCTTGATTTTTTTGTTCCGCTGCTAATAAGTAACATTTCATGTTGAATTAGCAAAAACAACCCCAAAAAATTTACAAAGGCATGTCGAGGGTAAAAACATCATTTTTTGCAAAATAACCCGAACGGAGCTGAAACGTCCAAAATAGGGAAAAAAATGCCTTTAGCAAATTTTTTTTCCCTATTTTGTTGTTAACGATAAGGCATCCTAAATCAAGAAGAGTAAAATCCATAATGATCGAGTTTTTAAACTAAGTAATAACATAGCTCAACAATTAACGTACACATTTTAATGACAGGTAGATCAATAGGAATAAGTTAACTAACGACGATACAATTAACCAAACAAGACACTTAGATGGTTAGCGGAGGAACTGAAAGTTGGCTAACAAGGTAGCATTCCTAAGTAAGTTCAAACCCCACCAATAGTATAGAATAGACGGTTTTAGGGAAATACATATATACAAATGCATTTATGTATTTAATGCATCTAGAGAAATGTGTATGATGTGCAGTTATTGTAAATAAATGAATGATCATGCATGATATGTCAACCTAAGTTAACAGACTGGTAAACTGAATCACCAGACAAGAAAAAAGATGTCGTACCAGCTCTCAATTCAAGGGGGGGTCTTAAGTTAAGTTTTAGTCTCGATGTTACTATGACTTGTGTGCGCATATAGTACAAACACTTAGGCCTTAGTTAAGTTGGAGATATGAAAAGAATAATGAATGTTCATAAAAAAAACATAGGTTCATGCATACAAGTAGGATATAAATGTGGGCTATGTTTGGACTTATTGAGCATTAGCTCACCTAGTTATTTCATGTTGTAGGAAACTTAGCTAAAATGTTAGAGTAGAATCACTGATGAGCTGGTGATGGTACATGAACAATGTGTATCCAAGGGTGTGGATACTACCACAAGGACGTATTCGCTATATATGTATATTAAATATATTTGAGACATGATGTGAAGTAAATACTAAGTATAGAGTGTGATGTAATATAAAGATAGTTATGAGGACAAAGCTCTTTTGGAAAATATTATGACAATTATAAAAAAAACAAAAGAAAAGGAAAAAAGAGAGGTTTTATACATATATGTGTGCATAAAAAATTATTCTGTATTTTCATAACTATGTAAATAAGGAAAATATTAAGGTATAATCTAAAAGATGATGATCGTCATAGTATGAAACTCTATGAAATTCTGGTTTCAACTACGGTACTAAACACATTACTTTTAAATGAAAAAATGCGTTCTGTACGTAATAGCAAAAAGCCTCCCAATGTGATCCCTCAATAGTAGCACCTACCATGACATAAGTTGGGGGCATGTCAACAAAATTTCCATGAACCAAGAAGTAAAACACAGTTTTTGATCTAATATGTCAAACAACAATAAAAAAACAAAAATAAACAAACAAAAACAGAAACAAACTAAACTCCTTTGATTAGCCTTATAAACTAATTTGCGTACGCAAGAGAGTTTTTCATATTCTTTTTTTTTTCCCACTTTTATGTGTCCTTGTATTGTTTTCTTATCATTGAGTCAATATTATAAAAATATTATAAACAATCAAACATATCATAAAAGTATTAGCACGAAATATGAAACTTGTATGAAATGTTTCATACTTCAACTACTGGAAAATATGCATAATCTTAGTCTTCACCGTTTTAAAATCTGTTCAACCAAGCTCCCTTAGATTTGCAATCAAGTTTGAAGTCCTTAAAATTAACGTACTCTACATATTATAAATTGACCCATGACTTTCCGAGATCGAATCAAAATAGCAAGTTTGAAGAATAATCCAACGTCTATACTGGATCTAGGGAAAAAAAAAGTTTAGGACTTGAAAAATATTAACTCGGGGAGAAAATGAGCATATAGCTCGGAAGTATGTATGTCTGTATATATATATATATATATGTACACATATATAAATATTTAACGGTCACATTAAGTTAGTCATGCGGGGTATCTCAGTCTTGATTTGAACGCGTAGGCCAAACCTTGAGTTGAGCAGTGAAACTGGACGTTTTGAAAAGATTCCAATCACGAATTAAAAATGATCTCAAGACCAAAGTCCCTTTCAAAAAGAAGAACAAACAAACAAAGCAAAATACATACATTTATATATATATATATATATATATATATATATATGTATGTATGTATGTACATAACCCAAGACCAAGACGCAAGAGGGCAATTAATTAGGGAAAAGATAATTAAAAATATTTTTATGAATACTCCGAGATATTCACTTGCCTTGCTTCACCCTCAACATTACTTTTAAAAGTTTAGCTTCTCTCATATTTTTAAAATACAAAGTTTTGACCCCTTCAATTAATAAATTATCTATTTTAAATCATAATCTAGGATAAGGATGACATGTAGGGGTTTTAATAGGAATAAAATGATTAAAAAAAAGCAGATTTGACCCCAAAAAAAAAAAATCAGATTGCTCTGCCCAATCCTAGTATTTTTTTTCCTTATAATTTTTTTAAGCCTTTCTATTTTTTTTAAAAAAGATATTTTATCCTTCTTAAAACTCTCACTTGTCACACTCATGTTACATTTAATATGCAAATAAACCATTTATCAACTGGAGACTATATAATTTAGAAATATTGAGGTAGCTAGAAGTCCAGATGTACTGTTTCTATTTGTGAAAATAGGGATAGCAAGTCTAAACTCCTACAAAATCAAGATCTACCGAATCAAGATCATTCAGTACGAACAAGATACGAAAAATACTTAAACAATTCACGATGTGTCAAAATATAAATGGAAGGACAGCCACAATAAGAAAGATAGAACAACAAATCTTGAATCGGTAGCTAGATACCTTTAAAATTAAATATCGAAGGTTGAAGGAAAACAAATACGTATCCTCGAAGAGTGCCATCGATAAAAATAACCACAAGAAAGGTCATTTTTTAATTTGTGTTTGTATTGGCTAGCCATTTGGAATTTAACACGTAAATCTTCCTCTCATTGGCCACTGAAAGTCAAGGAATTTTCTAGTCTTGAAAAAGAAAACGAAAGTCAGAAAATTATAGATGGAAATTAATTAGAGGTAAGACTTTTCAAGTCTAGAGCCTAAAGTCTTAGATGAACTTTCCCCATGAATCATGAAAAGAAAATGAGGCGCTCAAGTAGAGAACGTTGCATGTATATATACCTTTGCATCATTAATTCCTAAAAGCACAAAATAACCTATTATTAAGTACACAAGCACAAAACATGGGTACTTTAACCTTTGTGAAATTAGCAGGCTTTTTAGCTTCCTTTGTGTTATGTGTTCATTTGGTTTTATCTTTAAACAATGCTTTTGTTTCTACTTCTAAAGAAGCAAATGCTCTTCTCAAATGGAAAGACAGCTTGAATGAATCAAACAAATCTCGTCTTTCCACATGGGATTACAAATTCACCAATTCCTCTCTTAAATTGCATCCCAAAACAGCCCCAACCACTAGCCCATGCAATTGGTTTGGTATTTCTTGTAACACAGCCAAAAGGGTCACTAGTATAAACCTTTTCAATTCTAGCATACAAGGCACTCTCCACCAATTTCCATTTTTGTCCCTACCTAATCTCACATATTTAAATCTCAGCAATAACAAGATCTTTAGCACCATCCCACCTCAAATCAGTTCTCTCTCCAAACTAACCCATCTTGACCTTTCCTCCAATGACATGTCAGGGAAAATCCCACCAGAAATTGGTAATCTGAAAAACCTCAAAATCTTGAACCTAGTTAAAAATCAGTTTAATGGTCCACTTCCCTCAGAAATAGGAAACATGACATCTCTAACTCAATTAAACCTAAAAGGAAACCACTTTTCTGGCTTAATCCCAACATCCCTAGGAGATCTAAGAAGCCTCACTTTTCTTGGTCTCACCACCAACAACTTTTCGGGCCCAATTCCTAAAGTGTTAGGAAAGGTGAAGTCAATTGAGTTCTTGGAGCTAAGCGTTAATAAGCTCAACGGCACAGTCCCTACCTCACTTGGTGAGCTAGCCAACTTGAAAGTTTTATGTCTCCGCCAAAACGAATTTTCGGGTGCGGTCCCACAAGGGATAGGAAACCTCGTCAATCTGACTGTACTACAGTTGGACACAAATCGATTCACCGGTTATTTGCCTCAAAACGTTTGCAGAACCGGACGGCTCCAGACACTCGTGGCCTACGACAACAATTTCTCCGGTCCAATCCCGAAGAGCTTGAGAAACTGCACGAGCCTGTTGAGAGTTCGTCTCGAAGGAAACCGACTTGAAGGCAACATATCCGAAGATTTTGGCGTCTATCCAAACCTGCAATACGTTGATCTAAGCCGCAACCAGTTTTACGGCAAAGTCTTGCCTAGTTGGGGACAATGCACAAATCTAACATCTCTTCAAATGGCAGGAAACAATCTAAGCGGTGAAATCCCGGTTGAGCTTGGCTTAGCAAGTCAGCTTCGAAAACTTGACCTCTCTTCAAATCAAGTATTTGGGGTAATTCCAAAGGAGCTGGGACTCTTGACTTCTTTGCTGAATCTGACGCTAAGCCACAACGGACTCTCCGGTCCTATCCCCTCAGAGCTGGGATCTTTGACGTTGCTGAATTACCTTGATTTGTCGTCCAACAAGCTGAACGGCTCAATTCCCGGCGTTCTTTGGAATAATATATTGGACGTGAAGTACGTGAACTTGAGCAACAACAGGTTTAGCGGAGAAATTCCCTTTCAGCTTGGAATTTTGGTCCGTCTGTCCCAGTTAGATCTGAGCTACAATTTGCTTACCGGAGAAATTCCGTCGCAAATGAGCAAGATGCAAAGCTTGGAAACGCTTAATCTCTCACACAATAGTCTGTCTGGTTCAATCCCAACGAGATTTGCCGATATGCATGGTTTGTTATACATAGATATATCTTATAACGAACTACACGGCCAGGTTCCCAACATCACGGCGTTTCGAGAAGCTTCTGAAGAAGCACTGGAAGGGAATAGAGGATTATGTGGAAGCTTCGGAGGGCTCAAACCTTGCAATAATGGCTCGAGAAAGAACCACCGCAATGTCGCCTTTCTTGTAATTTTTCCTGCTATAGGGGCTATTCTAGCCTTGTTTGTTCTCATTGTAGCAATTGCCATTGTTGCTGTGAGAAGAAGAAGAAGAAAGAGAGAAAGAGATCGTAGGGAAGAACAAAAAGATCATGACTCACAAGAAAACAGTACTAATATCTTGTTTTCAGCGCTCAATTTCAATGGGAAAGCATTGTACAAAGAAATCATAAGAGCGACTGAGAATTTCAATCCTGGATATTGCATTGGAGAGGGAGGATATGGAAGCGTGTACAAAGCGATTCTGGAACTACCAAACTTCATCAGTCTTCACGTGGCGGTGAAGAAACTACACCCGCCATGTGAAGAAGGACAGAGGAGACTTCCGAAGGAGTTCTTGAACGAAATAAGGGCGTTATTGGAGATACGACACCGGAACATTCTCAAGCTTTACGGTTTCTGCTCACACGAACGACACTCGTTTTTGGTGTACGAGTATGAGGAGAGGGGGAGCTTGGGCTCAATCTTGAGACAAGAAGAGAAAGCCAAACAAGTTGGTTGGGATAAGAGGGTGAATATTGTTAGAGGTGTGGCTCATGCCTTGGCTTACTTGCACCATGGATGTTCTCCCCCAATTGTTCACCGCGACATTTCGGGCAATAACATTTTGTTGGATTCAGAATTTAAGGCTCGTGTATCGGATTTCGGCGCTGCCAAGGTTCTAAATCCGGACTCGTCTAATTGGACTACCCTTGCAGGCACTTATGGGTACATCGCACCGGGTAAATAAAGAACTCATTATTTTCTTTGGATGATACATAATTTTTGCAAAGTCTAACAAAAATTTGATGCTTAAATACGTTGTACTAAGAATTACGAGGTCAGGATATTGGACTAGATAGGATTTGAGTGGATAGTGTTGGATATCTTGTGTTTGGTACATCATCGGACTACCGGAGTGGATTGGTTAAATTTTATAACTAATAAGTAATTTTATTAAAACAACTATAAAATAATTATTTAATTTATGGTAACATTAAGTTGTGATTGAAACATATATCATATATTTTCTTGAATGCGTGTTCAAAAATTCCTCCGTGCTTTTTTCTTAATTTCATTATTTAACTTGCAATTTGACTTGCTAACCCAACCTTAATACCAATAATATTTAATGCTTGTTTGACGATGATTTGTCTTCTTTCTATGTTGGCAGAGCTTGCGTATACAATGAAAGTAACGGCGAAATGTGATGTTTATAGCTTTGGTGTTTTGGCTTTGGAAGTTATGATGGGAAAGCAGCCGGGAGACTTCATCTCCTCCTTTTCATCTGATCAATCGGACGGAGGAAAGTCGCAAATCATGTCGACGACGTTGATGGAAAATCTGGACCAACGCCTCCCACCGCCGACACCGGAACTCAACATTGAACTCAGAACCATTGCAAGTCTCGCAATCTCATGTCTAAATACGGAGCCACAATCTAGGCCAACCATGCACGTCATTTCTCAGATGTTATCGCCACGCCAATCCGTATAATATTATTGTTAGATATATATATATATATATATATATATATAATATTACACTAAGAATTGATAGATGTCTGAATAAAAACAAAAACAAAAGCAAAAGGTCATGTAAATATTTCGTTGATCCTGTGGTTTCCCATGAAATGATCATATTGAACAATAATTTTCATCAAGGATGTGGTCTATGCCTGAAGTAATTGAGTAAAGGCCTCCAGAAAATAGCATTTTTACAATAAATAATTGAAGTAAACAGTCTGCTTTAAAAATTTTTATAGTAAATAGTAGTAAATAAAAAATTTACTCTTTTTTTTTTAATACTTATCTAACAACTAAGAGGAAGAAAAAATTTATGGAATAAATGTTCTATTTACTCTTATTTATTATAAATATTTTCAAAAATTGCTATTTACTTACAATTAGTTTTATAAAAATGTTATCCACTATAGCTTATGAAAGAGGAATTTAATTAAATAATCAGTGCATAGACAAAGAGAGTCCAAATTTATTGTCCCCAATTTCTTGTCTCTTTGATTGTCCCTTCATAAATTATTTGTCATGTCATATAAATATAGCAATCTGACCACATGAATAGAAGCAAAATATTCAAAACACTTGGACAATGAAACGAGCTTTTCATTTTATTTCAATGTCGCTTGCATTTGTTCAAGTCAAGGTGAACTACTTACCATGGGAAGGTTTGATGCTTGGCATTTTCTACGAATTATATGTATGTGTCATATGAGGCTGTAGTACTTGATCCCTAAAACACAAGAGAAGATTTAGCAATCGTTTTTAATTGGCAGAAAAATGCCTGGAACACAATAGGTGCTAAAGTATTAAAAAGTGGATTCTATTTATGGATTTGTAGGATCCATTCTTTATTAATACGGTGTTGATGAGTACAATCGACGCCTTAATTAGGGATTTGTACCACTTGACATTGAATTTTTCGAATTGTTGAAACAATAATGGTGATTTTACTATTATGTTTGATTTTATGTCATGCTGTACATAACTTTTAAAACTTAATTTTTGGTAATTGGATAGCATAGCCAGATCATGTGAAAAAGAACAAGACCTTTTTTATTCTCTAATATTAATATTTCTTTCTTGTTCATTCCTGAGATTGTTGGGCTTTTGTAAGAAATTCTGCTTTTATTTATAACAAAAGGAAAAATAAAATTAGAAGTAAAAAATTAATCCAAAATGACTATAAAAATATATATAAAAGAAGTACTTTTATACACCTTTACCGGACATTCTTGCATCCAAACCTACTTTCAGGTACAAAGAGTTATTAGGAATCTAGCTAGTTGTGCGAAATAGTTTCTTGCATGAGACGAGGTGCCTGAATATCTTGCATTACATGAAACGAATTGTATTAAATTAAGCCTCAGTTTGGCACGTGGATTGAAACCAATAAATAACATAAATCTTTTAAGAGTTAAAAGCTAAAAATAAAAAGTTGTTATTATATAAAGTTTTTATATATTATATTTTTTAAAACAATATTTTTAGTTTTAATTAAAGGTATCAACTTAAGTTACCCCATAAGCCCAAAGAAAAATTTAGGCCGGGCTAGTTAACAAAAAGAGAGACCAAATTCGACTCAAAGCCCGCATGAGCCTAAGCCTTGGCTAGGCCGCTCAAATTTTTATAAAAAAATTTTAAAAAAGAGAAAAATATTCAAAATATATTACTACATACCACTTGTTAAAACTACCATTTCACTTTTGTCTTCTCAAAATTGTATTTTTTTTTTATTATTCTTTATGATACTAATTACAAATTTACTATATTGCCCGTTATTATTCTGAAACCGCTCAGCCGCCCAAAGTCTCTCTTCTCTCTCTATTCCTCGTCTCTTTCTCTCTCCTCCCAGACTCTCTCACGAGCTTCCCCTACTCTCTCTCTCCTCTCAGCTTGCAAAACAACGACGACTTGTTCAGATCGATGACGAAGTCAGCCCTCTTCTGGTTCCCCAGCGAAGTTCGTCCTCTTCTGGTTCAAATCTACCTGTCTGCATCGCAATCTCCAACAAAGCTCGGCTTTGTTTCGTTTTTGGTCATCGGCCCGGCAAATCGCAATGCCTCTTCGCCGGTCGAGGACTACACCGTCCTCACCGTCGTTGTTATTCTCCGATGCCGTCCTCACTGTCGTGACAACGACTCTCCGACCAGTCTTCCGCAACCATAATACACCATCCCAGAGGAGGATGACTCGACTCGTTGCTAGTCGAGTCCTCCTCCTCCTCTGAGTCTTCTTCTTCCCCCTCCTTGCTCCTAAACCGATTCTCCATCGCCAATCCTCTTGCTCATCTACTTCCATAAGGCGTTCCGCGCTGATGTCACTAACCTTTGCCGCGCCATCCCTGACGGGGCGGCATGGCAGCCACTCATGTGATTTCGTCCTTGAACTCCTATGCGGTTTGATTTATTACAAGCTCACTACCAAGTATTACTATGCTACCGAGGACTAGGCATGTACAAATGATCTTCACTGAATCACTTTCGATCTTCAATCAGATTGGAGTTTCTCATGTAAATCTTTTGAATTCTTGATTTTTATCTGTGAATTCACGTGTTTGGTGGGTGATTTTTCTGGCTCTCAATGTTCATGTAAAGAATGTGGCAAGTACCTATTCACTTGAGCACAAGAGCATCGACGCGCTCTTTGATTCGATCTTCTTCCGATTGAATGTAATGTTGGAGGAAAATGATGATGATGATCTGATCTTTTTTTTTTTTTTAATTTTTCTTTGCAGATTATTTTAATTTTGGTGGTGTTCTTTTTTTTTTGCTGTAATAGTTTATTACAAAGTTCTAACTAGTTTTGACGATTTTGTATATAGAATCTGGCAAGTTTCATGTAGGAATCTGACAAGTTCTATGTTCGAATCTGGCAAGTTTTGGGACAAAATCTAATAGGTTAAAAAATATGTTGAAATCTGATAGGTAAAAAATATGGAACCTACCAGGTTAGAATATCGTACCTCATGCCGATGACTAGAGGGACGAAACCTCATTGGTTCCATTTTGACATCCTCTATAAGTGCGAGTGGGAGGAATGGTAACTTGATCTTTTAATAAAACCTTAATTTTTAATAAAAAGACATTTTTAATAAGTAATTTGTTGGAGGGTATTTTTACTAAGATGGTGCATTTGGGAGGCATTCTTATAAGTTGCCTTTTAAAAAATATATAAAAAGTTATCTTATTAGGCCAGCTTAGCCCGGTTTTAGTTTAAGTCTAAATCTTCTGCCCATCCCGACCCAAGGCTTAGGATAGGCTAGGCCTGAGCCAAAAGAAACAAAGGAATGGGCATGCCTAATAGGCCTGGCTCAAATTTACAGTTTTGGTTCCAACTACTCTCCCAAACACCTCAAATGCTTTCGTGTATTTAAACATTTTGCTAAATAGTTAATTGCTTAATTGTATGACGTTATTGTGGAGATTATTTAAGATGGCTTAATTGTATGACGTTATTGTGGAGATTATTTAAGATGATAAACTAATTGTTACTTCTTTGTTAATCTTTATGAATATCTAGGAAAACATATTTAGGGCATCATGATAATAGTAATTGAGGTGTGTAGACAATTAGAAATCAAGACGTCAAAAATAAGGATGGGCCTGATTAACAGGTCCTGCTTTCGAAAATGTTTAGATATGATCAGTCATAAAAGATTAAGCTCTCCATAAAAATTTTCAGTCAATTCCTCAAAACGTGACTTCTAAAAAAACTTGCATTAGACTTTTAGTAAAGTATTATAAACTCATTCGAATATTTGTATTCATTATTATAAAACTATAAAACCATTTTAATCTATTAAGTTTTTATGAAAATATAATTCCAAACACTTACCGTAATGGCCACATTTTACATATTAAAAGTGTTAGAAATCAAAGCAATAAGCAATAAAAATAGAGAGAAAATTATACACAAGATTTACGTGAAAAAACCCTAATGAATGGTGAAAAAACCACGGGCAGAGAAGAAGTAATCCACTAATCACAAAACAAAAATTACAACGATGTTTAGAGCGCTCAAATATAAAAATTCACTCACTTAATCATTCACAAGCTCACAAGATTGAGTTCTCTGTATCACTCTTAACACTATGATCTCTATGAAATTTTGTGACTCTCTAATGTGTCTTTCTATTGTGACTCTCTAATGTGCCGACTGTAAACTATAGAGAATATGATGTATTTATATGTATGGGGACTCAAACCCTAGCCTAAAATAACCTAAAACGCATAAAAACGTGAAATATACAATCATGCTGCATCAAAGCGCCGCGGCGCTGGATTGTAGCATCGCGGCCCTACCTTTCTGCCTTTGCCTTTGAGTGGGTTTTGGGTCAAAAAATAACAATCTCCACCTTGACACAAAATCTACCATAAAGAACTCCAACATGTGATTAACCAAATTCTCTACTTCTTCCACAAAGCCCCAACGGGCAACTAACTGGCACGAGCATGAACTCCAACCAAGTTTAAGCAATGCTCAAACTTAGCTGTAGGTAACGACTTAGTCATCATATCGGCAGGATTATCATGTGTATTGATTTTGCTCACAACAATACCACCACGAGTAACAATATCATGAACAAAGTGATAACGAACGTCAATGTGCTTCGTCCTCTCATGAAACATTTGATCTTTAGTGAGAAAAATAGCACTCTGAATGTCACACATCACCATAGAAGTCTGCAAGTCTTCACTAAGTTCTCCAAATAGGCATTTCAACCAAATAGCTTCTTTGAAAGCCTCTATAATAGCCATATATTCAGCCTCAGTAGTAGACAAAGCAACAGTAGCCCGCAAGATAGCCTTCCAATTGATAGCACAACCATCAACTGTAAACACATACCCAGTAAGCGACCTCCTTTTATCCAAGTCTCCAGCATAATCAAAATCAACATATCCCACAACACCATCTTTAGTCCTCCCAAAGTGTAAACAAACATCAGTAGTACCACACAAGTATCTGAAAATCCATTGCACCACTTTCTAGTGCTCTTTACCTGGATTAGCCATGTATCTACTAACTGCACTAACTGCATATGATAAATCTGGGCGAGAACATACCATAACATACATGAGGGAACCGACTGCACTAGAGTATGGAACACGTGACATGTACTCAATCTCATCATCTGACTATGGAGCTAACGCAGCTGAAAGTCTAAAATGTGCTACTAACGGAGTGCTCACTGGTTTTGCTTTCTGCATGTTGAACCTGTGTAAAACTTTTTTGATGTAGCCTTTCTGACTCAGATAAATCTTACCTGCCTTTCTATTTCTCAAAATCTCCATGCCGAGTATCTTCTTGGCAGCCCCCAAGTCCTTCATCTCAAACTCTCTACTAAGTTGAGCCTTTAACTTCTTAATTTCTCCTTCATCCTTAGGAGCAATCAACATATCATCAACATATAAGAGCAATAAACAAAGGACCCATCATCACCCTTCTTGAAGTAGACACAGCTGTCATAGCTACTCCTCTTAAACTCATGAGCGATCATAAATGAGTCGAATCTCTTATACCACTGCTTAGGAGACTTTTTCAAACTGTAAAGAGACTTTTTCAACTAGCAAACATAGTCTTCTTTACCTATAACAATGAAACCCTCGAGTTGCTGCATGTAAATGTCTTCCTCGAGCTCTCCAAGTAAAAATGCAGTCTTCACATCTAACTGCTCAAGCTCAAGATCATGAGTGGCCACAATACCAAGCAAGGCTCGAATTGAGCTATGCTTACCACAAGAGAAAAAACATCTGTAAAGTCAACACTTGGAACCTGACTATATCCTTTTGCAACTAGTCTAGCCTTGTACCTAGCTTCTTCAACTCCCAGTGTGACTTTTTTTCTTTTAAATACCCATTTGCAGCAAACAACTTTCTTCCCTTTGGGTAACTTCACCAAATCTCATGTGTCATTCTTATTTAGGGATTCCATCTTCTCCTGTATAACAATCATCCACTTACCAGAGTCAACTGAATTAATCGCCTCTGAATAGGTATAAGGTTCCTCACTAAACTCAATACCTTCTACCACTGATAAAGCATAAGCCACCAAGTCGGCCTCAACATACCTCTATGGAGGCCTAACATCTCTCCTCAGCCTATCCTTAGCAATAGAGTACTATGGTGACGGCGGTGATGGCGATGGGGAAGTACTATCGTCTTGACTCTCTGAACTTGACTGGGAAGTTGGATCGGATGGTGTACTTTCTCAATTTGAAACTCCACCTGTCTGCCAGATCTCTCTCGAGCAACATCACTAAACCCTGTAGTAGATGTCCCACGTAATGTGGAAGTGTCATCAAACACAACAACTCTACTGATAATAACTTTCTTGGTTTCTAGGTACCATAACTTATAGCCTTTAACACCAGGCTTATAACCAAGAAATATGCACTTCAAAAATCTAGGCTCCAATTTTCCATTATCATCATGAGCATAAGTAGGACAGCCAAAAATTATTAAATTTGAGTAATCTGCATGTTCTCTTGACCACATCTCTTGTGGTGTCTTCTTGTTAATAGCAATGGAAGGAGAGCGATTGACCAAATAGCAAGCTGTAGAAGCGGCTTCAGTCCAAAATAACTTAGGTAGCCAAACATTGGAGAGTATGCAGCGTACTTTCTCCATAAACGTCTTGTTCATCTTTCCGCCCACATCATTTTGCTGCGGAGTACGTCGAACTGTTAAATCCCTCAGAATTCCCTCGAACAAAACTCCAAGCTTACTGGTATGTTTTTCTATCATGGTCTTCCAATCTTTGAATGTAGCAAAGACATCATTCTTCTGCTTCAAAAAGAAAGTCCATACCTTTCTGGAATAGTCGTCAATGATGGTAAGCATATAATCAGCACTACCATAAGAAGGAACAGTATATGGTCCCCAAAGATCAGAATGAACATACTCCAAAATATCTTTTGTGTTGTAAATGTCTTTGCCAAATCGAACTCTCTTATGCTTTCCAAAAACATAGTGCTTGCAGAACTCCATATGCCCCAGTCGCATATGCCATAACTTAGTGAGATCACTATCAAACATAATGGTTGTAGTAACTTTTACATCACCAACAACTGTAGTACCCTACAGAACATACAAACTAGTAGTCTTCTTCTGTTCTTTCATAATTACAAGAGCGCCTTTACTGACTTTCAGAACTCCACCTTCACTGGTGTACCTGTACCCTTTAGCATCAAGAGTACCTAAGGAAATTAAATTCCTCTTAAAATCGAAGACACGCCTCACATCACCTAGTGTCATCACTACGCCATCATGCATCTTAATTCTGACAGTACCAATACCAACAACCTTGCATGGGGCATTGTTTCCCATAAAAACAGAGCCCTTAGGAACTATCTCATATGTTGAAAACCAATCCCGGTTGGGACACATATGAAACGTACATGCAGAGTCAAGAACTCAATCCTTATAGGGTTTAGAATCACCATCAGAAATCACCAAAAGCACACCACCAGAGCCTTCTTCAACGACACTAGCCTCACGGGCATCCGGTTTCTTCCCCTTCTGATTTTCAGCCCTCTTGTTTTTATTCTGCAGCTTATAACATTTAGTTTTAATGTGCCCTTTCTTCTTCCAATAGTTACAGAACTTCTCCTTATTTCTGGATTTAAACCTACCTCTAATCTCAATCCCAAAACTTCTCTCTTGGGTTCTACCTCTAACAACTAGATCCTTTCTTTGTGTTTCAGATCCAGTCACTAACTGCTTCATCTTTTCTTTAGAGAATAAAGCCTCATAAACCTCATCTAGGGTAAGAGTGTCTCGACTATAGAAGATAGTATCCCTAAATGTGGCATACGATGAAGGCAGTGAACATAATAAAATTAACCTAAGGTCTTCGTCATCGTACTTAACTTCCATAGCCTCTAAATCAGACACAATCTCCTTAAACACAGTTAAGTGATCCTCGAGAGACGTACCTTCAGACATTATGTGAGAATATAGATGTTGCTTTAGATGAATTTTACTAGTTAGACTTTGGGTCATGCATAATTGCTCCAGCTTGAGCCATAAAGCAACAGCGGTCTTCTCTTTTAGTACATCCTGTAAAATCTGATTTGATAGATGAAGATGTATTCGGGACAGAGCCTTTCGGTCCTTACGCTTCTTTTTCTCCTTCGTCCATGATGAAGGCATCTTATTGAAACCCAATAGCGCATCATCAAGGTCCATCTACGATAGGACAGCCCGCATACTCACTTGCCATAAAGAAAATCTCGTTGTGCAATCTAGTAGCGGAATATCGAATTTCATGGTTGCCATTGCAAATCAAAGCCAAAGCTCTGATACCACTTGTTAGAAATCAAAGCAATAAGCAACAAAAATAGAGATAAAATTACACAAAAGATTTACGTGAAAAACCCTAATGAATGGTGAAAAAACTACGGACAAAAGAGAAGTAATCCACTAATCACAAAACGGAAATTACAATTGTGTTTAGAGCGCTTAAATACAGAAATTCACTCACTCAATCATTCACAAACTCACAAGACTGAGTTCTCTGTATCACTCTCAACACTATGATCTCTACGAAATTTTGTGACTCTTTGCGACTCTTTGTGACTCTATAATGTGTCTCTCTATTGTGACTCTCTAATGTGCCGACTGTAAACTATGAAGAATATGATGTATTTATATGTATAGGGACTCAAACCCTAACCCAAAATAACCCAAAAACGCGTAAAAACGTGAAATATACAATCAGACCACATTGGAGCGACGTGGTGCTGGTTTTCCCGAATTGGAGTATTGTGGCGCTGCTTTCAAGCGCCGCGACCCTACCTTTCTGCCTTTGCCTTTGAATGGATTTTGGGTTACAAAATAACAAAAAGCAAAAGCATATATCTAAAAAACGGCCAAATATAAGATAGAAGTGCTGTTAAAACCATTAGTGTGATGCAATAGCTTAAGTGAGACAATAAAAACCTGACGGGAATCCACAAAAATATGATATAATAGAACATAAAATAGACTTCTTTAAAAAGAAATCCAAGTGTCACAATTACACTAGCACGTACTCACAACATACATAGAAAATTAGAAGATAGAAGTTTGGTCAAAAGAAAACGGACAAACGACACAAACATAAAACACAACAAAATTCATGTGCGCATCATTTATATAGCCTAAACCTAGTTCTGGCTAAATTACCTACTTTCAGCTTAGGGAGAAGTTCAAAATAGATAGTTCAATTATTATATAGTGTTCAACAGTGCACAACAGAAACTTTATCCCCCTCTTTTTGGTTCTATTTATATAGGGTTTTAGGACACATTACTTGTTCACCAAGGTACGAGAGCAAATCTTCTTTGAGAATGGGCTGGATGGTAAATTCTGAACGAAATGGTTAACTTTTTGAACAAGGGATCGATTAAGAGAGCCCTGAAAATGACGAGTAAAAAGTTAGAAGCAGAGGTGGAGCTGAGAGAAAAAACGGGTTGTGTTTTAGAGTTGAATTCCTTGCCTTTGTATGTTCAAGAGCAGAGGAAATGACGTAGTTAGCAAAAGGGTCCTGCAACAAGCGTTCAAAAGGATCATGTACGAGCAGTTCATTGACGATTGTCTCATGGCTCTCTTGAGAAAGTTTAAGGAATTTTTCAACCACATGACTGCTAGATTTCTGTATCGAAAGATGTACAAAGTGGCCTTTGAAGAGAGGAATCAATTCTGCAGTGGAAGATGGGATGCGCTCCATGAGAAACTGAACAACATAGTTCCTGTATATGGAAAGGAACAATTAGAGAATAATATAGAAGGTCCACATACATAATATACTGCTCATACAATCATTTTTGAGGCATATGCAGGTTACATATTTAAGATGAACTGAAAAACTTTTTATATTTTTGCATTATATGCCACAAGTATCTAGCAATTTCCCTCACTGAATTGCAAACTACATTTATGAAGGATCAAGCCATCTTTCCTAGTAATAATAAAAGAAGCAAATAAAAGATTTTTGTGGCATAAAATCAATGTTCAATGTCATTGATAGATGGAGAAATTAGACATCAGAACAATAAGAAACGTAATGCATTATTGAGCAATGTGAGAGAGTAAAGACGCCGGATGCAAAAACAAATGCATACCCGTAAGGATCTTGAGCAAGGAGAAGTGCATTTCTTAGAATTTCTGCCACCAAATTATTCCGAAAGTTTCTGGTGGAGTATTCGATGCATTTTTGCAGCACACAACATCCATTCTTGTGAGTTCCAATTTGAACACAAAACCTTGCGGCAGCATTGAAAATAAACTGCAAAAGATGATTGATTTAAAAGAGAACCACTTCAGAATCTTCTTTCAACAGAGAGAGTTAATAGCAAGTCATATAAAGAGCACAGTGTTAGGGTATACAAGACACTGAGACACAGAGAAGAAGCACTAGAAAGAAAAATCAGGCGTTTGATCGCTTAGTTCAAGACAATATTAGTACACGGTCAAACGTGATTAATCTACTTGATTGAGTTACTAAATTGGCCCGTTCACTTCACTTTTAGAGTCAATAATTTTCTTTTTTGTTCTTTTTTATAAGCTTTTATGACAGCTCTTAACGATCTGTTTTCCTAACATAAGCATTCCACATTCAATAAAACGAATGTTTGGTCCTGCATCTTCAACATGCTCTTATAGCAGATATGCATAATAAAGAACAGTTAATCTCCATTCATTATGTATATTGACTTTAGTGGCATTCAATTTTTTTTTACGGTCTACAATCTAGGTTGCCACACAACAGGGGAAAAAACTCAAAAAGATCAAACGAAACAGCATGAACTTGAAGTACCATGATTAGTTAGTATATACATGAAAAAATAAGAATCATCTTAAAAAATGGAGCTAAAAAGAAAAGGAAAATGATGGTGTTACCGCATTTTCCTTGCTGCTAAGGCACTGTAAGCAACGCTGTAGGACATGATTTCCATTCAAATCCGTAGTAAGATCAAGAAAACCGGGTTCAAGGGCTGCTATAACCAACGATACATGGTTCCTACCTTTCGCAGTCTCGATCAACTTCTGTACAACGCGTGTGCTGATACAACAGTGCAAGAATTATGAAGGGTCTCTAAAAGGCCAGGAAAATAAAAGACACAACACAAATGAAAGAACAATAGCTATCAATTCTATGGAGGATTTTACCCGTGTGAGTTTAGAGAAATTCTGACAAGCTGTCCTGGTTTCTTGATCAGCATTAGCACAATCTCCAGCTTCTGCAACTCACTGCCAACGTCCAACAGCTTCTGCACAAGGTAATTGCCGAAAGGGTTCGTCGAAAGCTCGACAACGTGATCAATTATCTCATCAAATATTATCTGCACATCTTGACATGTTCCAAGTTCAACCACCTTTTGCAAATCTCGACAACCGTCATGATCCTTTGCGAATGCGTAAATATAATCCCTTATATCATTCGGTGAAGAAAATCTTCGTTGTGAACGGGATAGCGATTCACTACTCAGACCATATCCATTCTCATAAACTCCTCCATTTGGAATCCTGGCATGACCATTATAAGAATTCTTCTTCCTCGAAGATTTTCCTTCAATGATGAAACTATCTTCGCAGCTAAAAGCCTCCAAGTCAGAAACAACCTCACCTCTTCCTCTAGAATTTAGTTTGGTCCTTAATGGACTGTTTATATTCAGAGCCAGATTATTGTGTTCCCAAACCTGAGCAGGACTAAATGAACCATCACCTCTGAGACTGTTTCTTCCATTAGAATCAAGTCCATGAAATTGTGACCAAACATTATAGTCAGACTCATCATCATGGAAAGGCGTGGAAATTGGGCCTTCCTGTGATTGTTGAAGAAATTCCCTATCAAAATAATTACTCATTTGATTGTTAGAATTCCTTAAATCTCCCACATAACATCCTTGTCCCTGTCCCAATCCTAGCCATGGCGATGGCGACCCGATATGATCGCCATCGAAACGGAAGAAATCCTCGAGCCGATACCCATCTCTTTCAGTACCAAACACCCTCGTTTTGGCTCGTTCCTCTCGGTTATTATCTCTGATATTCATTCTTAAGAAATTTGCAGTCAATCGAAGGTCATCAATGAGGTCCTGGTTCTGAGAATAAGGCTTCGGGTTCGGGTTCGAGCAACGACTGGGAGTAGTAGCAATCCGAGTCTGGTGATACATCGGAGTTTCGTCAAACGCCGCCGAGTACGGCGAAGAGCAGTCGTCGGAGAAGCTGAAGAACCATCCGGTTGAGGAAGAGCTCGAAGGAGAGTACTGCTGATCAGACGGCAGAGAAGCTGTGCCAAACGACGAAAGGTGATCGTCGTGACGAGGAGGACGGAGAGGGTTGTAGTATGGCAGCGGGGGGCTAACGACGCCGTTTAACGACGACGAGGAAAAAAACGACGATGGGTTCCCGAGCTCCACGTCTCTGATCATCTTCTTGTAATCTCTCTCGGCCATTTTTTGTTTTTTTCAGACGTCAAAAACAATACAAAATACAACAGACAAATCAGAGGAGATACAAAAAGAAAAACCCAGAGGCTCGAAGTCCCAAAACCCACACCAAAATTATGACTACTACTGCGGGATTTGTTGAGAGTTTTGAGAGAGAAAAATTATAGAGTGAGACAGAGAGGATTTTGATTTTGGCATTTTTTGTTTCTTCTAGTACGAAAGTACGTCCTCTGTCACCGTCCTAACGGTAGCACCACGAAAACGAAGAGGAATTCGCTCGCACACTCGCTCAGTCGCACTGCACCACTAAAGTGGAGCCACACAGAGAGAGAGAAAGTAAGGAGAGAGAGAGTTTGTTTGGAAGGAAGGTCATATTCAAAAAAAAATTTATGAAAAATAAAAAATATTTTAGATTTCAAGATCTACGCCCTCCTTGATTCTCTTTGTACAGTTAGAGAGATTTTCTCAACTGAATTAACAAAGTAATCTCTACCAATTCTCTCCATTCAATTTAAATAATAAAAAAAAACAAAAATTCTTTTATAGGCAAAAAATCCGTCAAAATATATCCCATTTCTCTATACCAACAAAATTTTTTGAGTATTCTTTTTCAATTGCTCAAATTGTTTCTTTGCATTGTTTGTTAAATTGAGATATGAATAGTATGATGTATGGGTGTTTCTTGAATCTTCGAATTTGATTAATCGTTGACTAGAATCCAAACTAATTGGATTGGTCTGGTAAGATTTTGGATTTGGCAACGAATGATATGTACATCTGTATCTATTTTTCTTATTAAGCTTTGTCTGTTATGATGGCTTATACTAATATTATTTAAAGGGTTTTTGATAAAATTAGTCTTAACCAAGACTCTTAAGTATAATGTATAATGATAAGAAAAAATAAACCCACAATACTTCATTGACCAACATTTGAATTCTATTGTAATAAATTGATTTTTGTTAAGCTGTTTTAAGTGATCGTTGGATTTGTGTTCGACTGTTAGTGGGTTATTCGCATTGGTAATGAATTGTGATTTTTTTCGATTCAAAAGTTTTTTTTCCCAAGAAAAAAAAGGGTCAGGTCTCATGTTCTATATTTTTCAGCATATTGGTAATCCCAAGGACTACCGATGATTAAAAAGGGGCTGATCTAGCTCCTTCTATCTATTCAACCAGATTTGTCTATATGCCTCTAAGCCCACACACAGGCAATGCACATTGACACAAAAGCCCTAAAGTGTGGCTATAAGGATTTGAACTTTGGAAGGATAAAAAGATGAGTCCTAACAAGGGTGTCTTCGTTACTGCACCACATCCATAGATGGTTTTGATTCAAAAGTTTGGATTGATAATTGACGTCAATTAGAAAAAATTCCTTTGAAACAGGGATATATTGTAATTTTCAACTTTTTTGGATAGTCTTTCCCCCACCCCAAAAAAAAAAAAAAAAAAAAGGAAATTGACAAACCTTTTGTTTCATATTTATTTAAAAAACATAGTTAATATTTTTATAGTTTCAATTTTTTTAAAAAAATTTATTAGTTCTAAAATATGTAATTTTTTTCCTTCTATTGGTCAATTGTCTAGCTTCAGACAAAATGCAACAGATAGAGCTTCTAAGGGTTGTAAAAGACACAAAATGATAAAAAATAATGATAATAATAACAAAAATAATAGACAAGTATATTTAAATAAAAATAGATCTAAAAAAAAAGATCATGTCACCTTCTCCAAATTCGTTTTTCTTTTTCTCATAGAATAAGTTTTTTAAGCTCTGTTTTAAAATATTTATACACATATATATATATGTATGTATATCTTTTTTACGACCTTGCGAATCATCTTCGCACTATATTTTGTTTGAAAATGGATAGATTACTAATAATGATATTGGGGTCAAAACTATATATTTAGAAACCTTATTGTGGCTCGAGATTTGAAATTGAATGTCACATACTAAAATAAGACTACTATATACACTCACAGACAATAATGTACATAAACTATAGTTTAAAGTATGTGACATGTGTTAGTGATTTCGAGTCTTAAAAATAGTTTACTTATGTTTTAGTCTAAATTAAGACATTTAAATTTGGATATAAGGGGAGGAGAAATACCATCACTTTCGAGTGGATCCAAGCATGATTAGAACCCTCAACCTATAGTTTAAATGAAGAGACTTACAACCAATTAAATTGTCCTCACTTGTCATAAGTTTTAGTTATAGCTTAGAAAATATTATTGTAGATACCAAAAATATCACCAAACATGTATCATACCAATAACCTAATATTGGATGTAACCCACCGCCTGCATTTGGACAGTAGCAAATCTACCCAAACGGTAATCGGACACGTTTTTAAAGGTAGTCTGCCATGTTACCTGATGTATATTCCAGCCACTGCCTTGTTACCAAAAATAGCGTAGTTTATTATGGAAGTTAGTCTATTCTGTTTGCTTTCTACTGGCGGTTGATTTTATTTTTTTACCTCCACTTTTCCTCATACCTACATTTGTTTACCTTTATCTCTCCTGATGATATCTCTCTCCCTCCCAAAAGCAACCCATGTTTCAAATTGAAAAAAAAAAAAGCCTCCAACGCGCCTCTGTTTCTCTCTCCCTCCGCACGTCTCTCTCTGCTCCCAATCTCTCTCTGTGTGGCTTCCTCGTCTCTCTCCCTACATCTGTTATTCTCACTGCCATCGCCCGTCGTCAAGCTATTGAATTTGTCGCTTAGTCAAGAATGGACTAGTTGTCCCATCCTTTGCACCAAATTTGTTGCAACGGAGAAAATGAACAAGATCGCACACCGACATAGAAGATGAATAAGATCTTTTCTTCATGAAATTCTTGCGGCCGAACCTGTGAAGAATGATACCAGAGGAGACCGCGTGGCCAATCTGCAAAGGAAGGCAAATGCGACGGTGCAAGAACGAAAATGTTGACATTGCCGAGGTTGATGTGGTTTTAATTTACAAATAATATCTTAGATATTGTGGATGTCGACGGATAATCGAAAAAACATAGATTTCATGAGATAAATTTGTAATTTTTCTTACAATTTTATACAATGTTAATATAATCAATATTATTTTATTTAAACCAAATTAATAACATAATTAATATAATATTGATCGGGAGTTATATTGTTTACTATAAAAGAATACCATCATTATATATATTGATTTTATTTTTAATATTATTTTACATACTCATTAGAAACAAGATGCAATAATATAGTAGAGTACATAAAAGTTACCGTCAAATATAATACAATACATACAAACTTCAAGTGTCTTTAATACCAAAAGGAATTTTTAGTTGATTCAAAAGCATTATATATGTTCTGATATTGATATAAACAATACAACTGTCAAGATATTGCTCTTGAATAGTTATTGATGTGCCACTATATGTTTCTTGATTTTTTCTCACTGTTAATCCATAAATTAGATATTATTGATTTATCTAACTTGATCTCTTCATAGAGTTGTAATAATAACTTAACACTAATTTAAGATAGAAAATACACATGTATATCAAAGAAATCATCTTAGTTTTATACTTCTAAATTTATCCCATTTAAGAGCTATAAAGAAGACTATAACCATAAAAAATTTTGTTAATTCTCAAGTTCATGAAGTCAAAACTCAGGCAATAGAATCCTCATCAGGTTGACTCATTTTAGTTATATAACCTCTTCTTATATGTTGTTTTATAATTGCCCCAATACCCTCACTTGCTACCCTATAATAGTGATCTTCATCTTATGTAACATGCATAAGTTTTTTTCTCCACTGAATAGACTCAAGGGTATTTGATTGGACATTGTATTTCTTATTCTTTTATAACTTCCATCATCATTATTATCACCACCCATCATCATCATCATCGTCACCTGTGTCCATGAAATCGTAACAAAATTTATGTGTTACATGGAGAACAATAATTGGAACTAGCTGACAAAAATAGTAAAAATATAATACACACATCTACATGTAACAAGACATGAGGCTTTATAAAAGAGCAATGAACTATTCATTTTAAAAATAAAAAATTATCTAAAGACTAAGTCAGTCTTGATAAATACTTTTTTATTGTATTTAGGTTCAAAATATTAATCACATTTTATTGAAAAATAATTAAAAAAGAGTCCTACAAAATTAATTTTTGTGGAAAAAAGAAAATTTTCTTGGTCTATTTAGATATTTTGTAGAAATTTTCAAAAATATCTTAAATTTTCACGAATATTCATTGATATTACAAATATTTGTATACATTATGGATATTTTATAGACATCATGAAAGAAAAATCCTTCCCTCATATCTATATTGGGACTTTAAAATATAAATATTATCCTCAAAATATCTACAATATCGTAAACATTTTCATTCTTATAACGGTACAATGACGGTGCGTCATCATTGCAAGGTGCATGGCTCACGACAAACTCCCTCACAAGGTCCCAATCTTTACCATCGTTGGCCTCGTCGTAACGGTGATGCAGCTATGGAGAGAGAGCAACCATTTATGAAGGGAAGCCAGACCAGGAGAAGGTAAAGGCTATACTTTGAGGATATTTTGTCATTTTTATGTTTAGTAAATCAAAATTAATAGGGAATTTTAAAAATATGGTTAAAACTAAAAGCTGTAATATATAAAAACTTTACCCAATAAAAGTTGTAGTTAAAACTTATATTACCAAACACCATATTAAATGACATGTTTATTAACATTTTCAAAAACAGCCCATTATTTTTTTTATTCCTATATGAATATGGCTTATTTTCCTTTATCGTCCCTTTAAATTTCTTAAGCTTTGATACTCTTCTATGTGAAAAAAAAAATAAAAAAATGGCGACAATTAAAAAGAACGGAACCACGGTTTTTAAAATTATTAAAAAAAAGAGGGAGAACGGAACAACTATCTATATAATAAAGGAAAAGACAGAATGAAACTGGTACTTAAAATGGAGAGAAGAAGAAATAGATTAAAACCTCGTAAACAGCCCAAGCACTTCATTAACACACGCACAGAAAAGAACACAATTATGGACATACAATCCAATTAGCAGATAGTCCATAGTCCACAGCTCTGGCCGATAAGTTAAAACCTAAACCATAATACCCAAAAACCCACAACGCAAGGTCAAATAATATATAATAACACATTCCCACTAGGCGAAGAAACAAACCAGACTTCCCAAGTGAAGAAAAATAATGACCAAGTTAGACCCCTAACAAAGTTAAACCAAGGCAATGCTACTCTCACCACCCGGGGGTTTGCGTACCCCACCCAGGTAGTCTCGAGACTCTACTTTCCCGTCAGCAAAGATGTCGTTGCCGCTGATCTCCCGCAGTTTCGCCACACTTAGTGGTTTCTCCGCCGATGATGGAGGAGCATCACCTTTGAATATGTCATTTCCCGAGAGCTCACTGAATTTCTTGTTGTATATCTTCTTTGCCGTTTTCAGGGGTTCGTCAGCAGACACGGTATAGCCCTGACCTCCAGCAGGCTTCAATCCAAATCCATGTTCAAAACCCGGTTAGATATTTCATGCTTTCACGAAAGATATGCAAGCAGAGAACAAAAAAGCATCTGCATACACGTGCATACAAGCATACGAGACGTGTACCCGTATCTGAATGAATAACACTAACGTGGAGAGACTAACGTGTTATTTCTCAGGTATTGGCAATGTTATGCAACTAAAGCAATTTAAAATTTGCATAAAATATTTGACCGTTGAAACATTAGGGTCCATATCAAAGATTTAGCAATTTTCTTTTTATATGCAAACCGTCACACAATTCAATTGCAATAGACACTTTGACAGAAGTGCTTACATTAGGAGAATCGCCAATGTCTATGCTTCCTTTCAAATCCAAGGTGCGAGCAGTAGTTGGCCTAGGTAAAATTTCAGGAGGGCGTGCAAATATGTCATGTCCACTAAGCTCCTTGCATTTAGCGTCAGAAAGCTGTTTCTTCAATTTTGCATCTGCATCACTATCCAAGGTCCCGCTCAGTTCACGCTGCTTTGCTACCTCAGGTAGTGTCGTAGGCTTTTTGGGAGAAACACTCTCTTCGTCACCAAATGAAATATGACTAATGCCCGCAATCGCTTGCTGGGGTATGAAACCAAATCGCAAGATTACCTCAACAGTTTTTCAACCCAAACAACAACACAAAATCGACATTTATTTCCATGATGATTTCAATAAGCAACAAACAATTTACCTGGTACATACGTACTCCCGTTTTGTTATTTGGGGTAGCGCTGGCAATGCCAGATTCAGATTCATCATTCTCTCCATTGGCTACAAAAATGCCACTACCAGTCATCTCTTTCATTTTATACCCTGAACAAGGTTTCCTGAGGAATGCAAAGTTAACTGTTAAAAAGGTGCAAAATGACTTAAAAATCTCGCTAAAAATATAACTGAAGACTTTGTCACAGATTCATATTCCTTTCCATTTCAAAGAGACATTAGGGTGCAAGGGAACACAACATAGTAAAGAGTTGCCGATGTACACTCTGCCTCTTTGCCGGTGTTTTACCACTCCATAGTTCTAAGAAGCCATAAAGGGCGGAGAAACAACAGCTAATACTTAAAGGCCAGGTCATTTGTCAATAGAGCGCCTATGATGCCATACAATTAACAATTATGATAGCTAACATTTCCAAATAATTCCTTCCAAACAAAACAAGTTACTTCAAAAGCAGAGAAGTAGCTTAAAGATGACTAGAAGAAAATGGTAAAGTCCCAACACATTGGTCAAATTTCTTCGTAGAAATAATTCTTCAGTCCCGGAAACCAAGCAGTAAATATGTGTTTTCATAAAATAGCAAGGCCAAGCACAAAAGGATGAGTTATAGAAACCTATTTGCTTAAAACAAAAATACTTAATCGGGATCAGATCACTTTCCCTTATTTATTTGACACGTTTACAAAATCTCCTTTTCATTTCTTGTGTACAAAAACACAAGAGAGATACTGAGTTGTCGATCGGTATTGTTTTTAAAATAGATAAAAATATTTTGTTTTAAAAAATGAGAATTTTTTAAAAATTATGCTGGGGTGTTTTTAAAATTTGTCTCAAAAAACGTCCAAAAATATTTCTAAAAATTTGAAGAACAAAATCTAAGGGGGCCTGAGAATTCCAATTATTTCTCGGGATTCATATGCCCATAACACAGATCGGTGATAGATCATTGAACAAATCAAAATCTGAATCGTGAATGAAACCAGAAATGGTTCTAAAACAATGGGAAAATGAACTAAAATCAGTGGAAAAGAGGACTCAACTATTAGTAGAATATTCAAAAACAGTAAAAAAAATCGCAGACAAGAAAGAAGGAGAGACGACACGTAAATAGAAGAAACCGAGAAATATGCAGCCGAATGACAGTGTAAAAAAAAAATACGAAGAAGAAGATAAGACCAAATTTCTGAACAAGCTTCAGCGGCGAGCAAGCTCATTGTCCCCCAAAAACAAGATTTTGAAACTCAAAAAAAAAAAAAAATCGAAACAAACAAAACGAAATTTGAAAAAAGCAAAAAAAGAAACAGTAGATCTCACCATTTGTTCAAATCCTGAGCCTCTTCATCCGTCACCTGCCCTCCGAAAACCACCTTGCTGATTCCATCCGACGGCTGTAATCACTCCCGTCCCCACAGGAAAACCCGATCAACACGTTAAGCCTTAAACCACCCGAAAAAAGGAAAAAGGAAAAATCGAAATCAGTAAAAAATGCTACCTGGTGAGAGCGAGCGGTGGAGCGAGAAGCACCGGAGGCGACGGCGGGACAGTCGGCCGGAGGAGTTTCAGACCAAGTGAGCAGATCTGCGGTGGACGTGTGGGGCTTCCTCACCGGAGTTGCTCTCTCCATTATTTTTTTTTTCCTTCTCGTCGATTTTCCTTTTTCTGCTTTTCAGCTTCGAGTTTCAGCTCTAAAGAAATGGTGGAAATCGGGAATCTAGAGAGAGAGAGTTCTGTTAGTCGTCTGGTCTGTGAAGGACTGTGGCTTCTGGTGTTGGGGAAGAGAAGAGGAGGAAGCAAAAAAGTTCGGGTTTTGGGGCTCAAAATGACGAGGATGACCTTGATATTGGGGAAAAGTTAGAATTTAAAAAGGCGAAACGTATCGTAAAGACGGATATTTTTGGTGAATCGGTAGACCTTCTTATTATGTTTCTGAGCTTAATTTACAACCATCTGTTCTACAACTGGAAATGATTTTTTTTAACAGATTGAAAACAATTCTAAATTTTTTATACGGACAATTACATACCACATTGTTAAAAGATTAATCCGATGATTAAAATAATAAGACGAAAATATTTGCCCTACCATAAGAAATCTTTTTAAATTAATAAATGAATTACTCTAGTAGTTCTTAACTTTTTATAAAAATAAACTTTTGATCCTTAATTTTTTAATTTTTTGATTTATTAGGCCTATGTTTTAATTTTAATTCTTAGGATATCAATTTAACGATCAAATGGTTAATTTTGAACAAAAAATATGATAAACTGACCTTCAAAGTTATTAAAAATATGACAAATCATTCCTTAAAGTTAAAAAAAATGACAAATTAGCCTCAAAATTAACGGTTAAATTGTTAAATTGGTCTTTCAACAGCTAAAATGAAAAGCTTGAGATTAATAAATTATAAATAAAAAGTCAATGACGAATATCATACTTTTACAAAAATGAAAAACTAATATAGCAATCTACCTAAAATTAATATCACTTTTGATTTTGAAAGATTAGATGGTATTGAATGACAAATCCGATTGTGTAATACTGTAATTGTAAACAAAATTTTCGGCAATTAATATGTAAATGTATACCCATTATCTAATTAAGTTAAATTTTTATGTCATTTTCTTCTTTTTGTTTTCTTTTTGAATGTTGAAAACTTGGGTGGACGCCAAACTATGTTGCTTCTTTTTCTAACTTTTTCGGGTTTGTTGGCCTCTTTTTATTTTTCGGAAAAAAGATATATATTGAATATATTGTGAGTGGATTTAAAGGGAGACAATATGGGAGTGCAGTAGTAGCCACTTCTCTTCTGTTTCAAAACGAAGGAATCATATTTTTTTTTACTCAAATAAAAACAAATAAATAAGTAGATAATGAAATAACCGTCAAAATTTGAATCTTGTACCGCTCTTATTTATAATTTGCAATTGTTTTGCGCCATGCATGTGTGCCGGATTTACCGCCACATGCCGGTAACTTAAGGAGGATGAACCGGCTATTGGTCACTCTTGGATTTACTAGAGTGCCCTCGTTTTCTTTATCCCCAAATTGCCCCCGACGACGGTTTTGGATTGCCAATATTTAATTGAGACGGAACAATCAACATCTCAACACAAAAACAAAAAACCAAAGCAAACATGGGTTCAAAGTTGTATCACCTAAAGAGATAAAATCTGCTAATTCTTAATGTTCATTAACCAAATAAGAAAAAAAAAACTAACAGTGTTTTAATAAATGACTTTCAACTAAAACTTTTAGTTGCTAAAGAATTTTAAATATTATACTATAAAAAAATAAACAATTGTGTAAATCTCTCATATATTATAATATTTTTATCAAAATTACTTCAAATCACACCTCTGAAACATCTTATAAAGAATAAGAGAGTTTTACTTTTACTTATGAATAATAATTTAATTAGTAGCTAGTGGGTTCTACTTATACATTCCTCTCGCCTCTTGGAGGGGAATCCTCGTGAGCTGAATGGCAAAGTCAAAAGACCGTTAAGGGATAAAAAAAATAAAAAATAAATAAAAAAGATCATGTGAGTCGCAAGTTGGGACTATTTGGAGAGACCAAATTGACATTTTGTTGGAAGGGATTTAAAAGTGCATCATTTTCAGGTCCTAAGTCCCTCATGTGAGCAACCCCAAATACTAGCAAATCTCATGCGTGCTTTCATTCGTGGGGCATATTGCAAAAGTTTCACGTGTGACTGTCATGGGCAATCTGAATATTGCCTCCTCAGATTTTGCATAAAGTTAATTTTCTATCTGCTTCTTCTTCTTCTTCTTTTCTTCCCTAGGAAAACAAGAAGATTGAGGGGAAAAAAAATGCTTTTGGACACATATGAGGGGGCATTTTCGTCCTATAATTATTACTCATGTGACGTAATAATAAGTTATCCGTTGCACAAGAAAAATCTCTCCTTGGTTGCCCATAAACGGGGAATCTGAATTTTTCCAAATTCTGCTGGATGAAATTACCAAAAACTCCCTATAGAAAAGAAAAAAATACGGAAAAAACCCCAGGGCTATGCAAGCTGCTTCCCCCTACAGCTTTCGTGGAAAAGTGGACTGTGATCCTCATGATTAACGCCATTCGGCACGCATCAGAGGGACTGTGAAGGGTGAACTCTAGGCACATGCCCTTGGCAGTTGGTGTGCATTTTTCTCAACATCGGGGCCACGTACTTTTATGCCTTTTTTTGTGTATATATAGACACTTTTGCTCCTTTTTAGTCTCATTATCCATCAAGAATTCGAAATTTCTGTTCTTAATCCAGGCATCTCTAGGACAGGACTCAAACATCTTTTTTAACTTTGGGAACCTTTTGTGTTAGTGCTAATTAAGTTATAAAGTGTAAATCATCTTTGTCTCATCAAGTCTTTTGGTCAAATTCTTAACATAAAGAAAGTTCTAGTACAAGCTAACGATTGCCTCTTACTCCAAAAAAAAAAAGAAAAGAAAAGAAAAAAGCTCATATGGGGGAAAATTGAATTTGTACAAATAATTTCACTTTTAACTTTGGGATTGCATTGTGGGACAATTTAGGTATATTGTGTTCCAAAAGATGGCACTTGTGGATATGGCATTTTTGCACTTTCGTTAGAGTATGTTGTTTCAACCATTAGATTAACTTTTTAACGGTCTAATATACAACTATTAATTTTAGAAATTTGCAGTGAGCGATACACTTACCGTCGCAAATTATACCGTTAAAAAGTTAATCCAATGGCTATAACAATATGCTTTAACATTGAAATAAAAATGTCTTATTTACCGTAAGGATTCCCCCAAAAGAAAAAGGAAAAAGGATATGAGAAGAAGAATATATTTTTTCCCCTCTCTTGAGGCATCTATGCAAAGCAGGCTTAATGTTAGATGTGGTGAATTAAACTTCAAGAAGAGATGTAAAAGGAAATTATAGAGATACAAAGAATGTTTAGTATGTAGTAATCTATATGAATTATATTGTTGATAAGTAATAAGATATGTTTTTTAGAAAATCTAGAGCCCCTATAGTTTGCATTTTTAAAATAATATTTTACATTATACTTGCGTAAGAAAATTGGATTGTGAAAATGATGTCTTTTTTGTCTCAAAAATATTGTATGGTTATTTTTTTTAATCTTTTAATTTTATTTAATTGGGTCGAGCCCATCATCAATTAGGATCGTCTCTTAGAGTTTCATCACAGGATCATTATCGCTCACCTCGCAACCGCTGCAGTTGCTTGCCTCGTGAACCCCAAGCAGACGTCGTCGCTTGCCTTGCCCCCAGCAAACATCACAAACCTCACAAATCGTTGTTCTCGCTACTTGCTCATGAACCCAGGCACCATCGCTTACCTCACGAACCTAACCATTGTCGCAAGGCTACCCCAACTACTCACAACATCATTGCAAACCCTGCCAACGGTCGTTGATCAAAACAACACCATACCTTTTGGAAACAAAAAAATATATATTTGGAGTTTACAAAGAATTTGTTAATTGTTTCCACAATCATGTTTCATTGTATTTTTTAAAAAAAGAAGGCAGACATATTTTCTTTAAGTGTTTTTATAATTTGTTTGGCATTTCGGTGGAAATTAACGGCACAAGCCAACAATTAATGTACTCTTAACATATATAGTAAAAAATAAAAAAAAAATTGCTATAATGTAAAGTTCTCACGTGCTATAGTTTTTAAGCCGGCATTTTCAGCTTCAACCGTTCTACCAAACTCCCTATTAAAATCATATGCCATTTGGCTTTAAAAATAATCAGGTCTCAAACTATCAGGTTCAAATTATGACGTTTGAGGGCATACAAAAATCTTCTATCCATTTGTCCAAAATAATATATTACAGTGTTTAATTGTACATAAAATATTGTATAGCTGAAAAGATACAATTGATATAACTATTTTCTCTAGGAATTATATATACATTAATAAAATTTCAACAGTTCATATACTCAAGTTTATATGCTATTTACTTTTGAAAAAGGAGAGCCTTGTGTCCAGTAAAGTCTTTATACACGGATTGGCTAATTGACCCTCAACTATAAGTATCCCCTAAAAAAAATTCACAATCTTATGTTTTTGAAAAGTTTTTAGTCATTTTCAAAACCATAAAATGATGAAAAGTTTTTGATCGTTAAACGTCCATATTTTCTAATTTCTTTTCCATTGTCGTTAAAATAATAGAAACTAAGAGCATGTCCAATATAAAAATTATTAATTTTAATGCTATATTGACATTAAAAAATAAGAAAATGACATATTTATTATATTATTTTTATTTGTGTTTCAGAACATAATGTTATTTCAAATATTGTACCTTTTTTTTGTCATAATCAATAAGCTTAAAACTTGTGAAAATTTCAAGTTTAAAATAATTTTAAAAGGCCAACGTTATATTGATTAAATAAAAACATGTTCATATCTTTTATTACACTATTTTTTCCATCGACAGGTGACAATATTTTTATTGTAAAGAATAGAGGAGAAGGTGATAATTGAAATCATTAATTTTTTATTAGAAAAAAAAAACATAACACGGGACCATCTTTCATTAATTTTCTCAAACCACATACTTATCCTCACAATTTTCTGAACTGCTGCTTAATTTTCCAATCAATGTACAATTTCCCAATGTGTCACTCAATTAAAATGCCATATTTCTGGGACCAATACCTACTTTTCTATTAGACAACCCCACTTATTGGTTCTCACCATTAACATGCCGGCAGGAGCAGGTGAAAAAAAAAAAATTGAAGTAGAAATATGTTCCCCAAGAAAATTTTGGGGAAAAAGTTAACAATTATAACAGTATAATGTAATTATCTGCTCCATCCTGTGATGCAACCTAACTTGGGACAAAACCCAACATAAGAAATAGGAAAAAAAAATACCTTAAAAAAGATGCAAACGTTGGCCTCTCCTAGGTTTGTATAAACAAATAAATGCCGCTATTCAACTGTAACAGCCATCATTATCATTAGTTAATAAGTAACATATACAGGTGGTAAGTGGCACAGCTGTCTCTCCCTCTAATGCCCTATTTAGACTGCCAATTCAAGTTCGAAGACAAGACTGCGTGTTTGTGTGAATGGTATAGAAAATTCCATGACAGTATTACCCAGCTAAAAAACTGACAAGCCACGTGATGAAGAACACTTTAACCTGTTTGTCTTAGTGAAATAATTTTATTTTAAAAAATAAAATTTTTTAAAAATTATGTTGAAATATTTTTAAAATTTTATCAAAAAAAACATATAAAAATATTTTTAAAAACACCTAAAACAATACCAAATAGGGCCTGTTTTCTTGCTCATTCAAGAATGGCAATTGGCAGTAGCAAAAACGAGATTGAACAACAATTGCAATAATAAGCTACTATCATAATAACATAGTATAAATTTCTTACATGTTATTTTATTTTTAATCAAAATTAGTTTTAATTATTAGTTTAAATCACACATCCTTTTATAAGGCCTTTAAAAACTATCTAAAAAAAAAACAGAATATCTACATACACGAAGGTTACCCAAATCCAAATTCCTAAGAAGGTGAACGTTTTTTGGGTAAATTAAATACGGTGAACATTCTTTTGGTAAATAGGGTGAATATTTGCTTTTCACATAATACTATTGATCTGATTCCACCCAATCGTGTGATTGATTGATGAGTGTCATTCCAAGAATTAGAACTTATGATCTCCAATTCTATACCTAAATAATTAAATTTCGTATGATAAGAGGTGAGCTGCTGCTGCTGTTAGTGTTACAATAATAATAATAATGATGATAATGATAAATTTATTATTATTACTATTATTATATTATTATTGCTGGTGTTGGTGCTATTATCAAGTACCGGAATCCTTAACTAATGAGATTTATTTATTGTTTCTATGCTTAAGTTTCAATGTAAAAATCAGGTTATAAAAAGGATTTGTCTTATAAAAAAAGTCCTTTATGTACTATGATAAAAAAAAAGGGTTATTTTTATTTTTATACCATGCATGTTGAGATTATCATGGCTTTATACCTTGTATTTTGAACCTAATAATATTATACCTTTACATGTTAGATTAATGTTAAATTCTTACCTTTTTTAATGTCAAAGCTTGATTTTAACTATATAAAATAATTAAATGTCCTTCATATTTTAAAAATTTTAGCTTTTTTACAAATTTTTTAATGTATTTTTAGTTTTTCTTTATTTTGTGGTCAAAATTAACTATTGAATAAAAAAATGTAAGAATTTAACATAAATTTAAAATATAAAAGTATAAAAGAGTTAAAGTTCAAAATACGATGTATGATTTTTTGATAACTTCAAAATATAGGGTATAAAAATAAAATATCCATATATAAAATTAGAGACTATAGCATAATATTTTTGTTGGGTTGATCACAAAAAGATACCTCATAGTTTTATTCATTTTACGATTTATCCTTTTATTTTAAAAAACTACAAAGGTGTTCTTTATATTTGAAAAAATTGTTTCAATTTCATCCCTCTACCATTTATAAACTAGAAAAAAAGAGGTGAAATTAAATTTTTTAACCTAAATGCCCTCTCATAAATAATTAATAGTTATAAAATTAGTTAGAAATAAAAATTAAACATTTTTTAATAATAACAATTGGAAGTCTTTTTCCACCTTTGGCTGCAAAATCAAGGGTCCGTTCTGGTGAGGCTGCGATGCGATGCCGGAGAAACTCAGTGAAGGAGGTTTGTTGGGCTGAGGGGCAATTGCAAAGACGAAATAAGCACCGTGATCGACTACAGTCCGAGTTGGATATCATCAGCTAGGGTTCTAATGGGTTTGCGACTGCAATCGATGTTGACGACGATACAAGCTGGAGCTGGTTATGTTTGAAATGGTGTGAGGCCACGATTGACAATGGCTAGCTGGGGTTCAACGGTGGATGAGAATGCTCTGACGATTTGAAGTTGAGCTTTGATGGACTTTTGATGGGTCGGGGGTTCAAAGGAATGGTGCTGGGCAGCTAGGATTCGTCGGCGAGGATTGTGTAGCTAGATTGGCCAATGAAGGCGATCGTCGGAGATTTGTTAGAGAAAGGGCAGGATGGGAAGATGGGCTAGCTGCCTAGACAGAAGGAGACAATAAGGGAAAAAAAGATAAGGGCCTGGCTGGGAAGAAAAAAAAAGTTGTATGATATTAAAAGTATGTTTTTGAATTTTTTTGAAAGAAAAAACTATATTTTAAAAAATTAAGTTCAATTACTTAAACATAGCCTTCCAGTTAAGGGTATTATTGTCCTTTTAATTGCTTAAGGATAAAATTGAAACAATTTCTTCAAATCTGAAAAACACCTTTGACGTTTCCTAAAATACAATGATAATTTGTGAAATAAATAAAACTAGAAGGTATACTTTTGTAATTGACCTATTTTTGTCCTTATGGTTTAACAATGGTATAATTTTTTTATTATACCTTTCATAGTAATTGTTAAGTAGAATATGTTGGCTTTAGAACAATTTTCACAAAATTAGCAGAAACATGGTAAAGGTGTAGAACATTTATGACAAAAATTTTCTAAAAACCTTTGTAAAACACTCTATATTTTATATCAATTTAACACTTAAATATATATATAAACTTTGTTTACCTGAATAAAGACGAGAGATGGAAAATTTTCTTTTAGGCAAGTGACGTTCTCTAATCGAAACCATTGTCTTTCTCACCTAGTCCTCGATACCAGGACGAACGAACATGTAGGTGTTGGAGAAATTATGGTTTCTAATTAGATCACTCAACTTACTTTTTAGTCTCTCACTAATCTCAACACACGAGCAAAGTAGACTATTGGGAATGAAAAAACACTTCTTCTTTTTCTTTCTCTCTCTACACGCCTTGACTATCTGGCAGAGTTTTCTCAGTCTAAATAAAACTCTCAATTGTATATCTAATGAATGGAGGAGGCCTTTATTTATAGAGAATGAGAGGGCTAATTAATTCTAGAAAATCTTCTTATTTTAACTTAATATAACATTTTTAATCAAAATAGAAAACACAAGTTTCTCATTCATTCACTATCATAGGTGCCACATAGAGAGAGAGTCTTCGTGAATGTGGTGCCATTCTCTAAACAGTGAAGGTAAGAATAGTGTTTGTTATCCAATTTTATTTGTTTTCATACTCAAATTTTTATATTTGAATTAAATTACATTTATTCAATATTAGAAATTCTAAATATATGGAAACTTGATAAACAAAACTTTGACGTTCACAATGGACTTTTCCTTGATAGCATATAGCACTACACACAGTGGAGATCCTCTCAGTATGTGTGCCATACACAATGGGACCCACCTACTATGTGTCTTCTAAAATTAATTATTTTATTATTAAATAATATAATTATTTAATAATTATAAATTTATTTTGATTGAAATTTTAATTTAGAATTCTATGATTCTAAATTAATTAATTAAACCAATAATTTTACTTGTCCAAACAGTGTTTAAAGGATGACGGGGGATTAATGGACCCATAATTTTAAGCTCCAATAAAACCAATATTTTAATTAAACTCTTCAATTAATATATTACTCTTTTATTAATTCCAATGTTATTCCACTAAATTTTTAGAATTGCACTCTTAAAATTATATGTATTTAATTACTCAATTTTTTGAGTCGTCTATTCAATATAACCGTTGCATATAAGTCGATCCTCTGTAAATAATTTATAATTAGAGTTAGGTAACATCCGTTAACCTCTTTATTTATTTTTTTATCATTGAGTGCCATTAATTCTCTAATGAATAATAAATTTATGAACTTAATTATGAATTGAACGCTTTTATTATTCAAGCCTTAATCAATACTTAAGAGAATTATTATCTACTTCTCGTTAAAAAAAGAATAGATTTAATCTTGTGATACGAACAATCTCGGCTATTTACTTCATTATGCCTTTAAAATATGAGGGATAGGATTACATTCTCAAATTCGTACAAATGAAATCAAAAGATATTAATCCATAAATAGGAGTCTGCTAATAACTTATGATTAAGATAATCTTATATATGACTATTGGTCTACGAAAATTATTAGTTGTTCATATCATATCATATCCTGATCTTGCTTAATCTCATTATTTGCAGTGTGCTTATTTAATTACTTACTATATTAATAGATCGGTATTCTATTTTTAATAGAAATGACCTTCATCAATAACCTCAATTAAAAATTTTATACTTTTCTTGAATAATTAATTATGATAATTAATTATATGTTACTGACCATTTTAATAATCATCCTTATATATTATCCTATATAACATTTATATACAATATTTAAAATCACATAAATAACTATAGAATTTTAACTATATTCATAAAATATTTAAAATACATATATATAAATATAATAAATAAATTTATTTTATTTATTTATAAATATGTTATTTACAAAATATCGTATACTTTGAAAACATCTATCTCAACAGAATAAATATACAAAAGCTCATATTCTGCCATGCGCTTCAAATTATTTTTCCTCGAAAGCCTTTTAAGGCTTTCTTAATACCGTGTTTTGGTATGAAACAGAAAGAGAGAGAGAGAGAGAGGAAAAAAAACAGAAAAGGAAGATGGCGCATGGATTATTGAATGGGGAATGATAAAAAGATTTGTTTAGTCGGAAGGAAAAAGAAAATTGAGAGAAAAGAGGACCAGTAGACTTTACTATTTTGATTCCACAAACAATTAGAGAGATTATTGAGAGGGAAATTTGGAATCAAATTTGATACGGCAAAGAATAAGCATATCATTTCTATTTCTATCTCTAATACATTTTTTTTTCTCCATCTTTTGTTTTATTTTTATTTTTATTTTTTTTTCTTTCCATCTTAATAATAAGTAAGCTGGAACCATCTGAGGCAAACCCAGAAGAGGATAAAGATGGAAAATAGGAGCTCCCAGGTTCAAAATACAGGAGTTGTAAAATAGAGGTGGTGGGAACTAATCTAACAATAAAAAAAACCAGTCCGAACATAAACAGGAGAATCCTTCCATATGGAGGCAACTACGTCTAAGTTACTGAATTTATAAAAAATAGTGACAATCCCAGCCCATAAAAATCAACTAACTACTCTTAATTTTTGTCTTGGATAGTTTGTATATTCGTTGTGGGTGGTATATGGATCAATTTGTGACAATACATCCACATTAAAGTACCAGAGATTCCTAGAGGCATACCGTCAGAAAAGCTTCCTTGACCAATTGGATAGATCAAGAAAACAGCAGTAGCAGCTGCAACAGGAGCTGAATATCTGAGGCCAACATACATGAAAACACCCATATATACGCCATATTTAAATCAAGTTGATGTCATACACCTTAAGTTAATTTTGTTACGTGGGCTTTTCATATAAAACGAGCTAGAAATTTTCCATGGACAGACTAACTATAATGGTCCTCTGAAACCTTCTTGTTAATTATAAGTTATAAAAACTAGAGTTCATTCAATGCTACCTCAATCCATTAAATCATGTTGTCTAAGATATTCTTCAAATGATGATAACTTAGAAGGATTGGACAATATATTGAAAATTGTTTATTAATTAAACATCAATTCCAATTAGCTATGGGCTAGTTTGGTAGAACAAGTGTTTTGGTTTTCTATTTGTACTCCAAGAAGACAGGTATGTCGGCGGGGGAAGAAAAAATGACTTATGAAATATTCTAAGACCCAATAAGCTGAACAAAAATTGAAAGAAATCCTAACTCTCTCCTCTCTCTCTCCATCTCTAAGCCGGTGATGGTTCACGGACCATCGTCCTTGGAAGGCAATATCACGTATTGTTTCACAAATAGTTTTCTAAGAAGGAGACTCCATTATAATATCATCTTGGTAAGTTTAAGCATTAATGTGTAAATATCAAATTGAAATTGGATATTTAATTCCAAAGTTTAAACGTTCAAATTAAATCTTTCAAATTTGGATTTGTAGCTAATTTGTATGGATAATTGATCCGTGACTGTTGTCTTCAAGCGTATAGGGCTAGGTTTATATATATCCACGATCCAATGGGATAAATAATATATATATATATATATATATATATATATATATATATATATATCCACAATCCAATAGGATAAGTATATAAAATTTAATTGTCAAAAACAAAACAAAATAAAAACAGGAGAACGAAATTGTATTTAACTCCTCATATTTTGTTTTGTTTTGTTTTGTTTTTTTTAGGGTTTACGCGCTGATTTAAAGGGAAAACATATTCTTTCTTGAGTCTCTCCTCCAACTAGAACTTTTTATAGTTGTTTCAGACATAGTCTAATAGTAAAATCATACTATACTCTATATAAAGGTAAAGAGTTCAAATCACCCACCACCTCAAGTTTAAAAAAAAATAAAACTTCTAATAAACTTAAAGAATTAATTTTTAAACATTAATTAACAATTAAACTTCACACAGAGTTGGGCTTATCAAAATGGACTTTTTGGGCTGTCTCCGGAAATTGCCAACCCTGAAATTTCCTCATGCACACCACGACAAAGCAGGAAAAACAACAACAACAACAACAACAATAACAACTACTTAAGACACATGCGTCTTATTAATTATCTTTTATTCCATTTTAAAAGGAGGAAAACATGATATAAATACAAAAATATTTCATAAAAAGATAAATATATCCGGTTGCTTTAGGAAAAAAAAAAGATACTGTTATACACCTCGATCGAGCTGTGACTCGGCTCTTTAAGTAGAGTGGGCCCCATCTAATGGGTCCCACAGTGAGGCCCCACCCGATGGGTCCCATAGTGAGGCCCCACCCGATGGGTCCTACAATGAGTCCCCTCGGGTGGGTCCCACTGTAGGACCCATCGGGTGGGCCCTCTCAGTGAAAAAAAAAAGAAGAAGAAAAACCTCTCTCTAAAAAAAATTCCCGGTAAACATTGGAACACGTAGTCCGGGGAATCAAATTATCAAGGGAAAGTGGAAAGTGGTTGTTACGCCAGAGACAGAGAGAATGGCAACATTTGTCGGAAACTTGTCGCCGGCAATTTTACAGAGTCGACTGGCCAATACCAGGCCCTGTTCCACCATATTCAAACGGCATCTCTCGGTTAATATTGTTCGAGCTTCTTCTTCTTCTTCAACTTCATCATCATCAACTCTCTTCGTCGAAACCAGCTCCACTGTACCAGCTCTCTTCAATTCTATTGCCCAACAATTGCCCTCAAAATTTGCATATTCATTTGTATATCATTCTATCGATTTATTAGTTTATATTTTCAACTTTTTTTTTCTCTAGGAACCTGTTGTAGTCGATTATGGCGGCAACAGCATCAAGAAGAACGATATTTTAGCTTGTCCCATTTGCTACCACCCAATGGTGTTGACCAGTGAGCCAGCCTTATCGCTGTATGTCATTAAATTAATACTAGATAATTGCCTGTTTACCTTCCTTTTTTTTTCCCTCTCGATTGAACAAAGTTCTGAACCGTCAAATCTTTATTAATTTCGGTAGATTGTAGTCCGATATGGTACAATTTTGTCCGAAGTTTGGACTGGCTTATTTCCTTGCATTTGCATATCTTAGTTTCTTACATGTATGGAATTCATTTGGTACAGGGAGTCTGTCTCTGGGTCTAGTTTACAATGCAGCTCTTGTAGAAAGACTTACTTTGGGAATGAGACGCATCTTGAACTGACGGCGGCAAGTGGGGCCAAGAGCTATGGCGAACCTAAGCCCCTTATCACGGAGATTTTCAGGTATCTAGCTTCTATAGTTTTCAAATTTATCTAACCTTTATATGGCATTGGTTTTTCTTGTCTTCAGTGGCATTTGAGCCTTAAGGCGCTTTGTCCATTACCATATAAATTTTATGTTTTTGTAATATGGCATGATTTTATTGTATTTTTTCTATCTTGCTTATTTGTTTGTTCCCGTATTAGGACCCGATTGGTATCCTTTCTCTATGAAAGGGGATGGCGTCAAAGCTTTTCCGTATGGGGCGGTTTCCCTGGCCCAGAGAAAGAGGTGATCCTTTTGCCGTCTGCCTCTATGTTTATGGAAGGGATTTCAAAATCTTCGTCCCTTGTTAGTGGACTTCTTTTTCATCTTTTGGCTGAAGAGAGAGGAAGTCTTGTATTATCAGGCTAAGCAGGCTTTATGATCAACACGAGTAAATTGTTGAGTAAAAAAGTGTCTTGAGAAATACACTTTTTCGACCAATTTGTTTAAAATAACAAAGCAATTTTTAAATGTTTTTAATGATAGAGCTACTTGATCGATTTGCTAATAAAAAAATTGCATCTGTATCTTTATATGCATAGTAGAGAATTGGGATGTTACATATATAGGCTAGACAACGATTTTACTTGCAATTCAAGCTGCTAAACAGGTAAATAACTTCGACTGCAGTTTGAACTTACTAAGAAATTCCTAGAGCCAGTTTTTGGCGGTAATATTGTTGATGCTAGTTGTGGGAGTGGATTATTCTCAAGACAATTTGCCAAGAGTGGGCTGTTTTCACTTGTTGTGGCGCTCGACTACTCGGAGAACATGTTGCGGCAGTGCTATGAGTTTATAAATCAGGAAGAGAACTTTCCTAAAGAGTACGTAATTTAAACTCTGTAACCTAATGTGAGCTGTAAACCTTGCAAAGTTACAGTTTTATAGTTGTAGCAGTTGTCAAGGATCTCTCAACTACAAACACTTTTGTGTTTTAATACATATCTGATCAGTTTTTTTTTTCTTTTTTTAGGAATATAATTTTAGTGAGAGCTGATATTGCCAGGCTTCCGTTTGTTTCAAGTTCGATAGATGCCGTTCATGCTGGTGCTGCTATACACTGCTGGCCTTCACCATCGGCAGCTGTGAGTACTTTTATATGTCAAGTTCAAAACTAATTATTTTATTTGCTGTAGGTATATCTGCAGTTCAAAACTAATTATTCTTCTTCATACTGAGGCACGATTGTTAGAAGTTCTTGGTTGACTAAAATGGTCGTTTCCTATATTTCACATCATTTGTTGGGATCAAACTTATTGACTATGACTTATTTCTAGGCCGTTTGGCACTTTAGTTCCAACTAAAGTTTTAAGTTTAAGAACTGTAGCATATGATTCTTTAAAAAAAAAACTACAGCATGTAAAAGCTTTATAATGTAGCAATTTTTTGCTTTTTACAGCGACATGTGAGAGTTTTACACTGAAGTTCGTTGGAGCTAATTAATTTCAACTAAAGTGTCAAACATAAGCTTATTCATTTTCTTTCCCTTGAAGGTCTTTAATCCAATAACGTTGGTTTGAATCAGGTTGTTGTCATGAGATTTTCATACCACTTAAATTGCCTACCTTTATCAGTTTATTATTCGCAAATGAAAAGAGAAAGAAGAAAGAAGAAAGAAGAAAGAAGAAATATTTAATCCTGTTATGCTTCCCTTAATTGCATATCTCTATGCTTTTGGTTAGGTTGCTGAAATTAGTCGTATTTTAAGACCCGGTGGAGTTTTTGTTGCAACTACCTACATACTTGATGGACCTTTCGCTTTTGTGCCATTCTTGAGGGATCTACGCCAGGTACATTGTTTCAACTTGGAGCTTTCCTTCCGTAACAAGTTAGTCCAACTTTTCCTGCGAAATAATTAAATATCTAATCGAAATCCGTAGATTGTAGACTTTGTGATCATTGCGTCATGCCTGTCAAATTTGTCCCATAATTCACAAGATGTTGTTTTATCTAAGCTTATTGCATACATGTTTGCTGTTGAAGGACCTAAGGTTCAATGCATAAGGATGATTCCCATCGAACACAACTGTTACCATTCTTCATTTTATTTTGTTGTCGGTCATCTATAACTGGCAGTTAACAACTTGTCCTTCATACCAGTTTACAAGGCAAATATCAGGCAATTATAGCTTCCTATCTGAGCGAGAGTTGGAAGATCTTTGCAAAGCTTGTGGGCTAGTTGGTTTCACTTGTCTAAGGAATGGAACTTTTGTGATGATGTCAGCTACAAAACCCACTTGAGCATTATGCTTTGCCCTGTCAAAACGTTGGCTTTGAGGGCCGCAACGCATTTATAGAGGATATACCTTGCTGGATTTTTAAGCTTTGTGTGTACCATATAACGTTAAACCTGTAACTCAAAAGAAAAGAGGATTTCAATTTGTACAAGGTGCAAACACAATAAAAGGGTTGTGATTTCTGGATATTTTGCCCTTCAATCATATGACCATTTTGAAGTGTTGTTCTGTTACCAACTAATGTTCTTATAGACTGCTATATTGATGCTTTGAACTTCTTTACAAAAATGGGATTATACTGCTTTTAATACATTACAGCCCAACTCAGGAAATCTTTCTCCTCCTTTCTCGCTGGGCCCCCAGATGGTCTGGCACTTCTTTTCGGACACAAGGAGAGCTTCTGCCGTATAACTGTATAAGAAGATAAAAAATGGATGGAGACCGTAGTTTCTACACCAGTTGTCTTAATCTGAAGAGTTTAAATCCAGTTTGCATCTTCAAAGTACCCTGCTGAATTTACACTCCCATAGACTTGGTATTGTTGTCTCACAATTTACTGAGACCTACTGTGGGCTTAGATTGGAAAATGTCAACTGGCGGTACACTAATGTCTTCTCATCGTCATCAGTCATCCTCAAAACCCAAACCATCATCTTCACCGTATTCCAATTCAATAACGGTTCGGTTCCCAACAGTTGGTTCTTCCGAATTGGATAACTGAACCTGAGAATGTTGCCCATCTGCTGGTGAATTTCCTGATTCCATTTGCAGCATTTCCGACTCTATTAAAGCTTCCATTCGAGCTCGTTCTCGGTCTCTTGGATACGTTGAATACAGGAATGAGTAGATGAGACAACAGAGAGCCATTGGAACTCCTATTGCTGTGTATAGTGCCTTGGCCAATGATGCAGCATTTTCTCGATCTGTAGCAATCTCCTCAGACACAGAGGACCCTTTGGGAACTGGTCTGTAAGCATAAATGTGTTGTGCCAATAACCCAACTACAGGGGGAGCAAATGATGAGAGTACTGACTCAAAGGATCGGTCCAATGCATAGACACTGGTTCTGGATTTCTCGGGAACTATTTCTGCAAAAATAGGACTGCAAGACCAATATAATCAATGTCAGAAGCCTTCTTATCTTACTACTTTGACATGTTGTTGTTTCAAGATATGGATGAATTGATCGTTCTTCCAGTTTCTTCAAAGTAATAGCATTGGGTATTAATTTACTTTGCTGCTTTGTTATCATCATCTTTGTTGCTTTGGTGATGACTCTATCTTGTATGATGAACTCGTTTATGCAAATGCTTTTACTCAAAAAGTGCAACAGCTTTATGACATTACTAGAGAGACAAGCATGATTAATAAAGAGAAGATTAGGAATACAAAAGGAAGTTACTTGTTTGTAGCTGGAGCATTCCAGGATATGCAGAATCCCATGATAACTAAGATCAAACCATAAACGAAGCCAGCTGATGGATCGTCGGGTAATGCCAGTAGAAGGATGGCTGCTAGAGGAATGGCGGATGCTGAGCTTATCTGAGCTAAGATTATCCTTCCAGCATTCGGTAAACTCACGGAAAGGGTATCGCCCATTCTACCTCCAAACAGGCCTCCAAGGGAACTAGAAACCACAAACAAGCCTATGAGGAAAGCGGTTTTTTCATGAGAGAAGCCTGTAAGCTCCAACCACATTGGAGCAAATGATAAAGCTGACCATGGAAACGAACCGGTGACACCCTGTGCCACAATAATCTGGAAAGATGGAATTTTGATTACTTCCTTGGCTTCTTTAGCCAGTTCCTTTACTTCTGACCAAAAGGAATTGCCAGAAGTCTGGTTGCTTGGCTTTGTTCCGCTAGGAAAGTGTGGATCAATGGCGTAGATACGGACTAAAATCCCTACTACAACACTGATTAGTCCAACAATATGAAAGGAAAGCCTCCAACCAGGGATTCCCATGAACGTTATCGGAGCCATCAATATAGAGGAGAGCCCACCAATTATGGAGCCAAGGTTCCCGGTCAGTTGGAGCCAACCAAATGCCATCCCGCGGTTACTGTCATCAGTCGAGTCAGCCACAAGGGACTGGATTGCCTGGAGCGACTAGAGCAAGGCCTATACCATTTAAAGCTCTTGATATGGCCACCTGTTAGAGTAAAATGTGGATGACTTTAAAAGTGAAATTCAATCGGCTGGTCTGAGATAAGAATAATGATAATTCTTTTTCTTTGTAATTGTATTCCTTTGAAAATTTATCTATTTTTTTTTCATTTTAATTTAAAATTAAACCCATGATTTCTGGTGACCCGCTATGACAATTGACAATTTAACATCACAAACAAATAGCACAATTAGACTTGATTCCAGTCAAATTAGTTAAGAAAAAGTAAACGGTGACACAAATTTTCTTATCCAAAATCACATTATAAAAGATGGTAAATCGAAAAAAATATCCCAATCAGTTTTCTTTATAAACGCCTATGCACACAATATCCTATACAAAGGTAGAAATAACAAATCTTAGCTAAATTCAGAAAACAATCCATCATCGGCAACTTCTACGGTTCTATCCAAATAAATAATAATAAAAAGACTCTAAAACGACTCGCTCATAGCATAAACTTTCCAATTCAGTTATTGAAAAAGGAAAAGAGAAAATTGCAAAAATCCAAAATCCATAAACGAGTCGCTCAACAGAAAAAGGAAAAGAGGCTCAAAAATCCAAAATTGCAAAGATGATATTTTCTTTTTCAGTTCTTACGCGTCAGAAAACCGAAATTTCGCGCCAAATCACATCCCGATCTTTATCTCTATAGCGACGAACTCCTTAATTCTCAACCCATTTTCCCAGCAACGAACCGAATAATAACACAGAAGAAAATTTTTTTAAAAAAAAACATAAATAGAAAAACCAAACCTGAAGGAAAGTGGAAGAGAAGGCGACGAGGAAAGTGGCGGCGGCCCAGAGGTAGGCGCCGAGGGCGATGACGTGAGCTCTGTTGTGGCGAACGGCGAGATAGGCGGCGACGGGGTAGCAAGAGACTGAACCATAGACCGCAGTAGAGTCAACGACCCAAGCCCCGTGGGGTCGGTGTGGAGGGCGGCGCCGACCTCCTTGTATACGCCTGCCAAGAGTGACTCGTCGGCTCTTTCCATTATTGCGGCCAGGTTCACCAGCACCAGTGTCACTGTCTCTCCCCTCATTTTCCTTTCCTTCTTCGTAACTCAAACTCTCCCGCGAGTGACGGACGGCTTTTGCTTATTCTATTCTCGGTACGATTCTTTTGCTTTGGAAAATGTCTGTTCTTGTGTTATTTTTCTGGTTTTCAAGAGGTAGAAGGGCATAAAAGAGAATTGACAAGTGGCTTGATTTTAACGTTTTGAGAGGGTGGTAGGACAGCGTCCTATGTTACGGTTTCAAGAAAGCACGATTATAACTAAAACTTTTAAATTAAAAATTTTAGTGTTGTGGTGGTTTTAACTTAACAATTATTTGACGAAACACTCATGACAAATAATATAAATAAGAGAAGCAAAAAACGTGTAAAAAATAAAGATTACATAAAATTATAGTAGTTCACTTAATATGAGCTACGTTCACTTAAGGGTTTTCTCTTTTTTATTTTTTCTGAATACACGAATGTGAGAAAGTTAGACCAAAGAAAAAAGAATCTCTTGTTTATGGTTTTCCACCCCTATTTATAACTATAATTTCACATACAAAATCATAATAATTTAAATATAAAATCAGGAATATTTGTTTTTTGATTTATTCACGCTCTCCTCGTATTTGCCTTCCAAGTTGGTTATGTGAATCACACTAATCCTGAAAGGGATTTGATCTCATGTATTTGTAATTCAAATTCATATCTCTAGTTCAGTGAACGTAGACATTTCCTCAACTGTTCCTCCTACCTTATCTGAGATATCTTGGCTCTCACGGGAACCCTATTACCTCGTCCCCTTATTGAGATCTTGAGACGTGGGCCTTTATTGGGCTTTTTTAATCTTGACATTGGGCCGTAGGTCGTCGAGATTACCCACAACATGTAGCATGTGAGCGCTTTACAGTATAGCTTACTTTTTCTAATAATTGTAGCTTACAAGAGCTTTACACTGTAATAACTAAAAATTTTATTTATAATTGATTTTCTAAAACACCCTAGTAGTATGGAGGTGTGCCGTTGGACTTGACATTCTTGTCCTCCCAGTATGGACTATAGACGATGGGAAAATTTAAAGGGTGTTTGAAAAAGGGGTTAAAACTAAAAATGTCAATTTAAAAACTGTAACATGTGAGAGTTTTACATTGTAGTAATGTGACGCTCCGAAAAGGGGGTTAGGGAGTTTTAGATAAAGAAGATGAAATTAAGATAAATAAGATGAAATAAACAAGGTAATTAAAGAAAAATAAATAAATATATGTGAAAAGTAAATAAATATCATCAGCGGTCACCATCACGTGAATGCCACAAAAGTGGGGCCGAGATCTTATTCTTATTCACCATCACGTGGATGCTTACCACGAAGGTGGACTGGTAAATAAAATACAATATCAAGGATAATAACACAAAAATATTGAAAATAATCGTCTCTAAGATAAATTAAAAATATACAATTGATAGAGACGAAAGACATTAACACCGGGATAAGTCATACAGTATACGCATCATACCACAATTCTAAAGAAAATACAATTTCAATCCAAAGAGCCAAGTTTCGATCCTAGGTCCATCCTTCCTCTCCAAACCTGGAAGGGGGAGTTTAAAAACAGTGAAACGTGAGCGGAAGGCTCAGTAGGATAATTATTTAAAAACAAGTTATGTTTTAAACATAGTGATCAAGAACAGAGAATTATTCACAATTCGTTCTAATTAATATAAATCTCAAAGTCTTAACAAATCAATAAAAACACATACTTGAAAGCAACTTAATAAACATCACCGTACGGGTTTTGGAAATCCGAAAGGAATATCAAATACAATTCTTTAAAATCAAACACTGAAATCTTTCTTAAAGGAAACATTTAAGAAACAAACTTTGGCCAAAACAATTTAAAAGGGCTACCAAAGGAAGGGGTAAAAATATCCTACCTCATTTGAAATTCCAATAACGTAAGCTCCAAATAGAATCCAACGTACGCTCCATATGCGTTCAAAACCTTAAAAACTGTATTTAAAATCAGAAATCACATTTAACGAATATCATTATATCAGTTTAATTGTCGGTGTGCCTTTTTGACTCAAAATAATCATGACCCAAAATCATAATCTTTTTTGAAACATTTTGGAATCATTAAACATTGAAAACAGAAGTAAAAACACAATTTTTCAAGTCCACAGTCAGCTTATCGAACATCCTAGTCAGGCCTGCCAAACCTGCATAGTTCGGCCTTCCAAACATCCAGACCGACCTGTCAAACTTTTTCCAAGTTCTGCCTGCCGACCTGATGAATCTGCCCTGCTGAACCTATGAATTCGGCCTGCCGAAGATCAAGTTTGGCCTACCAAACTGGCAAAATCTGAGGACCCGAGACTTCGAGTCTCGACCTCCCCAAGCTCAAAATCAAATTTTAAAACCTGTTTTTCAATTCCTAAATCTTGAAAATCATAGTAGAACAAATTTAAAGCATTTTCCTCAAATTTAAACTCAATTTCACATTTGATTTAAAAATCAAAGAAAAATATAAAAACTTGATTAAATCAAATTTTGTTCAAATAAAGCTTAGATTCATTGTAAAACAAGCCCTATAAGCTTAGATTAAACATTATCTCTAAGTTCACCAAAGCTCGGATTGCAAAATACATCAAAGATTCAAAATAAATATCAAAAGTTTTAGAGAAAAATGGCTAACCTTTAATCACCATTTTTGGATGAAAAACTTGATGATTGAACTTCAATCCTTGCTCAAATCTATGAGAATGAAGCTTAAAATTAAAATTTTTGAGAGAAAGAAAGAGAGAGAGGGAGCCGAACACGAGAGGAAGAAAGAGAGAAAGAGAGAGAGCGTGAAAAGAAAAGGGAAAAGGAAAGAAAAGAAAAAGAAACAGCCAAAGGGCATTCTCATAAATATGAAAACAATATGGGGTAAAAATGTCATTTGGTATTTTAAAAACTAAAAATCAATTTTAAATATGACAAATGCAACAAAATTTTAAATAACTGAAAATTAACATAAAAAATTACACTGACACACTTAATAATTAAACTTAACATAACTAACCTTACTTTAAAAATTCGGGGGCGTTACAAGTAACTTTTTATTTTTTTACTGTAGCTACTAAGAGCCTTACACTGTTTATTGACCCGAATGCCAAACAAGCCTTTGAAAAGAATAATGCACTTGGAACGACAATTAGAGATATGCTCTGACGCCGTTGGACGCTATCAGTTGCAGAAGCTAAATTCTGTCGTGTATCTTTTCCTTTTGATTTTTCAAGCTGTTATGTGTTTTACACACGAAAGAATTTGAAAAAAGGGTAGAAAAAAATTCCTAATTGAGGAAATGACCGCTTTTTTTTATACAAAAAACATGTTTTTCTAGGCAGGTAAACTGTCCCAATTTTTTTTCAGAAAAAAAAGATGAAAATAATTGTAATGAAGAGAGGAACCTCAACAGAGTGAAAAAAAAAAACTGTAGCAATTTTTATGTCCAAAAAGTATTTTTTTTTGCATAAAAAAAAAAAGACCATTTGCCCAAAATGACTTTTTCTTAAAGTCATTTTTCAAAATGCTCCTTTATACACCTGCAAAGACAATGCATTATTTGTTTTTAGCCACACTAACTAAAAACATTCCGCGCATGGGAATTTAATATGTTACACCCTTATGATACGTAGCTTTAATTTTTTTTAAAAAAAAATTATGGGTTTCTTTTTTTGATTTGTTATTTTCTTAAAAATTTATTTTAGTAAAAAAATATTAAAGTATGAATAATTTAAAAGAACAAAATTTTGAGTTGGAAGAATCAGATAAAAAATTATTTACGAGACTTAGAGGAAAAAAATTAAGAACAAAGTTTACGTATGAGCATTTATAAAAATAAGCTACTTTAGAGGGACAATTTGGAAAAAAAAAATAATTATGAAGACCAATTTGAAAAAGAGGCAAAACAAGAATGTTTAGGGAAAAAAAGATAATAAAAAAAGGGAAAGACAAAAAAAGAGAGAGATGTAAAGAAAAGAAGTAAAAAAAGTATTAAAGAAACTGAAACGCCCCTTAATTCGGACGTCACAGATATCGTTACATTCATACATTCATACTTATTAAACCTTAAACATAAACGTGATTAGATAGCTTATACGATGTTATCAAATATAAACGTAGTTAAACATACATAATCATGATCCATTCATACGTCTAATTTTTTTTTTAAATATCATAACATTATAAAATCACATTACCAAACTCATTTCATATCATATTTTATTCAATTATACTTTAAATTAATCATGAACTTATATTAATAAAATAGATATACCAAGTTGTAAACTCAGAACTTATAAAAACATCACAACATAACTCATAATCCATCAAATCATTTAAGCTTACTTACTCCCACAGTTTGGTAGGCCGAACTTGGCACTTTGGCAAGCTGAACATGATCGACAGGCCAGAGTTCTCTCAACTGGCAGGCCGGCAGAGGCTTTGCAATTCAGACCAAAAACTTGACCACGTTCGACAGGCCGAAAAATATGATCGGCAGGCTGAACTTTCAGACTTCGGCAGGCCGACCAAGGATGTTCGACAGGCCGACCAAGCCAAAAATCTTTGAGAAAACTTAATTTTCAAAACAAACCAACTTTTCGTAAAATATTGCGGAAGTTCATAATTCATTAAAAATGATAAAAATAACTTATAAAACCATAGTATAAGTATTCTTAAAACTTAACATAAAAATATGTTCCAAATTATATAACTTAATTAAAAACATAAGAGCGTTCTTCTTGGCGTGCTTCCGGTTACAACTCATCGTGCATAATGATCACACGCCTCTCCATGTCCTCCACCTAATCCATGATTTTCTTACCCTTATCTGCAACATGACATAAAACATGATTAAGCTAACGCTTAGTAAGTACATGTAATTCTCACGTAATTAAAACAATTCATAAACATCATCATCATTATTGTCATCATATCATAAAAGTGCCTTAAGCACAATTTCATAAAAACATATCTTTCATTACGTTGACCATTTTAAAACTTATTCCATTTTTATCTTACGGGCCCAAGTGTTGCACCATAAACATCATCATAGGCGCGCCATCATGAGAGGAGAAGGGTAGCTAATCCAAAACCAAACATGACATCGTAATATTTCATTTCATAACATTGGTGTGCAACACTTATTAGGTGATACATATATACGTAATTTTCATACTTTGAAACATGCCATAATCATCATGCATAACTTAAAATCATGAAAGTCTTTCATAGAATTTCTTAAGGAAAATATCCATAAAACCATCATGAATATCATTATGAACATAACATCAAATCTTGTAAAAAAAATGTATCATGTTGCAGGTGAGAATGTACTTACTTAAAGTTAGCTTACTTAACCTTCACGTGATTTGGTGACGACGCTGCGGTCTCGTAGTGCTCGTTCCTTGAGTGTTCATGCCATTCATCCATTTAAAGATGCAATAACATTAATACATATCATGAAATATCCATTCACATAACATTCATTCATATAATATTCATGTATTCATTCATCACATTTTACATACATATCTCATAATCATCATCGCGAAAACATAATTTTATCATCTTATAAACATGTTATCATAATTTTTCTCAAATCATAAAATTACCTTAAGCATGTAAAACAAAACAAACCATACATTACAATCATGAAAATCTTTTTAAAAAAACGTTTTCTAATAATTCAAAACACATATACTTTAATTTAATAATTCATACAAACATCTTATTTTCATGCATAAAATTATTTCATTATCATAAAATCATTTATATATATATATATATATAACATTTCATAAACAAAAATCCAAAAATAGCATTATTAAAACAGTTTTCTCATTGTAATTTCATAACATAAAATACATTCATCATACATACATATGCATATTCTTAACAATTTTTCATGAAAACATCATTCATTTACCTCTTGAATAATGATTACATTTTTCATGCATCAAAGTTAAACAATAATATTTACTGTGAAGAGTAGAAAATAGAAATATTCATTTTTCATAAAAATACCGAAAGGACATGAAATGTGAAGAAACATCACATAATACTTACATGAACAAAATATAATACCTAGAGAAGGTATTGTAGATGAATTTGAGGAGGAGAATTTCTTTTTCAAAACACTAGAAAACTAAATTCTTACCTTGAAATTTCTTCTCAAAATCCTTGAATTTTAACCAACGAAATATGATTTTTCTTTAAATTTTCTTGCAGAAAATTTTAAGAAAGAAGGAAGTAAAATGCGTGGAGAAGAGAAGAGGAAGAGAGAAACAAACGTCTCAGAAATTTGAGAGAGAAAAACGTGAGAATGAGAGAAAAATAATGAAAAAGGAACGTTCAAAATTTTTAACGTAATAAGCATAATTGATGGGAATTCAATTCCCTTCATTAAGTCAGAATTTTCTGACTGCTCTTGGTCCAGAATTCGCGTGTAGGTGGAGATGATTGAGGGAGAGTCAAACAAATCATCAATCTTACTATAATTTACCCTCTAAAAATAGGAAACCACTTAAAATAATACAAATCAATGCAAAGTCAAACCCCTTATTTCCTTAACTGATAAAATCATTCCATTATTATGTCAATTAATCACATTAAATCATCCAATTAACGTAATTAACTCAACCATAATTTTGGAGAGATTTCTGCTGACTGCTCGTCAGCCGTGTTCGGCTTGTCGATTTTCCTCTTCGGCCTGCCGGTTCCCCCAAGTTCGGCCTGCCGATACTTCCAATCGGCTTGCTGGTCTTTGGTAGACTGTTCAGCCTACCGAACTTAAAAGTTTGGCCTACCGAACTGTCCCTAAATGTCATACATTAAATCATTCAATTCATCATGCATCATAATTAATCATACATTCAAAATTTCACATGAACACTAGAGCACAACGATTCCATGCGGTCGTCACCTGTCATAAAACTTGACATAAAAAGTTAGCAACATTCATATCATATATCATATCATATAACGTAATTTATTAATAAAATTCCTTAATAACGTTACTAACTTAACGTGGTCCGTTACATAAAATAGGCGGGTGTTACAGAAACAACCCCTCACCCCCACATTTCTTTATTGTAGAGAATCTGTGAAGAAACAAATTTTCATTTATATAATATTAAAGATGTATGTATTGTTTTCTCATTTTATATTTTGGTGTAATGCACGTTACTTCTCCTTTTATATTTGTTATTTATTGTTAATGTTATTATTATCATATATTGTTGATTGGTAAAACTTGTCACCCAAATAATCTCTTATGATCATCCATTACATATGGCGTACAAGATTGTAAATTATGCTTCAATATAAGAAAAACAAAAGATTATAATATAACAAAAGGACTTGTACCAAAAATTAGACTTAGGTTTGCCTCATAGGGTTGTCTCTTGTCCCTTTATTTATGTTACTCTTAGGTTGGTTGTTTCCTGATTTATATGGATCAATTCAAAATTAAAATAATGATCGTCTAATCTTAATTTTGAATAGTTTTCTGATCACAATAAGAACTACAAATTGACTTTTCCCAAATGCAATAACTTTGAGATTCAATCTTGATCCTCGCTTCATAGACCTTGAAATGCGGTTTAAGATGTGGGTTTCCTTTAAGATCCTTCTTGGTTATTATTTGTTAGACAATTTCACATATTTCAAGTAAATTAGGTGGTAGACCACTTTTTTACCACCATGATTGTGTCTACCACCTTTTTATTTTTATTTTTTGTTTATTTGATTCATATCATTTCTTCTAACAAAAAAAAAAACCAAAATTTCTTTAGATAATACATGTTTTCCCATCCCTAACCCTAACCCAAAGCACTTATGATCAGTTATATCTTTATACTCTTTGCATGTGATGTTTTTCAAATTTTCTCATAGGCATAAGAAAATTGAAAAATAATATCACATAAGTGGTATTTCTCAAATTAACCCATATATTTCACTGAGGTAAAATTAGACCAAGAACATACTTAGTTACTGAGTAGCCTAATAACCATTTCAGGTCCTCAGTGATCTGTCGTTATAGAGACATCTATATATATATATATATATATATATAAAGAGAGAGAAAATTACATAATATCTCATCTTTTTAACCTTTTTTAATACCACAAGTTATTAAACTTAAAAAAAATATATGCCACAAATTTTAAATTCCTTGATCTATTTACCACTCTTTCTCACATTTTGTTTTCCCCTCTTTTTTTATCTCCTTCTCCGTGTGATTCTCTATTTCTCTCCTCACACTCTTTGTTTCTTGTTCTTTCTTTCTCTCTCTCTCTCCTCTCACTCTCTTTGATTTTTTCTCTCTCCTCTCACTCTCTCTCTATCTCGACATTGCCACTTGCATTGTCACCAAGCTTTCTTGTCACCCCTACCAACAATCGAGCCATGATAGAGCTTCACAATAATGGTGGAAACTCGAGGTCAAGATCCATGGTACAGTAGAGATGGAGGAGATATAGTGAAGGAGATCGATGTCGGAAGGTTTGGTGTTAGGTCATCTTCTTCGGCATCGTGAGAGAGCTTAAGCTCAAGCTCCAATGGCAGGTCCACAAGTTTTAGCATTGAGGAGACAAGATCCGAGGTTCACGACAATAGATGAAACTCGAGATTGAGGTCCATGGTAGAGCAGTGATGGAGGAAATTTGTTGAAGGAAATCAGTGTTACAGGGTTTGGTGTCTTGTTTAAAGACCTGCGAGTTTTCTCTTGCTGAGATCCATGGCGAAACATGTGTGGTCCTCATCTTAGATGTTGTGGAGAGCTCGATCTCAAGTTCAATGGAAAATCTGAAATTGTTGTTATGTTTTAACTTTTTTTTAGCTGCCAACAACATTGTTGGTGCCAAAGACAAGCAAGTGAGAAAGAGAAAGAGAAAAGAGAGAGAAGAGAGGAGAGAGAGAAAGATAGGAGGAAAAAAATGTCATGGTAGGACATACAATGTGTCATGAAGGGACCCAAAGGCCCTGTTTGTTTTTGTTCTCAGATTTTTTAAATAATTTTCTGCACGATTTTTTATACAAAAATTTTTAAAACACTCTCAGTACAGTTCCTTAAAAATTCTCATTTTTCAAAACAAAAACATTTTCACCTATTTTGAAAACAATACTAAACGACCACAAAATATCTGAGTGAAACACGCAATATGTCCTAATGAGACATACACTAAATTTGTAGCATAAGATCTTTTAATATTTTGTGGCATTAATAAAAATTGATGCTAAAAAAATAACACTTATATGGATTGCCCTTATATATATATATATATACATATTTCTCCTTTTAAACTTGCGATAGTTTCTTTTCGTGACATATTCCACAATATTTTTTACATTTAGGCTATGGGCTAGATGCTAAAGGTCTATTCAAGATATTGGATTGCAATGGGCTTTTGGACTTGGTAAAAATCACATAATCTGTCTATTTTTTAAGTAGTGAATTAATATCTGTCTTCGCTATGCAAATATCACTTATATGTCCCTTTTTTAAAATTTCATAAATTCAAAACCCTAAAACACCCTTTAACTAAATATTATCATGTATTTAAATTTTTATAATAAAATTTCTTATTTTTTGAATAGTTAAATTAGGGAAAAAATTATACATGTATATTTTTTATTTTAACATATTACATTAATGCATTATCCGTAATGACCGAGAAAAAATTTATTAATAAAACATAATATTTAATTGAGTTTAATTAATGAATTTACTTTTAAAAATGTAAATTGTTGTAAAAATTGAAATCTTTATAAAAATTATGATAAAGTAGGAATAAACGGCATTGAATGTAAATTTTATGGTAAATGTGATGCAATGTTAGATGTTGCCGAATACAGATTTTATGAGTTTAATTACTCAAAAATTTGTAAATAAAATCCATAAAATACGATTAATTGTAAAACTGTGATATAAATAAGTAGGTGATTAGAATGTAAATAGAATATAGAAGTTGTCCAAACCCAAATCAAGGGTAAAAAGGAGACCGAAGCAGTATGAGTATACTGCTAAATGAAAATACAGATACGAAAAATGTTATGATTGGCCTCCAAAAGTGAACGAAAAGTAAGTCAAATATTTTTATACAGTCTAAGAATAGAAAGTACACTGAATTGACCACGCCAGTATAGGAAAAATACTGTGTGATGAAAAATTTCATAGTATAAATTTTTAATTCCACAAAGTAGACACTCCTTGATTTTCTATTAGGCCACATGCCTAGAAAAGTGGCCCAATCACCTTGTGACACCTAGTGGTATACTCATGGGTTACCATGAGTCACCAAATGGATAAGGAAGCATTAATTACAAAGTTATTACAACTTTTCTTTTCCTTTCTTTTCCTCCAAGATCCAGCAGCCATAACCAAGCTTCAAAAAAATTTTCTCAGCCCCAAACTTTGCAAAAATAGCCCCAAACAAGTTTTATAAGCAAGTACATGGATTTTTCACAAGTTTTAAGGTAAAATCCTAAACTTTTTAATGAGTTTTCAAGGGATTTTTCATGGGTTGAAGAGAGAAATTAATCCATGGTATTTTTGTATGGAAAGGAAGCTTAGGAAGAAGTTCAAAGGGATTTTGAAGGCTTGAAACCAAAAGGGTGTTATTTTGGTAAGTTTTAAGTTTTAAAGTTTTGAAATTTTATGGATTTTATTTTGATTTCTATTCTTTCAAACCCATGTGGGTTCTTAAGCATGTATTTGCTGAAATTTCATGCATATATGAAGTATGGCATGTTTGAGTTGTGAAATTTTGATTTATGATGCAAAATGGTAATTTTTGCAAAAAGTATTTTTTGTAAATTTAATATTAGTTTTAGTAAAAGTGATGTTTGAGCATGAGAATGTTTTGATTAAGGCATGGAATGGTTTCTGCAGGGGTAGAATTGCAAGTTTGAAATGGATTTTTGTAAAAATGCCATAGGGACTAAATTGAAAGAAAAAGATTTCTCTCGGTAGAATTGAAAAATGGCCAAAAACACCCTTGTACAGTGAGATTTTGGAAAAGGTTAAAACATGAAAGTTGTAGATATTGATGAAACTGTTAAGCATTATGGACGGTTCGTCAAAAAACTGAATCGTTTGTGAGATTTTGATTTTTCAAAGAATTTGTGAAAATTGTGAAAAAAATTAAAAAGGGCAAAAACGTCATTTCTCAAAGGATTTTGAATATGGTACTTTGAGAAAAAATAATCCTTGAGAAAAATAGATAATTCTGATACAAAGAAGTAAATTTTAGTCCTGGGGGCAAAATCATCAAAATTTTCAGCTTAGGGACTAAACCGCAAAGTTTAATGAAAATGGGGCATAATTGAGAAATAAAAAGATTTGACCCACGAGGGTGTTATTTTAAAATTAGTATGTGGTTATTTTCATAAGAATAATGAGATCGAGCTCGGGTAGGTTAGTGGACCCACGAAGGGCAAAATCGTCATTTTTGTCCAAATAACCCGAACTGCTTTGAAATGTTTCCAATGGGATAAGAAAACGACTAGAAAGGTTCCCGCCCTTCGTTAGAAACGATAGGGTAAAGTTAGATAGAAATAAGAAAAACCAGTGGTTTTTAGAGTTGTACATAGTAATGCAACTCAATTTATAAACTAACGGATGTTTCGTATCAAAACATAGTGGAATTTGGCTAATGGCTTTGTAATTGGCCAACAGGATCCTATGAGTCTAGGAGAAGAAAAATTGAGGTTAAGTTACCCGACATTCGCATCAAGTAAGTACCCATTCCACCTACAGTATAAAATTGTAGGCTTAGAGTGAAAAATGTGTATATGTATACTTGTATGTATGCAATGACATAAGTATTTATAAAAGTGAAAGGGTATACTTGTGAGTATATGGAATATGTATATATATACACCTGAGAGTATATAATGACATATATCTGAGTGTATATGATGATCTGTACCAGTATGTATATTTTATGTTAAGTGCCTGTGAGTACATTATGTTATATACCTGTGCGTATATTAATGTGTACTAGTGTGTATATTTTATGTTAAGTACTTGTGAGTACATTATGCTACATACCTGTACGTATATTAATGTGTATCAGTGTGTATATAAAGTATGTACATGTGTGTACTATATCGTACAAGAGCATTTATGTAGATTATGTTATGTATAACATGTGATCATCTCTTTATGCATGGTATGATAACCATAATAAGTGAATTGGTAAACGAATCACCAAAACTTAAAAAAAAATATCGTACTGCCTCCTGACTCAAGGGGAGTTTAAGGATTACAGGATGGTCATGGTGTTACGTAGACCTAAGTGCGCAATGGTACGAACACTTGGGCCCTAGTTAAAGATAAGAAATGATAATGATAAAGAAGGACTATAAGAAAGCATAATGAGATCATGCATTTTATTGAATGTGCATGTGGGTTTATATGGGACTTACTGGGCGTTAGCTCATTAAGTATTTCATGCTGTAGGTATTCTGACGAAAAGGTCAGAATAAATCGTAATGATGAGCTGGCGGACGAATGATGTGTACAGACTGGGTATGGTTTCTGCCACAGTATGTTTTCCGTTGTATGGTGTTTTAAGATATTTTGAAAGTAATGTTTGATAAGCTACATTGTAAAAGAAGTGTGATTATGTAAACACAAGTATATGTTTGTATTTCAAAAGTTGTTAAACCAGTATATGTACAGTATTTATATAAAAGAAAAAAAAATTCTTAAAATTTTACGCTAAAGTAAGTAAGAATGAGTTTTATCACAGCCCGAAAAGGCGGGTTATGACAGTTGGTATCAGAGCGGAAATCTTGCCATCCTACTGCACATTGTCGTCTGCTCCATTGCCATAACTCAAGTAAAATAGTTTGATTTTAAGTATAGGAATGTTTAGTTGCTAATTTTATGTGGCATTGAGATGTTAATTATGACAATAAATATAGTATATAGCAGAACCGCATTATGATCGTGATATGGAAGCTAATCGAAGGGCTAGTATTGCTTTTCAAGATGCAATGCCACCACGATACTCTGGGAGTCGGCAACCTATGGTGTTGACCGAATGGCTTGATGTAGTAAAGGTAATCTTTGATGCTTATCATACGCCACCACATCTCTAGGTATTATTGGCCTTAGGGTTGTTGTTGAGGGAAGCTTTAGCATGGTGGCTGAGGATTGGACTTGATGAGCGACCAGGGGACTAGCAAGGCTTCAAACTACAGATTCAAGTTGAATTCGCACCTTTACCTCTAGCAGATGTCATGCACATCTAAATGATTCTGATGCTATGGGCTGATTGACGACGCAGGTTGTACTTACGTGTAGAACCAGTTTGGGGAAGATATGTAGGGGAGCCGGTAGATAACTATATCTTAAGGTTTCGCCGAACCATGATGCCATTGATTCCTCCCGAATTACCTTTACGGCAAATTTGTGATCTGGTTTGGAGAGATCTTCCTGATGCAGTTCAGCAGCAAATGCAATATCCAGGGAACTACCTCAGCGTCCACGACTTTCTTATGGCAGTACTACATGCAGAGCAGAATGTAGTCGCACCCCTGGAAGATCCCCCAATGGATATGGAAGATGATGATGATGATGATGATGAGCCCGTGCCTCCTGAACCCATTATTGCAAGTGATGACGAATTTACTAACTCAAACGAGGAGGAAGAGAAAGATCCCGAGGAGGATTTTGAACATAGTGACGTGTCGAGAGTCGAGTCAGACTAAAAAGAATTTATGAAGATTTTTGTAGTCTAACGTATATAGATATGGGATTAGTACAGTTTTGGGCTTGGTTGTCTCTGTATCTGTATGAGTATGTATGTATGTTCCGGTAAGTGGTATCATTCCCGGCAATAGGGTATATGTAGCCAGAAGTGATAACTGCTCCCGGAAATGATATGAATAGTTATGTATGAAAGGAAAGTATGTATGTATACTTGTTATGCATGTAATATTATGAAGGATGTAAAAAAGAAATGGAAAAGGTTCATGAAATGAAATGCATGAAGGTAAAGGAGATGAAATGTATGAATGCTAATGAAATGAAATGTATGAAAGTAAATGAAATGAAATGTATGAAGGTTATTGAAATGAAATGTATGAACTGAAATGTATGAAGTAAGATATTAAGTTCATGTAATTGTGTATGTTACATGTATTTATGTTGTTTAAATATATGCAATTATGGATTAGATACTATTAAGTTAATAGTATAAGCCGATCTAGTAACGAAAATATACGATAGGTTTATAACGATTGATATCGATGGCTGATACACTCGGAGAACCTGTGAACCCGGATTTGATGGCCATGATTATAGAGTTACAACGAAAACTTCGAGCTCAGGAGTTAGATATGCAAGAGTTAAGAGCAAAGCTAGCGAATTAGAATCTCGAACCGTAGGCATGTGCGAACTCGCCACCCCCAGTATTACCACCTCAGCAAGTGGAACCAGCTACTCCAGTTGTTCCAGCTGTTCCAGTAGCATCTACTACCGAATTCTATGAAAGATTCCGCGGATGAAAGCCCCAGAATTTGACGGATCTACGGATCCATTAGAAGCCGATGATTGGCTTACTGGTATAGAACGAGTTTTGAAATTTATGGGGCTTAGTGACCGTGAGAAAGTCTTATGTGCCTTATTTTCTCTCACCAAGGATGCTAGGAGATGGTAGGAATCAGTAGAACGTAGAAGGAATGTAAATGAAATGACATGGCCTGATTTTGGGGAAGAGTTTGGAAAGGCTTATTTCAATGTGGAAACGATGGCAGCCCAACAAGAAGAATTCAATAATTCTAAACAAGGCAACATGTCAGTGGCAGATGCTATGAAGAGGTTTAACCAATTGGCGCGCTTATGTCCTGGATTGGTACCCACGGATCGGGAATGAATAAGAAGATTGATGAGAATGTTTCGAACTGACATTGCCCTTATAGTCGATAGTGGAGCGCAAGCCCCTATGGATGTAGAGGATTGTATTGAACGGGCTACTAGAGCCGAATTCAGAATTGCCCATGGCAAGGAAGAGAGGGCAAGAATTTTCAAGACTCTGAAGGAGGAGAAGGCTTTAGCTAAGCAGAGCCAAGTGGTACAGGCAAAAGGGCAAGGAAGCATTCCAAGTCAAGGGCAATCCCATAACCATCCAGTTGGACGCAACTGCAATGCTAACAATAAGAGGAAATGGAACGCGATTAGTCTAAAGAATCAAAAAGGACAACCTCAGAAAAGAATCGGTGATGGAGGAAACAATAAGCCTCTCTGCAATCAGCGCAGAAAGAGACATGTTGGAAAGTGTAAAGCTGGCACCAACAAGTACTTCCTCTGTGGCAAAGAAAGGCACTATGCCAGAAATTATTTCTCCAATCCCCAGAATCGAAATAACCAGAATCAGCAAAGGTCTCAGGGAACCCAGCTTCACGCAGTCCAAGCACAGATTGAAGGCCCTAGTATCAATTAGGGACGCTTGGAAGCTCCAGAACCAAGTGGACGAATTTATGCTTATATGAAGAAGGAGGATGATCTAGGAACGTCGTCGTTGGTAACGGGTCAGTTTTCTGTTGCCAATAATGATGCCTATGTTTTATTTGACTCTAAAGCAACGCATTTATTTGCCTCGTTTAAGTTTGCTAAACGGTTAAGGAATGAATGGGATATAATAGAACAGACTTTTAAAACTGCACTTCCCTCTAGGGAGGTATTAAGTTTTGATTATTGGTTACGTCACGTACCGATAATCATTTGTGGAAGGGAATTGTATATTGATTTGATCATAATTGATATACAAGACTACGACGTTATCCTAGGAATGGATTTCTTGGGAAAGTTCACGGCCAAGATTAACTGTAGACACCACGAGGTTACGTTCTGACCTTCTGGAAGTGAGAAGTTCGTGTATTCAAGAAAGGTTCCTAAGGCTCCAAAGGCGCTAATTTCGGCATTAAAAACAAAGAAGATGTTGGAGAGTGGATGCACCGGCTATTTGGTGAACTTCGTAAGCAAGCCACAAGAGGCTCAATTAGGACCAGAGAAGGTCCCCATTGTAAAAGAATTTGATGATGTGTTTCCAGATGAGTTATTAGGCTTACCACCGGAACGGGAGATCTCGTTCGAGATTGAGTTGACACCGGGTACAACCCCGATATCGAAGGCACCATATCGTATGGCCCCAGGAGAGCTTAAAGAGCTACAGGTGCAACTACAAGAGTTATTGGATAAAGGATTTATTCGGCCGAGTCATTCCCCATGGGGAGCGCCTATATTATTTGTTAAGAAGAAAGATGGAATGTTACGAATGTGCATCGATTATCGAGAGCTAAACAAAGTCACAATTAAGAATAAGTATCCACTTCCAAGGATTGATGACCTATTTGATCAATTGAAAGGAGTGCAGTATTCTCGAAGATCGATCTACGCTTTGGATATCATCAACTACGAGTTAAAGAGGTGGACATGCCAAAGACGGAGTTTCGAATGCGGTATGGGCATTATGAGTTTTGTGTCATGCCATTTGGACTGACTAATGCCCTGGCAGTATTTATGGATCTTATGAACCGGATTTTCAAGGACTACCTCGACAAGTTTGTCATAGTTTTTATTGACGATATCTTGATATATTCAAGAACACCAGAGGAACATGCAGAGCACCTGAGGATCGCACTACAATTATTGAGAAGGTATCAATTGTACGCCAAGTTCTCAAAATGTGAGTTTTGGCTGAAGAAGGTCCATTTTCTAGGACACGTGGTGAGACTGGATGGAGCATCCGTTGATCCCACCAAAGTGGAAGCGATGAATAAGTGGCCTACACCAAAAAGTGTAACCGAAATCAGAAGTTTCCTTGGTTTAGCAGGCTATTATCGACGTTTTATGGAAGGATTTTCCCGACTAGCAGCACCACTCACTGCACTTACACGGAAAACAACAAAGTATGAATGGACTAAGAAGTGCGAGGAAAGTTTCAAAGAATTAAAGAGACGACTCACGAGTACCCCGATACTGGCTATACCAGATTCAAATATAAGAAACTATGTGATTTATAGTGATGCATCAAAGACGGGCTTGGGAGCCGTTCTTATGCAAAATGAAAAAGTGATTGCGTATACATCTTGATAGCTGAAGGATCATGAAAGGAACTATCCAAAACATGACTTGGAATTAGCAGTGGTCGTGTTTGCATTGAAGATTTGGCGTCATTATTTATATGGAGCTAAATGCGAGATATATACAGATCATCAGAGTCTGAAATATATCTTCACACAAAAGGAGCTTAACATGAGACAACGAAGGTGGCTAGAGTTAGTTAAAGACTACGACTGTAAAATTTTATATCACCCGAGAAAGACTAACCGAGTAGCCGATGCCCTTAGTCGTAGAACAATGTCTTCGTTTGAATTGATATAGTTAATACCAAAACCCTTTCAGAAGGACTGATGGAAGCAGGAATAAAGCTAATCACTAGAAGATTGGCCCATTTGTCGTTCCAACCAGTTATCTTGGAGAACTTAAAAGAGCGACAATAAGCAGATCCGTCGCTACAAAAAGCAAGGAATGAGGTTCTTGAGAACAAAGAAATAGAATTTAGCATCTTAAAAGATAGCATTCTCCATTATAAGGGCAGAATCTGCATCCCCAAAAATGAAAGATTAAAGAAACAAGTATTAAAGGAAGCTCATGAAGCACCCTACGTGGCTCATTTAAGAGCTACTAAAATGTATCAAGATTTGAAGGAGCACTATTGGTGGCATGGAATGAAGAATGATGTCGCGCAGTTTGTCGCCAAATGCCTCACATGCCAAAAGGTAAAAGCTGAGCATCAACGGCCAGCCGGCGAATTACAGAAAATTGAAATTCTCGAATGGAAATGGGACCAGATAACTATGGATCTAGTGACCGGGCTACCCAGAACTACAGGCGGACACAATGCTATATGGGTAATTGTCGATAGATTGACGAAATCAGCTCACTTCTTACCCATTAAACTCAACAGTTCTGTGGAAAGACTAGCTGAACTATATGTAGCCTAAATAGTTAGATACCATGGAGTTTCGAAATCTATCATTTCTGATCGAGATGGCCGATTCACTTCTAAGTTTTGGAGGAGCATTCACCAAGCTATGGGAACGAAACTGACTTTTAGTATAGCTTTTCACCCCCAAACTGATGGTCAATCTGAAGGGACCATTCAAACCCTGAAAGATATGTTAAGAGCCTGTGTGCTAGATTTCAAAGGAGGATGTGATAAAAAGCTACCGTTGATCAAATTTGCCTATAATAACAGTTATCAAGTTTCCATAGAAATGGCTCCTTATGAAGCTCTTCATGGAAGAAGATGTAGATCGTCATTGCATTGGTATGAAATGGGAGAAAAGACATTATCGACAACGGATTTTATGCAAAGGACGACGAAGGATGTGAAATTAATCCGTCAACGAATGGAAACTGCCTTTAGTCGACAAAAAAGTTACGCAGATCGGCGACGAAGACCTCTGGAATTCCAAATAGGGGATCTAGTCTTCTTAAAGGTAATGCCAATGAAAGGAGTAATTAGGTTTGGAAAGAAAGGAAAACTTGGCCCAAGATACATCAGACCATTTGAAATCTTAGAACGGGTGGGCAATGTAGCTTACAAGTTGGCCTTACCCTCTGATCTAGCATCGGTACACAATGTATTCCATGTATCCATGCTAAAGAAGTGCGTACCAAATCCTTCGCATGTTCTGCAACCACATGAAATTGATGTGCAGGAGAATTTGTCTTATGAAGAGAAACCGGTTCAAATATTGGCACGAGAAGAAAAGGAATTAAGGAAGAAGAAGATACCTCTCGTTAAAGTTCTATGACGCAACCAGCAAGTGGAAGAGGCAACGTGGGAACGAGAGGATGAAATGAGGAAAAGCTACCCCGAGTTGTTTCGATTTTCGAGGACGAAAATTCTTAAAGGGGGTAGATTGTAATGACCGAGAAAAATTTTATTAATAAAACCTAATATTTAATTTGGTTTAATTAATGAATTTACTTTTAAAAATATAAATTGTTGTAAAAATTGTAATCTTTGTAAAAATTACGATAAAGTAGGAATAAACGGCATTGAATGTAAATTTTATGGTAAATGTAATGCAATGTTGGATATTGCCGAATACAGATTTTATGAGTTTAATTACTCAAAAATTTGTAAATAATATCCATAAAATGGATTTTATATCACGATTAATTATAAAACTGTGATATAAATAAGTGGGTGATTAGAATGTAAATAGGATATAGAAGTTGTTCAAACCCAAATTAGGGGTAAAAAGGAGGTCGCAGCAGTATGAGTATACTGCTAAATAAAAATATAGATACAAAAAATGTTATGATTGGCCTCCAAAAGTGAACGAAAAGCAAGTCAAATATTTTTATACAGTCTAAGGATAGAAAGTACACTGAATTGACCACGACAATATAGAAAAAATATTGTGTGATGAAAAATTATACAGTATAAATTTTTAATTCCACAAAGTGGACACTCCTTGATTTTCTATTGGGCCACATGTCTAGAAAAGTGGCCCAATCACCTTGTGACACCTAGTGGTATACTCATGGGTTACCATGAGTCACCAAATGGATAAGGAAGCATTAATTACAAAGTTATCACAACTTTTCTTTTCCTTTCTTTTCCTCCAGGATCTGGCAGCCATAACCAAGCTTCAAAAAAATTTTCTCAGCCCGCAAACTTTGTAAAAATAGCCCCAAACAAGTTTTATAAGCAAGTACAAGGATTTTTCACAAGTTTTAAGGTAAAATCCTAAACTTTTTAATGAGTTTTCAGGGGATTTTTCATGGGTTGAAGAGAGAAATTAATCCATGGTATTTTTGTATGGAAAGGAAGCTTAGGAGGGTGTTCAAAGGGATTTTGAATGCTTGAAACCAAAAGGGTTTTATTTTAGTAAGTTTTAAGTTTTAAAGTTTTGAAATTTTATGGATTTTATTTTGATTTTTATTCTTTCAAACCCATGTGGGTTCTTAAGCATGTAATTGCTGAAATTTCATGCATATGTGAAGTTTGGCATGTTTGAGTTGTGAAATTTTGATTTATGGTGTAAAATGGTAATTTTTGCAAAAAGTGTTATTTTGTAAATTTAATGTTAGTTTTAGTAAAAGTGATGTTTGAGCATGAGAATGTTTTGATTAAGGCATGGAATGGTTTTTGCAGGGGTAGAACTGCAAGTTTGAAATGGATTTTTGTAAAAATGCCATAGGGACTAAATTGAAAAAAAAAGGATTTCTCTCAGCAGAATTGAAAAATGACCAAAAACACCATTGTACTGTGAGATTTTGTGAAAAGTTAAAATATGAAAGTTGTAGATATCGACAAAACTGTTGGGCATTATAGACGGTTCGTCAAAAAACTGAATCGTTTGTGAGATTTTGATTTTTCAAAGAATTTGTAAAAATTGTAAAAAATTTTAAAAACGCCAAAAATGTCATTTTTCAAAGGATTTTGAATATGGTACTTTGAGGAAAAATGATCTTTGAGAAAAATAGAAAATTCTAATGCAAAGGAGTAAATTTTAGTCCCGAGGGTAAAATCGTTAAAATTTTCAGTTTAGGGACTAGACCGTAAAGTTTAATGAAAATGGGGCATAATTGAGAAATAAAGAGATTTGACCCACTAGGGTATTATTTTAAAATTAGTATGTGGTTATTTTCATAAGAATAACAAAATCGAGCTCGGGTAGATTAGTGGACCCATGAAGGGCAAAATCGTTATTTTTGTCCAAATAACCAGAACCGCTTTGAAATGTTTCCAATGGGATAAGAAAACAACTAGAAAGGTTCCCGCCCTTTGTTAGAAACGATAGGGTAAAGTTAGATAGAAATAAGAAAAACCAGTGGTTTTTAGAGTTGTATATAGTAATGCAACTTAATTTATTAACTAACGGATATTTCGTATCGATACATAGTGGAATTTGGCTAATGGCTTTGTAATTGGCCAAAAGGATCCTAGGAGTCTAGAAGAAGGAAAATTGAGGTTAAGTTGTCCGACATTCACATCAAGTAAGTACCCATTCTACGTACAGTATGAAATTGTAGGCTTAGAGTGTAAAATGTGTATATGTATACCTGTGTGTATATCAAGGTGTATACTTGTATGTATGCAATGACATAAGTATTTATAAAAATGAAAGGGTAGACTTGTGAGTATATGAAATATATATATATACCTGAGAGTATATAATGACATATACCTGAGTGTATATGATGATCTGTACCAGTGTGTATATTTTATGTTAAGTGCCTATGAGTACATTATGCTATATACCTGTGCGTATATTAATGTGTACCAGTGTGTATATTTTAGTTAAGTACCTGTGAGTACATTATGCTTTATACCTGTGCGTATATTAATATGTACCAATGTGTATATTTTATGTTAAGTGCCTGTGAGTACATTATGCTATATACCTGTGCGTATATTAATTTATATCAGTGTGTATATTTTATGTTAAGTACCTGTGAGTACATTATGCTACATACCTGTGCGTATATTAATGTGTATATAAAGTATGTACTTGTGTGTACTATATCGTACAAGAGCATTTATATAGATTATGTTATGTATAACATGTGATCATCGCTTCATGCATGGTATGATAACCATAATAAGTGAATTGATAAACGAATCACTAAAAGTTAAAAAAAGTGTCGTATCGACTCCTGACTCAAAGGGAGTTTAAAGATTACAGGATGGTCACGGTGTTATGTAGACCTAAGTGCGCAATGGTACGAACACTTGGGCCCTAGTTAAAGATTAGAAATGATAATGATAAAGAAGGACTATAAGAAAGCATAATGAGATCATGCATTTTATTGAATGTGCATGTTGGTTTATATGGGACTTACTAGGCGTTAGCTCATTAAGTATTTCATGCTGTAGGTATTCCGACGAAAAGGTCAGAATAAATCGTAATGATGAGCTGGCGGACGGATGATGTGTGCAGACTGGGTATGGTTTCTGCCACAGTATGTTTTCCGCTGTATGGTGTTTTAAGATATTTTGAAAGTAATGTTTGATAAGCTACATTGTAAAAGAAGTGTGATTATGTAAACACAAGTATATGTTTGTATTTCAAAAGTTGTTAAACCAGTATATATACAGTATTTATATAAAAGAAAAAAAAATTTCTTAAATTTTTGCCCTAAAGTAAGTAAGAAAGAGTTTTATCACAGCCCGAAAAGACGGGTTGTGACATTATCATTATCACTTCAAGTCTTAAAAAATAAAATGAATGTCAATGGGTATTATTATTATTACGTATCATTAACTTAATGATAATAAGACACACAAAAAGACTTAATAAATACTATCTCAATAATTAAATTACATATCACAAAAAAAAAAAGAAATATCATTCACTTGAATTCTTAAGAAATGAATGTCATTACATATCATTATCCTTACGTCTCATTAACTTAATAATATATCAATTATATAACCATTAAGATACATAAAAGACTTAATAATACTGTGTCAATAAAACTATATCATTAATTTAAGTACAACACTCTAATTTTAATTTATCGATAAATCCAACTTATCGATAAAAAAATTCTATCTTTTTAGGGAATTTTAAAATCGGTATTTTAGATACCAATTTGAATTTAAGCAATAAACACTTTAATTCTAGGGATTTTTTTTTAAATATAATGATATTATAATCCGTTTGAAATCTTAATATGTATATTATAGTTATTCTAAAAAAATAAATTAAAACTAACAATATCATTATTATGATCATTAATGTCTTTATACATATACATTGGGATATATAAAGAATATTCATAAACTATAAGCATATTTTAATTCTACAAATAAAAAAAGGGCTACATGTCTCATTAACCCTTTGACTTGTACCAGCAGTGGAGGCATCCAAGCCCAGAAGAAGGGACATGGAATAACAAACAACTATCAACTTCTTGTAAGTCTTCTAAAAAAAGGTATTAAATTCACAAATGGTCTTTAACGTTTACCCTTAGTCCTATTTAAAAACTCATATTTTAGTCCTTACTTTATTATTTTATTTTAGACTTGGTCTTTCTGTTAATTAGGCGTTAAATATTAAATGGAGAACTTTTAAAATGTTCTACTTTAGTCTCAAACTTATTACTTTATTTTATTTTTGGTCCTTTTATTACTGATAGTTATCAGAGACTAAAATTTACAAAATCTAAAGTGAAAACTAAATACAATGATTTTGATGTATTTCACTTAAGAAAAAAGTTTTATCCTATTGTTCATAAGATAAACTTTAATTTAAAAAGATAAATGCATTTTAAAAGACAAGATATACATTATGATTTATATATTTTTATATTTATACACTGTGTTGGATAATTATGATTTTGAATATCCTAATATATACAAGTGCATATATAATATATTAATATTAAATATTTAACTTTATGTATCTTTTTTGTAAAAAGTAAATAAATAAAGCTCGTCAAAAAATATTATTATAAGTTGTTTTATTTTATTTACATTAATCAAAATCATTATATTTACTTTCTCACTTTTTTTTTATTCTTAACGATACCTTGAAAATAGAGGGACCAAATTTTAAATAAAATAATAAATTAAGGACCAAAACTGAAGTAAAGTAATAGATTAGAAACCAAAGTGGGACAAAGTAATAGATTAAGGATCAAAATATGACTTTTTAAATTTGAAGACTAAAATGCGATTGAAGATAAACATCAGGGTCCATTTGTAAAATTAACCAAAAAAAAAAAAAAACTACTTGTAGGTGTCAATTTTTCAAGATTGGTGATCATGAAACAACTGATTACATAGCGTTTTAATTGTGTTTTAGAAAGTTTTGTCAACCAAAATTGGGGTAAGAAAACTATAATTACAACCATAATCAAGCTAGTGACAAACAAGCAACATTGGTCTAATTCGTGGATTTTTTTTTTTGAGAAAATAAAACTTCATTCAACTAAAATTAGTATAAATAAAGTTGCATAATACCACCTACTATAGGCAAAATTAATCCCAGACAAACGATTGGATCTTCAGTAAAATCAAATGAAGCATAAGGATAAAAGGTGACATCAATACTTAGAGGGCAATGACAGCTCAACATCTAAAATAGAGTTCCTTAATGGCTCGTTACTAGATATTACTACAGTCTATAGATGACATCAATCAACCAAAATCAAATCTACTCTAGCGAGGGTGCAAACATCCTAGTATAGATGCAAATCTAAGTGCTAGTCACTACACACAATACCGCAAATTAGCAAGTATAAAATACAAACCAAGATCGAAAGAAGTAAGGCCATCTCCTTTATTACAAACTAAATGAAAACAAAACACATAACAACACACGTAGGTGGAAACTTCATCACCATTATTGAATAAAGATAACCAAACATCATCACCATTATCTGAGGTGCAACCATAATTTCTACGAATTCCTCCTCTTATAGCTGATGTAGTGCATACCGATCTTAGATTCAGATCAGGTTTGATCAACTCTGGAAGAGCCACACCCAAGACCCTCGCCACTCTTCTTTTCGTTGCCTTCATTTCTAGCCATAGCCAGATCTTTCTTGTTTCCCCTTTTCCCTACCAACCCATCTCTCCCTCTGACCCAACCTTCCTAGCTCTTGGCCAAACCATCTGCCCTCTAAACTCCTCTGGACCCTACAAGCTTTAGGTTTGCCCTATCCACCCATGGAGGCCTCACCCCACCCTCATTGTCCCCGGCCTTTACCAGTTCCCGCACCCCACAAACCTGGCATAGCCACACCACTCTTTTGCCCGTGGTTATCTTCCATTCAAGCCACTAACCACTCATCTACCCCTTCTCATAGACTAGAAGATCCGGCAACCATCCCAAAGTTGGCGCTGACGTCTGTTGCAAAAGGGACAGGGGGCTGCGCAAACTACACACAATAAACCTTAACAGCGCCCTTAGTTTATAGAGAGAGAAAAGCTAAACGGTTGTTTGGCTGAGTGGTAGGAAACACGGTTCCCACTACAAACTCAGTTATGAACAATGTAAGATTCTCACATGCTACAGTAACAATAAAAAAAATTGCTACATAATAAACTCTCATATGCTATAATAAAAATAATTCTAATCAACGGTTCTTATCATCCTTTCTAACACCCTCTAATTCGTGAATTTTTTTTCCTTTGAATGACAAAATTTGTGGATTTATTAATGCTCGATACCTTGAAAAATATTTTATTAGAAAAAAAATGATTGGAAAAATAAAGTGCACTACCTATACGGACCAGTACTAGCATTAATGGACCATTTAGATCCTTGTGTCCACTATCAGTCAGAGGGGACACCAATCCAAGCCCCTAAAAGCCCATTAAGTCTCAACTATAAATTAATGGATGACATAAAAAGGGCAACCGACATACAACAGTAATTTTTCAATTTGTATTTGTTCACATGATTATAAGTAGGTATTTTTTATATTTATTTATGTTGCAGGCACCCATTTCTAATATGTATTTTTAAGTAAATAATATGAACTTTTGCGTTTGTACTTCATTACTAATCGAAATATGGAACTTTAAACTCCTTTAAATATAAGACCCCATATGGCAAAATCACTAGGGAATTGAAAAAAAAAGATTAAATAATTAATAGGGTGTTTGGCAGGGTGGTTAGAACTGTTTTTATTATAGCATGTGAGAGCTTTATATTGTAGCGATTTTTGATTGTTACTGTAGCATATGAGAGCTTTACACTGTTTATAACTAAAAAAGTGATGCAGACTACTACTGCCAAACACCTCATAAGATATCAAGATTATTGTTTAGTATTTGCAAGAAGAGTTGAAAAGTAGTAGCGAAAAAAAAAAGAGTTAAAAACACACACCATAATATATGAAAGTTTTACATTATAGTAAATTTTTATTTTCCACTATAAAATATAAGAGTTTTATATTATTTATGTTTAAAACTGTGTGCTTAAAAACCACAACCCATAAACTCAATTAATTAGAAATTGACCGACTATGTGGTTTATAGATTTTTAAGGAAAATTTGAATGAAAATTTAAATTCTTAAAAAAATTATTGTATAAGATGATTTAAATTATGGTTTGAATTTATGAACCAAACAGGTCATGAACTCTTCTATTGGGAAGGTTTAAATATGGGAATTTCATGGCATTGGCAAGACCATGCATAAATGAGACAGAAGAGAAGTGAACTAAGCTGAGCAAACTGGCCCAAACCAAAAGCTGTCGCCATCAAACTCCCAAATAGCCACACCATCATTGAGTTTTCGTACAACTAGGCCCAGAAGGCCCCAACTGACGGTGAAGAGGTGGGGCTTCGTCGGCCCCACCGTACCAAACGGAGCCCACAATATCATCCCACAGCCAGCAATGATTTTCATCTCGCACATGCGACGTAGTTCCACTCTACACGTCTCTAGCTTGGCCTTGATTTACGCTCATCAGCCGCTTTGTAGTCGTTCCCGGTGTAAATCCCCTTGGCGGCTGGAATCTGTATTTGGGCCTTTTCGCTCATTGAGCCCTTTGATCTCGCGTGAGGTGGTTCTGACGTCGTTTTGTGCGACATGTGACTGTGACCAACCACCCATGACTCTATCCCGCCCCAATTTATGCCATGTTGGGGTGTTTGGAAGGTGATGGGAGCTAATAATGAGAACAACTTTTACTGTAGCATGTGAAAACTTTACACTGTAGTAATTTTTTAAATTGTTACTGTAGCATGTGAGAGCTTTACACTGTTTATAACTGAGTTTGTGGTGGGAACCGTTCCCACCACAATGCCAAATAGAGGGTAAATCCCAAAAATATTCATTTTGGATTTGGCATTTTCATTCTTTATTTTAGAGTAAATATTTCGATTAGTCTTCAATTTTTTAAAAAATATGTAATTTGGTTTCAAATTTTTTTATTTAATTGGATCTAACAGTTTTTCAGTCGTTAATTTTGATCATTAAAAAATGTTTTGACTACTTTAGTGAGGGTATTTTAAGAAAATACCCAATATGTTTTTTAAAAAATTAAAATTAAAATATAAAAAACAATAAATATATCATTAAAATCAAAATTTTTTCACTCAAACAAAATAAAATTAGATCGAATTCTTTTTTTAAAAAATAGCAAATCTAATTCCCTAAACATATTTCTTAAAAAAAATTCTAAAAAAAATATGTCTTAAAAAAAAACAAAAAACAAAAAACAAAACAAAAGACCTCCATTGGAGGTCGACCTCTCCAGAACGAATGAAAAAAAAAAAGAAAAAGACTAGACAAAATCGCCCGGGCTTCGACGCTGGAGCTTTGTTGCATGACAGTCCTTAGCGACGGCTACGGAGCTCAATCGACGGGGTTGGGCATGAAGGGGGAGCGGCGCACTCGTTGGTCGTGGAGCACGGAAGCCAAGTTTAGACCTATGCGTCTCCTCGTCAGATCTAGGAGCATCTAGGGAGGGGCTGGGTAGGCGATGGTTGGAGCGTCCTCCTACGTGGGGTGGTCAAGACTCTCTGGTTGCCAGCAAAGAGGGGCTAAGGGGGTGATGGTTAGAGAAGGGAAATGGTGATGTTCTTCATTCATATGGATGAGTGCTGTTGTGAACAAGGGAGGGAGAATAGTTGTTGAAATCCCAAATCTCGTCATTATCAGCCCGACAGAGTAGGGGAAGAAGGACGAGGCAATGGTATGGGACGATTTTGGTTTTTTTTTTTTTTTTTTTTTTTTCTATTATCTGATTTTATTTGGGTTAGGGTTGGGCCTAGAGGGGGGTCTATGACAGGATTGGGTGCGACGGAGGAGGGGTCGATGGGATTGGTTGCGACGAAGGATGGGTCGACGAGGTTGGGTGCAAGGGACAGGTCACCGGCATGGGAGGGGGGCGATGAGCAAGGGTAGGTGATGCGATTTTGGGTTTTTTTTTTTTTTTTTTTCTTTTGTTTTTGCTAATTTTGAATATTTTATGGGGTGGGGTTTTTTATTTGTTGATTTAATGTATCAATTGGGTATTTTAGTAATTTTAATTAAAAAGTGATATTCAGTATTTTTTAACTGTCAAAATTAATGGTTGGGGACCAAATTGCATCTTTTTTTAAACGGTTAAACCCAGTTAAATAAAAAAAGGTTGGTATCGAATTGCATCTTTTTAAAAAGTTTAGGACCAACAACGCTATTTATCCTTATCTTTATTTATTATTTGTTTTTGTAAAGTAGGATTTGGCAATTTTGGTGTATTGGATTCCCATCCCCTAATCATAATTGATAAGCTCAAAAAATTAATTAAAGCTTATTATATTCCTCAATTTAAAGTTCTTTTGATGGACATATAATGTATACACACAAAGTCTAAGTCTAAATTTGATGTCTTCATTTTGTTAATGTCTCATTGATGGTTGTTCCACTATTTATTTATCGTGTTATTTAGTTGGTTTAATTATATGAAAGGAAAATAAATATTGAAAATATTTAAGCAATTTAATAAGGTGTTAAAATTTAATTGAACAAACAACCAATCAGACAAGAAAATGAGACGACATAGACTCCATGTATGCTATCATGGTTTTACAATTTGTTGCGGTGTGTGCACGGCTGTGCTCATATCATTGTATAAATGCATGTATTTTTTTCTCTTCTACATAGAATTATGTTTTTCAATAGTCATACATGTAACAAAAACTGTCCTTTAATGTGATTTTTACCGTATCTAGCTAATAGTTAGAATTGTACACTATCAGTATGAGTTTATGAGATCCTACTATGAAAATCTCTTATAATTAATTAGATTTATTCGAAAACAGGCTAAACCGATAGTTGAAATGAAAGATCACTATAAAAGACTGGACTTTTAGTCATAATAATTTTTAGTATAATTTTAGTCACAATAAAATGTTATGACTAATCTGCAATTAGTAATCAACTTTAGTTTAATTTTTGTTATGACTAAAACTTTTAGCCACGGTGTTTTTAGTTACGAAATGTTTCCATGACAAAAAATTTCATGGCTAAAAGTTTTAGTCACAATAAAAATTGAATTAAAGTTTGTGACTAAATATATATTAATTATGAAATCTAGTTTTTATAGTGAATTACAGTGGGATTTAGAGACTTGAATGAAGGTCCTCTTATGAATTTGATCAATTTGTACGCCATAGTTTAAAATATAAAGGAGTGATTTAAACTAACTTAATTATATATAGTATTTTCTCTCATATAATTTAAATTTAAAGTAATTTTGGTTTAAGCTTGTTTCAAGGACATTCCTAAACCTATTTGTCTGTTCAACCAGATTGTCCAAGAAGCGAGCGCAATGATTAACCATTTGAACCAAGCTTGAGAATTAATGAGAAATCCCATCTCTATTTAATTTTCTTGTCTAATGTCAACTCGTGTACAAGTGTATGATCATGTTATCATGTCATGATCGTAAAATTTTCAAAGAGTTTTATAAGGTTATCAAATTAAGAGAGTTTGCAGTATTTCTGTATCTCTATACTTGGTAATAATTTAATAATTGAACGAAAATAGAGACATGATTATGACAACAAACCTAACTTAGGCCATGACTCACCTCCACCATCTAGCACTTAGTATGTAAATAGGCCATTTCACTAAATACTTCTATATATATCACTTAAATAGATCTCCACGTGAGGATATAAATAATTCTTCTTCTTTTTAAGGACTCAAGATGATAAAAATTTCAATCTGCATGCTTTGTTTATTTCCTTTTGAGAGGTGAATATATAAGCTTTCCTCTAGGATGTTTGGCAGGGTGATTAGAACCGTTGATTAAAACTATTTTTACTGTAGCATGTAAGAGCTTTATACTGTAACGATTTTGTTATTGTTAATATAACATGTGAGAACTTTACACTGTTCATAACTAAGAAAGTGGTGGAAACCACGACTGTCAAATAGGTTATTTTTTTTCCTTTTTGCTTGAATAAAGCATCCATTTGTAATGATTTTTTTTCTCTTATAATTTTTTGGCTGTGAGATAAAAAAGGCTGCAATATTCTTGCTCTCAGAAATCCGAAGCATAGCAATCTCAATCCTTTGTGGCTGCTGTTAAGATAGGTTACATATCTATCTTGTTATGTTCGGAGGAAGAAACTTAGTGGGGGGCAGGTGGGGATCCTAAAAAGTGAAAATTACTGAACCGTCCGTCGAGAACATTCATGTCTCTAGAAACGCAAAACTTTCGTGACATATACACGCACATATTACTAAACACAAATGAAAAATTATTTGAAAATTTTAAAATAATAATAATTGTATTTGATTCTTGAACAACTTAGCGATCGAATCAAAACTGATAATATTTATTGGCCAAATAACGTTCAGTCGGCGGTGCAAAGGAATAAAACAAATACTTTTTCCTTAACTTTTCTATATATATATATGTCAATTTCTTACTTTCTTCCTTCTCTCTCTTTTTGATATGTATGTTTTTAATTGAGGCACTATTTTGCTCTTGGGTAGTATTATAATAACTTTAATTCACATTTATATGCACATACATGTTAAATATGTATATATATGAAAGAGATAAATACGTATATGTTAATTTTTGTATATAAGGTGTTTGAACAATATTAGTTTAAACTATAAATAGTATAAAGTTTTCATATGCTATAGTTCGTAAAAAACGACACTATAAAACTTTCATATATTATAATTGTTAAAATCAAACTGATATTTTAAATAACTCTCCCAAAACAAAACACTCTGTATAATTATATATGTATTACATGTGTGTGTGTGATTGTCACGCCCCGGAGTACGGGAGGTGACGTGGCGGAATGTTTAGATTAATTAAATGAGAGTTTAATTGAAATTAATGGTTTAAAAATCCAATTAAGCAAGAATTAAAGAGATTTTTCCACCACATTTGATTAAGAATTTAAAATCATTAAACAAATAACAATAATTGAATAAAAACCGCGAATATGGGTTCCACAACCCACAACTTGTGCACACACATGGATCTGACAATATCACAAATACAATTACAGTCCAAGTACAAATAAAGTTGAGTCTTACATGCCTTGATTAATAAATACCGAATATAAATAAATTCTCCTATTGCTCCTGAGTTCGGTCCGAAGAATCTTCTCCAAACCTAAATGGGAAACCACCTAGAAGGGGGGAATTTAAAACAGATAAAACGTGAGCGAAAGGCTCAGTAGGACTAAGTTTTATAAAATAATTTAATGCAAAGAAACATAACATTATCAGGAGTTATACAAAAAGGGAACTTGAATAAGTAAATAAATAAATTGAGTAGAACCGTTCTGACACAGAACAGTCTACTCGTCAAATCAAAACACCAGTTTACTTTTACCTAGGCAAACCATGATATCACCACCGTAGTGGCCCAGCTGGGTTTCGGGACCTGCCCCCAAGGTCGATCACAACACGACCCGATCTCTGATATGGCATCATGCCCATGTGTTTATTATCATTGTCATTCAAAACCCAATTACCGAGTGTTGTCAATTACATTCATTATGAAATTCATTTCATGTCACGGTATATACAAATATAACCGATAAAACCATTTTCAAACAACCGTTGAAAACATTTTGATAGAAGTCATTTTCAAAGCCAAATCATTTCAAAACCAGGCTACCAAAGAAATAGGATAGAAGTCCTACCTCAGTACTCGTGCTGGTACCCCACACCGTAATCCCGGTCCGCTATACGTTAGCTCCACGGAACCACGAACAATCCTAGATACCAACTAAGTCAATCAATATCTAGTTCGAAACATTCTAAATTACTAAATCATTTCATGATGTCCTAGTGTGCCATTTGTATCATTAAAATCATCCTATAAGGTTGGGATTTAAATCAGGGTTCAAAACAATGAAATCGGGTAAAAATCACAAAATTTTCCATGCCTCGGTCGGCCTGCCGGACGCCCTGGTTCGGCCTGCCGAACTGCACAGTTCGGCCTGCCGGAAACGAGGTTCGGCTTGCCGAACATTTCCCCAGATTCGGCCTGCCGATCGGAAGAACACCGGCCTGCCGATCATCACTTCGGCCTGCCGAACATGAACTTCGGCCTGCCGAACTGGAAAAATCCAGAAATCCCAGCCACGGGTTTCTCGATCCCCAAAATCCAAATCTGAATTCCAACCTGTTTTTCTCAAATCCCAGGCATGAAAAACAACTATAGTTGATAGAAAAACATTCTAAAACATATTTGGAATCATTTAAACAACATTTGAACTCGAAATCCTCAAAAATCCGAAAATGAGAAAAAGAGGAGAAAAATGAAAATCTTGAATCCAATCCGTTTTTCTTCAATCTAGGTTTAGATTCTAGTTGTTCTAAGCTCATTTAACACAAATCCACGGTTTTCTAAGCTTAAACAAACTTAGATTTCAAAAACACACAAAATCGAAAATTTTGTAAAAAGTTTAGAAATTTCGAATCTAACCTCGAATCGAAGCTTCAATCCGCGTTCTCGGTTGCCGAATCACGTCCCCGAGCTTCCTCCTTGCTGTTCCGAAGCTTGGATTCGAATGGAAACCAAAATTTTTTGAAGAAATTAGAGAGAGAGAGAGAGGGGCTGCCGAGAGGGAGAGTGAAGGGAGAGAGAGAGAGCTCGTGAGAGTGAGGAGAGAGAGAGAGGAAAGGAAAATAAATAGAAAAAATCGGTGGGCGGTTTTACTGTGCGAAAACCATGTGCCGCCCACAGTTTTGTAAAACAGAGTATTTTTTTAACATTTTACAAATTGTTGTGTTTTAAAACTCAAAACATCATTTTAAATCAACAAGGAATCTTTTGAACACATCAATTTAACAAAACAACCAAAAACTAAAAATCCAACCAAATAGTCTAATTAAAGTTAAAACTTTAATTATGGCACACTAATTCATCATTTACATTACACTTAACATTAAATAAATTTCGGGACGTTACAGCTCTCCACCCCTAAAAGAAATTTCGTCCTCGAAATTTAAAACTCATCTCAAAAACAATACAAATGCGGATATGACTCCCGCATACCCGACTCTAATTCCCAAGTGGCTTCATCAACACCGTGATGCTGCCACACGACCTTTACCAACGGTATCTCACGACGACGCAAGCTAATTACTTTCCGGTCGATTATCTGAATCGGCACTTCTTCGTACGTCGCATCCTCCTGAACCTGCACATCGCGAAACGATACTATCTTACCCTGCTCAGGTGGACACTTCCTAAGCATAGACACATGAAACACATCGTGCACATGAGAAAGTTCGGGCGGAAGATCAAGCCGATAAGCGACCACACCAACACGCTGAGTGATCTCGAACGGCCCAATATACCTCGGCGCGAGTTTCCCACTCACTCCGAACCGCATAGTTCCCTTACGAGGTGACACCCTCAAGAGAACAAAATCTCCAACCGCGAACTCCAAAGGTCTACGTCTCCTATCTGCGTAGCTCTTCTGCCGACTCTGAGCTGCTCTCAACCGATCCCGAATCACCACGACTTTCTCGTTGCTGTCACGAATCTCATCCGGCCCAAGAATAACTCTATCTTCCGGCTCGGCCCAACACACAGGTGATCGACACGGTCGCCCATACAACGCCTCAAATGGTGCCATACCGATACTCGCCTGATAACTGTTGTTGTACGCGAACTCCGCCAAATGCAAATGTTGCTTCCAATTTCCGCCGAAGTCCAACGCACAAGCACGCAACATATCCTCGAGAACCTGAATAACCCGCTCAGACTACCCATCAGTCTGAGGATGAAACGCCGTACTGAAGTTCAAATCCGTACCCAAAGCCTCCTGAAACTTCCTCCAGTACTTAGCATTAAACCTGGTATCTCGATCAGAGGTGATGGACAAAGGAACTCCATGCAACCTCACAATGTTCTGCATATACAACTCCCCGAGAATCTTCCTAGAACACGTCGACCTAAACGGAATGAAATGCGCCGATTTCGTCAACCTGTCGACCACAACCCAAACTGCATCATGCCGCTGCTCCGTCCTCGGCAAACCTGTGAGGAAATCCATCGTCACATGCTCCCATTTCCACCCTGGAATAGGAAGCGGCTGAAGCTGACCTGCAGGCTTCTGATGCTCGGCTTTCACCTGAAGACACGTCGAACACTTGGCCACGTACTCGCGAACATCTTTCTTCATGCCTCTCCACCAATATTGCCTCTTCAAATCACGATACATCTTGGTGCTCCCCGGATGAATAGCAAACTGAGACCTATGAGCTTCATCTAGAACGGCTTTCGTCACCTCGGCGATAACTGGAACTGCAAGACGCTCCCGGAAGTACAACGATCCATCTGCATGCACGCTCCATTCCTCGAACTGCTCTCCGTTCTGAATCCGCGACCAAATCCCCTGCAAATGTCGATCCTGCCACTGACCTTGCTTCACCATCCGAACAAGAGCTGGAGTCGCTTCCACGTGATATAACGAAACTCGATCACCGTCTTCATGATACTGTAGCCGATACTCACTCACTGTCGCATCCCTGCTCCAGTCCTCAAAAATCAAACAAGCGAGAATCCCTGAAGACTTCCTGCTAAGCGCATCCGCTACCACATTAGCTTTCCCGGGATGATACTGCAACGCGAAATCATAATCCTCCATGTACTCCACCCATCTGCGCTGCCTCAAGTTGAGATCCCTCTGAGTGAACAAATGCCTCAAACTCTTGTGATCGGAGAAGACCTGAAACGATGCTCCATACAAGTAACATCTCCAAATCTTCAGCGCGTAGATCACCGCCGCAAGCTCTAAATCGTGAGTAGGATAATTCCGCTCGTGAGGTCGTAGCTGTCTCGATCCGTACGCAACCACACGTCCATGCTGCATCAACACGCATCCAAGTCCGCGCCCTGAAGCATCAGCATAAACCTCATATGGCTCGTCACTACTAGGAATAATCAACACTGGAGCTGAAGTCAACCGGTTCTTCAATTCCTGAAAAGCAGACTCACAGTCTTCATCCCACTCAAACCTGACGTTCTTCCTGATCAACCTCGCCAACGGAGCTGCAATCTTCGAAAAGTCCTTTACAAATTTCCTGTAATATCCAGCAAGACCTAAGAAGCTGCGAATCTCCGCTACATTCCTTGGTCGTTCCCACTCCAATATAGCTTCAATCTTGGACGGATCCACTGAAATACCATGTTCCGAAATGACATGACCCAGAAATTTGACCTCAGTCAACCAGAACTCACACTTTTCCCTCTTAGCATACAACTGGTGCTCCCGCAGAGTCTGAAGCACGATCCGAAGATGCTGCTCATGCTCCTCCCAAGTCTTAGAATACACAAGAATATCATCGATGAACACGATCACAAACTGATCCAGATACGGCCTAAATATCCTGTTCATCAGATCCATAAAAGCTGCTGGAGCATTCGTCAACCCGAAAGACATAACCAGAAACTCGAAGTGCCCATACCGAGTCCTAAAAGCTGTCTTGGGAATATCCTCTTCCTTGATTCTGAGCTGATGATAACCTGAACGCAAGTCAATCTTTGAGAAGTATCGCGAACCTCCCAACTGATCAAATAGCTCATCAATCCTAGGCAAAGGATACTTGTTCTTCACCGTAACACGATTCAGCTGCCGATAATCCACACATAACCTGAGAGTCCCATCGTGCTTCTTAGCGAACAAAACTGGTGCTCCCCACGGAGATGTGCTATTCCGAATATATCCTTTATCAGCAAGCTCCTGAAGTTGCTTCCTTAATTCCTTCATTTCTGCCGGCGCCATCCGATAAGGTGCCATAGAAATCGGTGATGTCCCTGGAAACAACTCGATACCGAACTCAATCTCCCGATGCGGTGGTAACCCTGATAACTCGTCGGGGAAAACATCCTCGAACTCACCAACCACCGGAATCGCTACACTACTACTCGAAACATAGGGCTCGCAATCTAGATTGGCAAGAAAAGCAAAACAATCTAGATTCCTTCGCCCTCCTAGACATGACTTCATGAGACGCTCACTCATTAGCCAATCACCACCACCCTGGTAAGTGATCACCGTTCCCCTATCAGACACTAGGGTCACTTTTCTAAGTTGGCAGTCCACAACTGCACTATACCTGGACAACCAGTCCATCCCTAAAATCACATCATAGGAACTCATGGGGAGTATAATCAAATCACTTTTCAAAATCTCATCCCCAATCTTTATTTTACAGGATTTACACATACAATTTACACACACCCGCCCCAAGGGAGAAGTTATAACTAGGGGTTCCTTAAACTCTTCTACTTCTAATCCCAAGGCATGTACAAAAGAACTCGAAATGAGAGAATGAGAGGCACCGGTATCAAATAAAACGCGAGCTAGAGATCTAGAAACCAAAACCATACCATCGACAACCGCGTTACCAATCTGAGAATCTGACCCTCCAGATGCCATTGCATGAACCTGCACTGGCGCCTTCCCTTTTCCTCTACCGACATTGCTGGGTCCTGCATTACTCGGCCGATGCTGCTGAGATGGAGACGACTGCACACTACCTGTACTCGGAGCTCTATACTGAGGAACACTGCGCTGAAAATACTGCGGCTGTTGTCCCCGTGCCGGATATGAGAATTGCTGAGGAGAAAACTGCGGATACTGCAACTGCGGGTACTGCGGAGGCGGAGGTAGGGTCTGAGGCTGAGGCTGAGATGAACGACTGGCATCCTCCCCGGTCTGCGATCCAAGACGAGCACTCCTGATCGGGCAATTCCTCTTGATGTGTCCGGGCTGCTGACAGAAATGACAATGAAAGCTGTAGGGGTTGCTGCGCCCGCTGCCAGACGAACTGCTACTGCCACTGGTCGCACCGCCTTGCTTGCCTTTCCCCGGAGCTGGACGACTACTGGTGCTCTTCCTGCCACTCCTCTGCGGTCCTCCTGAAGCCTTAGCTCGATCCTCACAATACTGCACGTAATCATTCTCCACGGAGATCGCCGACGACACAAGCTCTCCGAAACTCCTAAGCCGTAGAGCAACCAACTGCCGACGAATAGGAGCCTTGAGTCCTTCCTGGAACTTGATGCATTTCTCGCGCTCCGATGCCACAGCCGATGGAGCAAACCTAGCCAACTCACTAAACTTTGCCTCGTACTCCCGAACTGAAAGATCACCCTGCTGCAATCTATAAAACTCAGCTGCCTTCTGATCTCTATATCCCTGCGGAAAATACCGATCATAGAACAGATCCTCGAACTTGTCCCAACCGATATCGCCACCGCGCTCCAGACGCTTAGTTTGTTTCCACCAGGTGTTAGCGCCACCCTCGAGCTTATACGCCGCAAACTCCACACGATACTCCTCAGGCACACCAAGGGTATCAAGATGCTTCAAGATCGAATCCAACCAATACTCTGCTAACTGCGGATCCCCATTGCCATCAAAAGTCGGAATAGACGCCCGCCGAAATTCCTTAAAGAAGGCATGCCGACTACCAACACTGGAGTCTTCCGGTCTAGTCCTGGCTGCCATCTGCCGGAAAGCCGCAATCATAGACCTCATCAGGCCCTCATCATTTCCGAACTCGGCGTCAGCTGTCGAACGACGTCGAGGTGCCATTCTCTCACTTCTGAAAACAAAATTTGGACTGTCAGAGGTATTTCATTGTCAAACCTATGTGTGCACAATTCCCAAGGTTCATAACCTTGAGCTCTGATACCATTCTGTCACGCCCCGGAGTACGGGAGGTGACGTGGCGGAATGTTTAGATTAATTAAATGAGAGTTTAATTGAAATTAATGGTTTAAAAATCCAATTAAGCAAGAATTAAAGAGATTTTTCCACCACATTTGATTAAGAATTTAAAATCATTAAACAAATAACAATAATTGAATAAAAACCGCGAATATGGGTTCCACAACCCACAACTTGTGCACACACATGGATCTGACAATATCACAAATACAATTACAGTCCAAGTACAAATAAAGTTGAGTCTTACATGCCTTGATTAATAAATACCGAATATAAATAAATTCTCCTATTGCTCCTGAGTTCGGTCCGAAGAATCTTCTCCAAACCTAAATGGGAAACCACCTAGAAGGGGGGAATTTAAAACAGATAAAACGTGAGCGAAAGGCTCAGTAGGACTAAGTTTTATAAAATAATTTAATGCAAAGAAACATAACATTATCAGGAGTTATATAGAAAGGGAACTTGAATAAGTAAATAAATAAATTGAGTAGAACCGTTCTGACACAGAACAGTCTACTCGTCAAATAAAAACACCAGTTTACTTTTACCTAGGCAAACCATGATATCACCACCGTAGTGGCCCAGCTGGGTTTCGGGACCTGCCCCCAAGGTCGATCACAACACGACCCGATCTCTGATATGGCATCATGCCCATGTGTTTATTATCATTGTCATTCAAAACCCAATTACCGAGTGTTGTCAATTACATTCATTATGAAATTCATTTCATGTCACGGTATATACAAATATAACCGATAAAACCATTTTCAAACAACCGTTGAAAACATTTTGATAGAAGTCATTTTCAAAGCCAAATCATTTCAAAACCAGGCTACCAAAGAAATAGGATAGAAGTCCTACCTCAGTACTCGTGCTGGTACCCCACACCGTAATCCCGGTCCGCTATACGTTAGCTCCACGGAACCACGAACAATCCTAGATACCAACTAAGTCAATCAATATCTAGTTCGAAACATTCTAAATTACTAAATCATTTCATGATGTCCTAGTGTGCCATTTGTATCATTAAAATCATCCTATAAGGTTGGGATTTAAATCAGGGTTCAAAACAATGAAATCGGGTAAAAATCACAAAATTTTCCATGCCTCGGTCGGCCTGCCGGACGCCCTGCTTCGGCCTGCCGAATTGCACAGTTCGGCCTACCGGAAACAAGGTTCGGCCTGCCGAACATTTCCCCAGATTCGGCCTGCCGGTCGGAAGAACACCGGCCTGCCGATCATCACTTCGGCCTGCCGAACTGGGAAAATCCAGAAATCCCAGCCACGGGTTTCTCGATCCCCAAAATCCAAATCTGAATTCCAACCTGTTTTTCTCAAATCCCAGGCATGAAAAACAACTATAGTTGATAGAAAAACATTCTAAAACATATTTGGAATCATTTAAACAACATTTGAACTCGAAATCCTCAAAAATCCGAAAATGAGAAAAAGAGGAGAAAAATGAAAATCTTGAATCCAATCCGTTTTTCTTCAATCTAGGTTTAGATTCTAGTTGTTCTAAGCTCATTTAACACAAATCCACGGTTTTCTAAGCTTAAACAAACTTAGATTTCAAAAACACACAAAATCGAAAATTTTGTAAAAAGTTTAGAAATTTCGAATCTAACCTCGAATCGAAGCTTCAATCCGCGTTCTCGGTTGCCGAATCACGTCCCCGAGCTTCCTCCTTGCTGTTCCGAAGCTTGGATTCGAATGGAAACCAAAATTTTTTTGAAGAAATTAGAGAGAGAGAGAGAGGGGCTGCCGAGAGGGAGAGTGAAGGGAGAGAGAAAGAGCTCGTGAGAGTGAGGAGAGAGAGAGAGGAAAGGAAAATAAATAGAGAAAATCGGTGGGCGGTTTTACTGTGCGAAAACCATGTGCCGCCCACAGTTTTGTAAAACAGAGTATTTTTTTAACATTTTACAAATTGTTGTGTTTTAAAACTCAAAACATCATTTTAAATCAACAAGGAATCTTTTGAACACATCAATTTAACAAAACAACCAAAAACTAAAAATCCAACCAAATAGTCTAATTAAAGTTAAAACTTTAATTATGGCACACTAATTCATCATTTACATTACACTTAACATTAAATAAATTTCGGGACGTTACAGTGATGAAGTACAAGCTTGTTTATAATTGTCCGTGTCTCTAGGTTGAAAGAATCGGGGGTACAAGATTACCCCGTCCCTATCATAAGGTCGTTGTTTCCTTTCCCTGTACGTGTCTCATTTTCTTGCGTTGCCCTTCATTCCCTCCACTCCCAACCATCTTCTCTTGGTGGACCTGTGGAAATTTAGGCATGGGCGCAGGCGTGGGCACGATCACGGCGCGATCACGATCACGGCGCGATCACAGGCGCCCCTTTGAAACCGTATTTTTTTGACCATCCGTCATCCGATTTTATGGTATTAATCTCCATAAATCTAACTAATCTAACTCAATCTTTTATTATTAATTGATATATTATCTAAATAATGTGTACATATAAATTTACGTTGATATTTCAAATTTCGGATAAGTAAAACATCATCAAAATTCATCCTAATATTTCTAGTATGTAATTTTTGTAGGTTGGATTTGATTACAAAATTGTTTGAAAAAATTAATTTTAATTAAAATTTTTAATTGTTACAATATAAAGATATCATATGTTACAATAATAAAAAAATTAAGTTACAGTATAAACTCTCATATATTACAGTTTTTCGATTAAAAATTTTAATTTTGACTATACTTTTTAAATTCCCTGGTAATATCAGTTAGATGATCCATTGGATGATTGGATTTTTAGTCAGCCAGTTTGTTTGCAGAGTTTGACTAGTTCAAAACTTCCCTACAGCCAACCATGGAACTCCACGTGGTCAAAGTCTACGTGGCCTCGCCTCATAATTTGCCACAAGTACTTTGGCAAAATTTATTTCCCCCTTTTTTTTGGCAACTTTACTTCCTCATACTTCTTGCTTGAAAGAAATGTACACCATTTCATGTAATGGGTTCTTGGTGCTTTTCTTTTCCACGGGCACAATTTTTCTAGAGTGGGCTACCTAACGGCACTACGATAGGGACATGACTACAATGCCAACAGAAATAAATCTCAATAAAAACTTGCATAATATTCTATCGTTACCTCCATCTATGACATAACCTGTATATAACTTCGAGTCTTTGACCATCTTATAATAAATAGTGTATACATTAGTCTAAATATTGCCCTCGTTTATTTTTATTCTCAAAATTTTTAAAAATATTTTTATATATTTTTTGAAACAAAAATTTTAAAAACATTCTTAATATAATTCTCAAAAAATTCTCATTTTTTAAAATAAAAATATTTTTATGTATTTTAAAAATAATACTAAATAGCCCGTAACCACCAATTGCAAAAGACATATTTAATTACCAATGCCGTTTGATTACTTTTACCGTCTTCACCAATCGTTCCAAAACCCTTTTTGGCCCACTGTAAGATCACAAGTTCAAATATTTTTATGAAGTACTTGTTACATAACCAACCTCCTAAATAGAATTGTCAAAAAGAGTCTGAAACTTTTTTTTTTTTCATTATTTGAAAAAAAAAAAGTCTAGCCACGAGTTCTTTCCGTTCCAAAGTTCAAGTCAAAATTTACTGGCGTCATTTTGCTATCTTATTTGATCACCGCTTACGTATATATCATGTCAATTTACACATGAGAAAATATAAAAAGTATCTTTTGTATTTTAGCTAAATACAATATTTATTATTAGGTTTTTTAAATTTTAAAAAGTATCTTTTATATTTTTTAAACCATCTAAAAATTATATTTTTTAACTTTTAATAAAATACATCATTTAAAAAGACAAATATACTCGTAGAAATTAAAGACGTGGATCTTAGTGAAATTACAACCAAACACCTAATATTTAAAGAGTGAAAAAGTAAAATTAACTTGTGATCAATTCTATATTAGTCAGTATCTTTTGATATATACTTGTAAATTGAAATTCTATTTGGAAATATATTTCGTATTAGAAATTAGAAAGTAAAATCAACTTGTTAGAAATACCCAATACAATTAACGTTACCAAATAATACTAAGTTTTTATTCTTTTTTTTTTTATAAAAAAGTTTCGTTTTCTTCTTCAAATGAAAAAAAAAAAAACCTTACATCCTTTAGAAAAATTCAAATGGTTGTTTAAAATTTCTTTTATATTAAAGGTGAATTCAAGGGGGGTTTATAAGCTAGCATAACCCAACATATATCTTGGATTGCGTTTATAATTCAAGGACGGTTTAGTCATTTTAAAAAAAACTAAAATAGAAAAGTTAAAAGAAATAATGGTTTTTGTATGGGTTGAAAAACATAAGGGATATTTTTTGTATTTCAAAAAATTCAAGGGTAAGTGTCGTGTTTAACTAATACTTAAAAGATAGTTTTTGTATTTTCTCTACACATAATATACAACACAAAAAATTAATGATTAAAAAAAGTAAAGTAAGGGAATAAAATAAGTTGAAAAGGAGCATATTATATATTGGGCGATGTAACACTATGTTTAAAATTCTTTGTACGTTGCCCCCGTAGCACGCAAAACCCAACATATTAACTTCGAGTTAAAGGAAATTCCACTGAGAATGAGAACAGAAAATGAGATTGTTCTGTCCTATATAGGGCTATAATCTTTATGTAAAAGGAAATGTTGCTACTTCCCGATTTAGCATGTAAAATAATTAACTTATTAGCTTCAGCCCCCAAGGGAAGATTGCAATATGCTTTTTGTCCCATGCCATGAGTATATATTTGAGTGTATGTGCTTTCAAAGTGATCAGAGGTAATGAGAGAGAGAGAGAGAGAGAGAGATAGAAGGAGAGACAAAGAAGTTTGCTTTTTCTGGTCAAGAAATTTGAGAGCAGAGCTGTGGACAACTGAGTGAAAGGCAGATTGCTAGAGGGGGAAAGATTGAAGCTAACAAACATCATTGCTAAGTACCCTATTATTCTCCGGCATGGGCCATATAGCTACCATTATAAATTCCAAAAGGGTAGTCACATCTCACCACATCCTCTCAAAACGTCTTCATTCTTCCAAAATCCCACGCTTTTTTTTTTCTTTTATTATTATTAGGAACTCTTATAACAAAATGGTATATTTTGACCTTGTCAGTACATATTAAAATTTTAATGGTTATTCCTTTAACATATTAATTGTTAAATTAATTTTTAACAGTATAATTTATAATTATATATATTAAAGATTTATAACATGTAATGTAAATTTGTTTTTAATTATAGATTAAATTGTTAAAAAATTAATCTACATAATTAAAATTAAAATGACAGTGTCCTACCAATGAAATCAAAATATATATTATACCATAACTGTTGCCTTACAATTTTTTTAACGTCTTACCCCTAACACGGGTGCTCAAAGCTAGAACCGGCTTGATTACCGGAATGTCTCCAAGAGTCCAGAATCTCATGGCTAATAATCTCTCTACATCAGCATGAAAAATAATCCCATATGACTATTCATGTTTCATTCTCTGTTCTTTTTCTTTATAATTCTTCTATCAATTTGTAACCCAAATAGTCACGCTTATAAATTTCTAATAGCTGTCACAATATTCTCTCTATCTCTATCTCTTCCCCTCAATTAATGTGCAATTAGAATGAATGACTACGCTTGACTTTTTGGTACCCACCAGCTAATTATATCCATCTATTACTGCCATGCTTTCCTTCCTTTTACAGTTCTACCTGTTTACAAGCTACGGGATTCGATTCTTGTATCTTCTTCTATCTGATCCCTAAATAATCCTGGGTTCTGTTGTCAGATAAAATAAATGTAATATTTTTATTGACATAATATATTTTAATTTTATATAATATTTTTTTAATTGATATAACATAATATTATCAACACACTAAAAGGATGAACAAAGGGGTGACATGTAAGCTAAATTAAAGGTCGTAATTTCTTTTTTGTGCCCCTAGGCATAACTTTTGATCAATCTAAATCCCAAGAATCAATATTATACTATGATTCCAACATACAACAGAATCTTTTCTTGATCGAATCGAATATATGGAGATCGGAATGTGGTTCACAAGCTAATGATAATATTTAACTGATCGGTCATGATATCAATGTTTAATTTGCTACATGCATGTTGGATATCGTAGAATTGTTCAATTGTCTTTCCACTTATGGCAGCTGTAATTTTACATTTGTTTAATTGTACGGAACGAATAATAAAAGTGGAGATTGATAATTAATTATGAACGTAGGAGAACAAATAGGAACAAGAACCGAAGATATACGATATTTTTCAAAACATTTTTTTATTCAAATTCAAACATCCGATGAAAATATTTTTCGCTTTCACACAGTTTTTCTTTTTTTCTTTTCTTTTCTTTTTTAGTGATGATAAATGAGAGTTTTTATGGTAGGGTTTAGGATATATATATTTGTCTTATGAGTTTAGACATTGGATTAACTTTTTAACGATTTAATATGTAATATACACATTAAAAATTTACAACATGTGATGCAAAATTCTTTCTTCTCAAAAATCAAACCGTTAAAAAAATAATTTAATAGTTAAAATAATAATACTTGTTAGTATGACAAAAATGTCTATGTATCATAATTTTTGCGCTAATAATATGATAATAAGAGTACTGAGAATATGGGACAGTAGTATGTTAATATGTTATTTAAGTGCTTAATATGTTATAACTAGCACTTTATAGTTGCTCAGCAGGTAGAGATTTCCCAAATCTCCCAATAGCTTTGAATAACACAAGAGTTCATTCTCAAATGAAGAAGACCATTTATTAGTAAAGCCAAGTAAAAACATAACAACGATACTAGTGAGCATCTAACTGAAAAGTAACATACAAAAGTTTACACCGATATATTCCAAAAAACTCACAGGAGTCAAGAAATAGAAAGACAAAACATTAATCAAAGAAAACGATTTAGAAGTTCTGTGGGCACACTTTTAATAGCCTTTTCACCTGCAAAGCCCACAGCCATGTTAGGCATAGTTGAAAAACAGCAAGGAATTCCTGGACCATACATCCGATCTCAGCTTCAAATGTACATTTTGATAAGGACCTGTGTTTACACGAGTTTCCATTCACGAATACAAAAGGCCACTAATTTTTAGGCCTTCGCAAATAAAAGCCATGTCTTTCGTTAAAAAGCACATCACCGACCCAGTTATTTTCCTACACTGGATAAGATACAAGAGGGAGGCAGAAAATTTTGCTCATTGTGCTTCTCAAGTTCACAATAATATGGTAATATATGTGTATATATATATTTATATATTCTTGTTTATATATATATATATATTTACACTGCCAATTAAGCATGCGTCGTGTGTATATATATAGATCATTGTGAACAACGGAATTTTCATAAATGTCGTATACAAAAGGGTAAGAGAAGAGCTTAAAATGAAAAATTCATCCGTAATCATACTCTTTAAATCCCAACTAACGAAAAGAAGTACATAATAACTAGCTAGATTTATATATCTATATACAGACCTTAAAACACTAGCTTTTTTCTTTTTTTGGGCCTCACAATTGATCATTTCATAACCAACCCTTCCCAAAAAAAAAAAAAGGACTTAAACACAATGATAACAATCATGATGTTACCAAATTATTAAGAAGTGATGACTACGCTTAAGATCAACAAAAACTACTCACCACCACCATCATCATCACGGCCTCCACCACCACTACTATGACACTATCTCCCTCATGTTTCTCATTGCTTTCCAACACAAGAAACCCTATTTCACCTAGTCCGAAGGAAAGATCCAGGGATCCACCGTACGTTCATTCCTCATCGAAACATTGATCTCCAAGCCCTTCTCCGCCTGAAACTCAGACGAATTCGCCGCTGCAGTGTAATTCAGCTTACAACTGTCTCCAGAAACCGCAGTACCGTCGACTCGCCAGGCGAGATCCTGGCGAGTCAAGGGTACTACTGTCTCGCCAGAGGCTAATTGGTTCGAGTCAATCCCACCGCGTTGATAGCTGGCATTCAGCTCCTGATTATTATCAAGGGCTGAAGTAGTAGTGCACATGGTTAAATTACTTCCTTGTCCCTGCTGCTTGGTCCCATACCCGGCCATGTTTAGGGAATTAGGGTGTAATGGAAGGGACTGAAACGCCATATTGTTAACACCCGGGTTCTGCATGCTTACCATGTTTCTAGGCTGTTTGCTGACCAGCCCTTGATGATGATGATGATCCGACGACGATGGTTGGAAGTTCAACGATGACGTGGCGATATTCGTAGCGTCCACCATTACATTGCTGAACAACGGAGAAGAGAAGGAAGTAGACGACGAAGCGATGTTACCAAACGGCGATGTTTGAGGCTTCTGAGCCGAGGGACGCAAGGGGTAGAAAGGCCCTTCGTAATGAGAAGCCCCACCGGACCGGATAGCCGAGCCGGGGCTGAAGAGATCGAGGCGGCGAGAGAACGTTAAGCCCGAAAAAGGCGGCGCGGGGATCCCGGTGAATTCCTGCACCATTGCCCGGAAATTCGAAGTGTCCGTGGTCAGGACCGTCGTCGGCGCTCTCCTCGAAGCTCTTGCCCGCTTCTTCGAGTTCCGACCGACTGTCGTTTGAGCTGCAGTAGTCGATGCAGCAGCAGCAGTAGTACCCGATCTCAATGCACCAGTAGTAGAAATATTGTCGTTTTGCACTAGAGGTTGTTGTAAGTGAAACGCCGGGGATGGACCTGCAGCGGCGTATTGATGGGAAGCTGAAGATGAAGAAGATGGTGGGCCCAGCTGGTAGAGTTGATGATGATGGTGATGATTGGCTCTTAGGCCGTCTGATCTAGATCGTAGAGTGGCAGTGGAAGCCATGTCAAGATTTAGAAGGAAATTGGGGTTTGATGATGAGCTTGGTTGGAGAAAATTGGCGGAAGATGGCGAGAGATCGAAGAGGTGATGGGAAAGAAGGTGCGAAGTGTCAGAAGTAGGAGATGGGTTTGATTCGGAATTAGAGGCAAAGTGGTGGTGGTGGGTTGAAGAAGAAGGGTTCAAAAAAGATGGGATTGATTCGGTTCTAGAGTCGTACTCTTCATCTCCACTTGAAGACATGCTTCCACTGTTACCAGAATCCATGGCTCTCTATATTTCTTGGAATTACAGAAGAAGTGTGAAAAGAATTCAAAGAAATAAGAAAGGAATAAACAGATAGTATAATACTATACTTGTATTAATATAATATAGCTGAAAACCTGGAAAGGATCAAGTCATGAAGAAGGGAATGGAATATTATTGGAGGGATTTTTTTTTTGTAGCTTAGAGAAGTGAGAAGAACAGCATATACAGCTTTTTTTCGTAGGAGCTAAATCATCAGGAGAGGAGTAGTACCCCAGACAAGATCTTTTTTTAAAAGCCTGATCTAGAACAACGATTGAAAGCAAAAATATTTTCCTTGTCTTTCTTTCCCTTGGAAACCCAAAGTGTGTTTTTTTTTTTTTTTTTGAATGAAAAGAAGAGAAAGGACGGGAAAAAAAAGGAGATAGTTTAAAATAAGATACGTGTGGAGCTAGATCTTAATTATGGCTACTCAAAGGGCCTGATGATGAAGAGATGTTTGAGTAGAGAGCGGGTGTGATCTCCTTTTTGATTTCTGAGCGTGATCGGAAACTTTTTTTTTTTTTTTTCACTTCTCTTTTGCGTTGTGTTTTGAGCTAGGGTGGAGAGAGAGAAAGGAGGAGAGGGGAGGCTTTCAGAGAGGGAAAAGGGAAAAGAAAGGATAGAAAGGGAAAGTTTATTTAACCTTTGTGCTCAGATTAAGAGGGCCTCAAAAGTTTAGAAATATCCTCTAGAGAATTCAGGGTCATGGTGGGGTCGCCATCCGGAGTAGAGAAAAAGAGGTGCCGGTGGCTGGCAACGGGTCAAACTCAAAGTGAATGAGAGAGAGAGGGGTTGGCCAATGTGTTATGAGTATGAAAGGAAGAAAGTGATTGAAAGGTTTTAGAAGCATGGAAATGTGGGAAATACACCCCATTAATATATTTCTATACGAGGGGAGAAATTAATAAATAAAGAATAAATCATACTAATATCTCTTATATTATACGTAAATTATACTGATACTTTTTGAACAAAAACTAATCATATTAGGACCTCTAAAACTTAACTTTGTTAAATTTTTATATGAATTGATAAAAATATCCCATCAATTTCAGCTATTAATCTACAAAATTTAATCCTAACTATTGCTTTTAAACAAAAAGAACTTAACTAAACTCAACCTAATCAGGCCCCTCCATCCTCCTCCCAGCCTCGTAGTAGCCCCTCAGCTCCCTCCCCTTGAGACCCCCTCCTCCAGCCCCACATCAACGTCAATGCGCCTTACCCCGTGCCAACTCCACCCCCACCCACCAAGGCCCTCCCCTCTCCCTCCATTTCTCCCACCCGACGCCCCTCCTCCCCATGATGAAGCTGGTCGCTCGCTCTCTCTCAATCAATCTATCTTGCTCTCTCAATTGATATGGAGCGACTAGGATAGGGTGGGTTAGTTTGGGGGCGACGGTGTAAGGAAAGTGGGAGGCGCGACAGGGGTTAAGTGAGGGCACAAAGCTTAACTCTCATTTGTGGGCCGACAGAGGTGAGCGTCCAACACTGACAAGGGTGGGGGCGATGGGGGGTGAATGGGCGATGAGGCTGCGTGGCTCTAAGGAGGAGGGCCGATAGGTTGGGGGGCTCGAATGGGTTGGCTGGGGCGATAAGTAGGGTGGCTTGTGATTGGTTGACACTAGGCTATTAGTCACTGGTGAGGGCAAGGGAAGATAGTTTGTCGTGCGAAGAGGGCGCAATAGAAATGATAACAATTTAGGTTTGGTGGGGGGGGGGGGGATTTTGATAAATGACTTTATGAAAAGCCTTTTTGGACAAACGGCCTCTCTTTTTTTGTATCAAAAAACAAGTTTTTTGGATAGGAAAACAACTCCATTTTTTTTCCATTCTATTGAGGTTCCTTTGCTCACTACAATTCTTTTCCTCTTTTTTATGAAAAAAACTGGGACAATTTTTCTGCCCAAAAAAGCCTGTTTTTTAGTGCAAAAAAAAGAGAGTCCATTTTCCTAATTGAAAATTTTTTTTGGCCTTTTTTTCAAATTTTCCCATTTAGGGGAGGGGGGGACGAAGGGCTGTGGGGTTGTTGGGTTCTAGGTTTAGTTAATTTTTGTAAGGGCTAAAATGTTTAGTTTTTTGTATAAATACTATTTTTATTTTTAGATTTTAAAGTTTTATGATCAATATTTGTTTTTTATTTATGTTTTTATGGTTGAAGGGGTAATTTTAGTATTTTAAACAAAATTAACGGTCAATTAACAGTCGACTAACAAAGAAGGTATTTCTGTAATTTTTTTGAAAAGTTAAGGGTGTTAATGTAATTAGCTTTGACTCAGCAGATGTTACTGTAATTTAGGTAAAATATAAGACGTATCAGTATAATTTATCCATAAATAAATCGCGAAATTCCTTGCAACATGTGATGGTGATGGCATCACGACAAGAGAATGATCTATAAGGATTATCTTCATTATTTTCAGAGATCGATTTTTTACGTTTATAGTGAGGCTGTAATTATGCCTCTTAATAGGCGTGCCAAACGTGGTTATAACTTGAGGTTATAATTTTAATAGATTCTTTTTAAGGCATTAGATGAGCACGTGAAGACACTACAAATTTTTTTTTTCTAGAAGAAAAAATCATAAAATTCCTTTGAAAAAATATATGGGTCATGTGTAAAAATGAAACAACAAATAACAAAGAAGAGGCATAAAGGAGAGAATGCGGGCTCACAATTAGTATCAATTGGGTAAACCAGAAGTGAACAAAACCACTATTTTGTTACCAGGCATTACTTTTAAAGCTTCTCCTCCATGTTTACACCACCAACCAACAGTTTTGAAGAGGGGACCAGCATAAAGCTCAAAGGTAAAATAAAATGGATTTCAATAGGGGGGATGCGTTTGGTACGACTGCTTGAGAGGATGAGAGCCATGGAAACCAAATATAATTTCATTTTAACGAAAAATAAAAAAAAAAACAATTCTCTAAATCTTTAACCAGGTCAAAGTTCAAACATGAACCTTCAACTGCTATGAAATTGGGAGCAAAATAATAATAATAACAAAAGAAAAAGAAATTAATAATAATAATAATAATAATAATAATTCATAACAAAAGAAAAAGGAATTGAAAAATTCTACACCGGGCGCAAAATGGACTCATAACTAAATAAAACTTTATCAAATTTATAATTTTTGATTATGTCATAATTTTTATATTATCTGATGTTTAGAAATTTGTTTAGGGTGTTTGGTAAGCATAATTAGAACTAACTTTTTTCTTAAAGAATAGTATAAAGTTCTCACATGTTACAGTAAAAAATAAAAAAATTGTCACAATATAAAACTCTTATATGCTATTGTCTTTTAAACCAAAAACTTGATTCTAAGCATGCATGCTAAACAACCGCATAGTGTTAAAAATTATGAGGGGCCATTTGGGAATTGGCTCTGCAAGTGTCGAAACTAGGAGAGATTTTCAGCGGCATCGACATTGTAAAAAAAGTTAAAATAATTTTTTCATTGGAGAATGGATATGTTAAGTTTTTCTTACAAAACGATGACATAATCAAAACTAGTGACGGTACAAATAAAATTTCACACAAAAGTTAAACAATAAAATTAAAATTATAAGACGTGAATGGGGGCAGCATGTGCCTTCAGTCACAAGCATGTGGCTATTGTTTATCCCAATCTCACGAGGTCGGGTGGGCTTAAATGTCAAATGACAATGCTCTAGAAGTGTTAAAATGAACTTCAAGATTGCACAAAACGATCCTTAATTTTTTTTTTTTTAATTTAAGTACTATTTTTTTGGGGCATTTGACCCGTGGGTTCATGTGGTTTGCAACATACGTTTATATGTACATCGATTAAGATTGTTTTCAATCATGATATAATATTTATTCCTTCACATAGTTTTGAAATTTTGGCCTCTATTTCTTAATTTACTATTTAAGGTAAGTCTATATATGGCATATCTTTGGAAAATTTTAATAACCGTTTATCTGGCAAGCTAGACATCTAGGTCTATAGCAAATAATACAAATAATATTAATTTGTTATCTTAACCTTGATTAACATTACTTGTTATATTACCTTACCCTCACTTCAGCGCTACCTAATATTAATTGCTCATCAAGACGAGCCAAAAATAAAAAATAAAAAATCATAGTTTCGTGTATGATATGCTGCTAAATTCCTTATCAAATTAGATTTCACAATTAAAAGATCACGTGTAGTAGAAGTCCTCCTCATGCTATTTTTTCCCCTTTACTATTGCTGGCTATGGCCTCATGTCCTCAATTAATTCCATAAAACAAAGCCGCGATTGCTTTATAATAATATTCAAATGACCCAATTGAATTCCCTCACATCTTCCATTTCTACACGAAATATATTTTGTGTGATCTGTATTTAATTGAAAAATTGTGTGGTCTGATTTTGTACCAATCTAGTTGCCGCTTTCACACACGTCATAACCTATATATATCCTTAATCGTTCATATGTACAATAATGGATTTAGGGTGTCAAAAGCTGTGGGCGTGATGAATGTCTAAGCTTCAAATGAGCCCAAAATAAGGGTATTATTGTTATTATTATTATTATTATTATATATTGTTCTCTGCTTCAGCAAATTCTTTGGATAAATTTTAAGTATCAAATTTGCTCCACTATAGTGGAAGTTACACTGGTTGGTGTATTGTGTTCAATATATATATATATATATGTGACACCCTTTTTCATGCTTCGTCTGAAAGCAATTTTGTGCACGGTGACTGCAGTCTAGAATTAATAAAGGATTGGTGGCGCCATATACCTTTTGGAGACGGGGACTAATTCTATGAACATGTGCTTAAAGCGACATCCAGACATGACATTGGCTATATCTTTGCTTTTTCTACGTATGTCGGCAGTTGCTTCAAAAATTTTGCTCCATTTTATGTATTTCTTATTTGCTTACACAATATGTTTATGTATTTATTATTCGAGTTCCTCGCCCTTTGTCTCTCTTTCTGATTGACTTTCAGGAAAGCTATCTTTTTTTTTTTTGAGTAAGTGATATATTGTGCAGTGCTCTTCAAATTGACTATGCCCCATACACTATGCTTTTAACCGACAAAACTCGTAGTCCTCTGAAAATTACAACGAAAAAACGACATGTCAGTTTTATCGCTATACATATGACGCATTAAAATGAACAAAAGACGGTGTCGTCTCAGTCCGTCGTTTGATCTGGAACAAGAAACGACTTGTCTTTTTTCATTTGTTAAAAACGACATGTCGTTTTGGAGGAAAAAGAGCAGCCTACACATGTCGTTTGAGTAAACTTATTGTCGTTAATATTTAATGTTTTTCCTAAATTCTACGGACTCAGATTTTATACAGGTTTCAAATTTCAAAAAGACATGTTCGTAAAGTCCTTTTACGAACATAAATTGAGGGGTCAGTTTGCGAAGTACCTCTTTTGTGGTTCTGTTTTTCAATTTTATAACTTCTACTAGAAAGTTTGAAACATATTACCTCCAATAAATATGAAGTTGACACTATTATTTTCAAGTATTTTAGGTTAAGAATTGGTGGATATGTGTTATTTAAAGGTATTTTGATTTTTTTAGCTAAGAAAAGACATAGATTAAAAGAGGAAAACAACAGTAGAATATAATAGTGGCAGTAAAAAAAAAAAAGATACACCACCAAATTCACTCCAAATTGAGGAGAAAAACTATAACAGCCACATGGAGTTTCTAAACATATCATACTCGCTTGGAGCTCAAACTAGATGCACATCGTTTTCATTTCCTGGCAATTTTGGTATTCAAATCTTTTCTCTATTTACAAAAATAGTTTCTGCAAGCACTGGCGTATGAATCCATTTTCATGAAGCCTTATAGAATTATTGTTTGTTGGGCGGTGTTAGCGTTCTTATAAAGCTTTCTTCATCGGAGGCCTCATAATTGTCGCTGTCAAGACAGCTGTGGAAGCAGAACTTGAATTCGAAAAATAAACTCAGAAACTACAACAAGAATTACCAAGAGGCAAAATCACACACAAAGAAAGAGACATAAAATTTACAAAGGTTCGATCTTATAAATCTACTTCCTCTTGAGAAAATCACCACAACTGTCCTTAAGCTTGACTAATGGAGAATTTACACACTCTTGCCTTTTACAGAACTCTCATAGATTTCCTCTCTAAAGGAAGAAAAATAGAAGAAGAAAGATGAGGTTTTGTTTTTCTCTCTCTGATTTCACTCTTGTATAGACTTCCTAAAAGGGCTTATAAGAATAGCCGTTACAAGCTACCCAATCCCCTGTGTACAAATCACTCAACTCATAACAGTCTAAATCCATCCAATCTAAAGTTGACACATCAGACTTGAAACATCTAATTATTTGCCAATGTACTAACAAGTCTCCACGTTTGGCTATAATTAGTTAGCTTTCTAGTTGTTCATTTCTTTTATGGCCTTTGCTAGTTCCCAATGACCTAGACCAAGTCCAAGCAGTGCTTGAACTTGGCTGCTGGCAGTGCTTTAGTAAGCATATCTGCTGGATTCTCCTTTGTATGAATCTTCTGAATCTTCACTTGATTGCTGGCTACAATATTTCTAATGAAATACAGTCAAACATCTATATGCTTGGTTCTCTCATAATACATTTGATTCTTACTTAAATGTGCAGCACTTTGATTGTCACTGCTTATCTTCACAGACTTCTACTTGAAACCCAATTCAGATGCTAGACCTTTAAGCCATAAAGCTTCTTTTATTGCTTTAGTTGCAGTAATATATTTTGCTTCTGTGGATGAAAGTGCTACTACAGGCTATAAGTTTGCTTTCCAACTTATAGTGTTTCCACCAAATTGAAAAATATAGCCTGTAAGAGATTTCTTGCTATCAATGACACGAGCATAATCTAAGTCCATGAACCGCTCAATCTCATTAGTAGAATCTTTCAGACTCCCATATAGTAATCCAATGGGTACTGTACCTTGTAGATACCTTAATATCTATTTAACTCCTTTCCGATGTTCCTTGCCTGGTTTAGACATGAATCTGCTAACTACACTAACTACATAATACTTCCCATAGCATTGGAAAAGGTATTCCTGCCATTTGTTCAGTTTCTTGGTCATGCTTTAGGGACCGACTTACTGATAGTTTAAAATGTTGAGCCAAAGGTGTCATAACAGTTTTGGCCTTATCTATTTTAAACTTGTCAAGTACCTTTTTTAGGCGTTTTTTTGAGATAAAAACAAGGTTCTATTAGACTTGTTCCTCTCAATCTCCATTCCTAGCATGTGTTTAGCGGTCTCAAATCTTTCATTTCAAATTCATCAGGTAGTTGTTGCTTAACCATAGCAATTTCATGCTTATCTTTGGAAGCAATAAGCATAGCATCTACATAGAGTAACAAATAGATGAATGAACCTGATTTGGAAGGTTTGAAGTAAACACAACTATCATAAAGGCTTCTTATGAACCCTGCCTTTTCTTTAAAGATGTAAAATCTTTTATGCCATTGTTGGTGATTGTTTCAACCCATATTCTAATTTTTTAAGAAGGCACACCTTATCTTCTTCCTTTGACTTCAAAACCTTTTAGTTGTGTCATAAAAATCCTTTCTTATAATTCACCATGGAGGAAAGCAGTTTTGACATCCAACTGCTTTTACTTAAGATTCTGATTTGCCACTGTAGCCAATAACAATCAAATGGAGCTCTATTTTACTACAGGAGAAAACACTTATGTGTAATCAATACCCTCCCCTTGAGTGTATCATTTAGCCACTAATCTGGCTTTGAATCTTAGTATCTGAACTCCTAGAATTCCTTTCGTCAGTTTGTAATATACATTTACATCCTACTAATTTATGCACTTTAGGTTTATCAACCAAATCCCAGGTTTTGTTTTTCTATAAGCATTGAATCTCTTCTTCCATAGCACCTATCCGCTTATCAGCTTCTTTACATGAGACTGCCTGAGAATTGGTTATTGGCTCCATTTGACTCACTTCTATGGTAGTTGTAAGTGCATAAGAAATCATTTCAGCAAAACCATATCTTTTAGGTGGTCTTATATTTCTCTTTTGTCCGTCTCTTATCAAATTGTAATTCCTGGAATCTTATTGTGTTGGTTCTTCTCTTAGCTGTAGTTCTTTATCACAGTCATGTTCTTCATCTGTAGTGGCTTCAGTTTGGTATGTAGCTTTTACTTGCTCCATCTCAAGTTCCAAACTGTAATTGTTTGGAAATTTATTGATTTCCACTGTTTGTAGCTCCATGATGTCTTTGTAAAATAGTTCTTCATTAAAAACCACATCTTTACTTATAAATGTCTTGGGATACCCTGCCTCAATACACTAGAGCTTTTAGCCCATAACTCCCTCAGGATGGCCAAGGAAAACACATTTCTTGGCTCTTGGTTCAAGCTTCCCTTAGTTTATATATGCATAGGCTATACACCCAAAAGTCCTCAAGTTTTCATAATTTGCAGGATGACTTGACCACTTCTCGATTGGTGTTTTCAAATCAATTGCAGATGAAAGGCATCTGTTTATCAAAAAACTAGCTGTAACTACAGCTTCTGCCCAAAATGTTTTAGGCATTCCAACAATTGATAACATACATCTGACCTTTACCAGATTGGTCTTGTTCATTTTTTTTGCAAGACCATTTTGTTGAGAGGTTTCCCTGACTGTTAAATGTCTTGCAATGATATATTCACCACAATAATGGTTAAACCAATCACTACAGAATTCCAGCCCATTGTCTGTTCTAAGCCTTTTAACCTTTTTCTCTGTTTGAATTTCAATAAAGACCTTCCACTTCTTAAAGGTTTCAAAGGCATCATTCTTGTTCTTTAAGATGTAAACCCATAATCTTCTAGAGTAGTCATCAATTAAAGTCAAGAAATATCTGCCCCTTCATGAGACGCAATTCTCGATGCCCCCATAAATCAGAGTGAATGTAATCACGAGCTCCCTTTGATCTGTGTATTCTAGTACCAAATTTAACTCTATATGCCTTCCTAAATATATAGTACTCATAGAATTCTAATTTGGTTATTTTATCACCTCCTAGAAGACCTTATTTGCTCAGTTCATTAAGACCTCTTTCACTAATGTGTCCCAACCTGTTGTACCACAGAGGTGACTTTGACATATTCCTCCCTGTTGCTGCACCTGTAGATCCTGTCTCCACCTTACCCTGGAGTACATACAAACATGTTCTAAGCTTCCTTTCAAGACAACCATTGACCCCTTTAGGACCTTAAAAACTCCACCTTGAGCCTTGAAACTGCATCCTGTTGAGTCTAGCATTCTAGTGAAATCAAATTCCTCTTTAGATCAGCCACATGCCTTGCGTCTTGAAGTACTTTAACTGTACTATTTGAAGTCTTTAACTTAATTGAGCCAATGCCTACAATTGAGCACTGCTGATTGTTGCCAAGAATTACTTGTCCACCATTAACATTTCTGTACTGAGAGAACCATGCCTTGTTTGGGCATATCTGAAAAGAGCACCCTGAGTCCAAAACCCACTCATTCTCTTCTGACTTATCAGTTACCATCAAAACCTCTACACTCTTATAACCATTAGAAAATATATCAGCTTCACCAAGATCCTTATTGAATGCCTTCCTTTTCCTTTCTGGACATTTATTTTTGAAATTCCTTGATTTATGACAAATGAAACAATACTTTTCAGCCTTATCTTTTTGTAGTTTCTTGTTTCTTGGAATCTCTTTGTCTTATTTCTGTTTAGTAACTAACCCACCCCAAAATTCTCAGTAGAATAAGTTTTCTTATTCAATACTTTAGACATAAAGGCATATTATACCTCTTTACATATAAGGGTTTCTCAGCCATAAAGCATTGTATCTTTGAAATTTTCATACATTTCTAGGATATATCTCAACAGGAATAGGGCTTGACCTTCATCCTCCACCTTGATGTCCATATTCTCAAGATCCAATATGATCTTGTTTAAATCATCTAAATGGTCTTCAGCCGCTCTCCTCGGTGACATTCTGAAAGTATATAGTCTTTGTTTTAGAAAGAGATGATTAGCTAGAGATTTAGTCATGTACAGAATTTTCCAATTTCACCCAAATCGCTATAGCACTCTTCTCTTCAACACTTCTCTCAAAACCTTATCTCCAAGGCACAAAATTAAGGCACTGTGTGCCTTTAAGAGAAGATCCTTCTTTTCTTTTTCAAATAACGTTGTCGGCAGATTGCTCTCTCTAGAAAGAGCATTTTCCAAGCCTTGTTGAACCACCAAAGCCTTCATCTTCAATCTCCAGAGACCGAATCATTCTTCCCTAAGAATTTCTCAATATTGAATTTATCTATTCCCATCTTGATCAAGAACTCAGGCTCTTATACTAGCTTGTAGAAGCAAAACTTGAACCCAAAGAATAAACTCAGAAACCACAGCAAGACTTACCAAGAAGCAAAATCACACGCAAAGAAAGAGATATAGAATTTATAGAGGTTCGATCTTTTAGATATACGTCCTCTTGGTAAAATCACCACAACTGTCCTTAAACTTCACTAATGGAGAAATTACACACTCTTTGCTTTTACAGAACTCCCATAGATTTCCTCTCTAAAGGAAGAAAGATAGAAGAAGAAGAAGAAAGATAAGGATTTTTTTTTTCTTTCTCTCTGATTTCACTCTTATATAGACTTCCTAAAGGCCTAATAAGAATAGCCGTTACATGCTACACAATCCCTTGTATACAAATTACTCAACTCATCACAGTCTAAACCCCCTATCCAATCTAATGTTGATACATCAGACGTGAAACATCTAATTATTTGCCAATGTATTAACAACGGCTGATAAGCCCAAATCCGTATCTCATTTGCCAACATCCACAAGAATCATCCCTGTGGCTGGTCCATATGCTTTTTTGTTTCTATATGCCTCTATGGACTGTCGTTTCTGTAAGCTTTTACGATATTATCATTTCCACTTGTGGCATTGTTGTTTTCTACTTTTATTTTATTTTTTTTGCATTTTAATACTTGCATTTTGAAGTTGTTAAAAAATCATGTCTTATATTTAGTATCTTTATATTACTGATTTATACTCAATTTCACATGTTTCCTTGGTCAAATGAACGATTTTAATTGGAAAATAACATTTCAATGCCCAAAATACATCGCATAAAAGGTTAGGTTTAATGTTACAATGGTTTTCAAACTTATGCCATAATTCCACTTTGATTCTTAGCCTTTTAAACGTTCCAAACTTAACCTTAATCATCCGATTTATTTCAGTTTTAGTCCTTCCTATTAATTTAATAGGGTGTTTGGAACAATGGTTTAAATCATTGGTTTAAATTGTAAAACTCTCATATGCTATAATAAAAAGCTACATCGTAAAGCTCTCACATGCTACAGTTCTTAAATCTAAATAGATGGTTTAAACATTCTCCCAAACACCCTCTAAGTATTAATAAGAAAACTTAATTGCGATGCTGATAGAAAATAACTATCTACCGATAGGACGTAGATTATGCATGTGCTCTTGATGGAAAATAACCAAGGCAAACTAATGATTCGAGCTTAAATTTGAGACGTTTTAAAAGTCAATAATCAAAGTGAGATTGACGGTAGATTCAGACTATTTGTGAGATTAACTCAATAGTATATTATGAAGAGATAATAAGGTTAACAATCTAAATCATGTTTAGTATGATTTCTTAATCTCTCAAAATACAAAATACAGGGTATAAAATTAAAAAAAAAAAAAGCCCTTTAAAAAATTTTAACAAGGACAGGAATATCTAAAATATCAGATTTAAAAGTATATGGGGACAGGTTCCTAAAGCATGTAAAGTTTAGAGGATAATGTGCTCAAGATTTAAGAATCTATAGCAAATTAACTATCACTCAATAAAAGAGTTATGTGAAGCCAGGAATCTACAGGACTAGTGAACAATCTATTTAACATAGATGGCTATAGATTTCTAAAGTTTCATAAATCAATGTACGGGTTAGTGCAATATCCATACAATCTTGAGGATACTTAAATAGGGTCATCCCTTAAAATCCAAGAATGACCTACGACAAAAACTCCCTAAACATAAAAAATAATGTGTAGGGGATTATAGTTCACTATTATGCATCATGACCGTGGGTTAAAATAATTTTTTTTCCTCATGTCGGGTTAATTTTTTTTTTTTTTTTTGGGGGGCTCGTGTCGGGTTAAAATACTTGTGAATTGTATGATCATAGACTCATGGAAAGAAGAGAACCACAAAAAAAAAAAAAAAAAAAAAAAAAAAAAAAAAAAAAAATCAACTATACATCAAACTCACAAACACCATTCCAAATTTACAACTGGTCTCCACCCAAAATAGAGTGAAAATTCAGGCTTTAGTTTGGAAACCCAATCAAAATTTAAAACTAGGTAAGGCTGAACTCAACAGAAGATGGCGTCGATTCCAGAAATACAACTTCTCTAGTATTGTTTTTGATTTTTTTACTTTTGTAAAAAAAATTTGAAACACACACTTTTAACGAATATAAAAATGCTATTATTTTTAATTTTTTGGGATAGAATATTTAAACAAATTTATGTTATTTAATGGTATTCTAATCTTTTTAGATGAGAAAAGTGGTGGGTATGGATTAAAAGGAGAAAAGAATGATAAAATATAAAAGTGGCAGTAAAAAAAACTGATTTACTCCAGAAGACATTTTCCGCGTTGAGTCGTTGGGTTCCCGCGTTTCAGTCCCAAAAGTCTAACTTTACGGGGCCCAAAGTGACTATTTGAAGGTGAGTTTCATTTATTTATTCATGCGGAAAAGGGTAAATTTTCATTTATTTATTCATGCGGAAAAGGGTCAAATTTATTTGCTTTCTTTATTTTCTCAATTTGATAAATAATATACTCTCATTATAAATCTTGTATTATGAGCATTTCTTTATCAACATTTATAACTTTTTTCTTTAATTTCCATAATATTTACTAATTGTTTAGTTAATAAAATCATTTTTTATCCTTACAAGTCTTCTTACAAAATTAAAGATGCTATTTATTAATAATTATATTTACCGCGATAAAATTCAAAACAAAACCATTTAGTTACATTTTCCATCTATAAATTCGCACAATTTTAATTCAGAAACGTGTGCTTTGATCAACATTTTTATGATTCGTTTCATGCACCTTGGAAGCTAAGCAAAATGGAAATATTTTTCATGTTCCTCTTGGCTAAATAAGCTTTCCTAGTAACGACCTCCTCAATCCGGAACGGCTTGATCTTCTTATCTAGAAGACTACAACCATCAGATCATCAAATAATATTACCCAATGTTATACGTAGCCGGTACTCATAAGTGAACGTAAAAAAATATATTTAATTAATTAATGCAGCTTGGAAGTATTTAACTAATTTTTCCAGCGTGCCTGCCGCATAAGGTAGTGAATTAGTTATTTTTATTTATTTATTTGTGTACGTAGTATTCATATAAATATACACACACACACACACAACATGCTTGCTTCCGTTAAATCTGCTTGCCAATTATATGTATTATTGAGAATTTCTAAGCTTGTATGGATAAAAACATGAAAAAAGAAATGGAAAAGGAAAAGAAAGAGAATTAAGAGGATGATTTGTATATGGATAAAAGTGTTATAACCCGGAATGTTTTGTCTGTGTTGAGAATTTGATCGATCCCAACGTGAAGCATATCCGCAGAGGGAGGACCAAAGAATAGATTATATGCTTAAACGTGAAGATTGGCCAGCTAGCTTTCAATGGCCTCGGATCACGTGATCAATCTCTTCCTTTTTTTCTAATCTTTACGTAAAATGCACGTGCCCACCCTTTCCACCACCGATACGTATCACTAATTTTTCCCCTTATGCCTTGAGTCCCAAGCCTAGTTAGCCATACGCTGTGTCCTTGAGAAGAACTTCATGTGCAAATGAAACACTTTCCATACCTTATACGTATCACCCTCCCCCTTTTGAGCCTTGCATTCCAAGCCTAAACTCTACTCTACTCGACTCTCTTAGATCTCTAGAGCTCTCTCTCTCTTTCTCTCTCTTTGAGATTTTTACGTAGAGAAGAAGTTTTTGTTACAAGAGAATTCAATGCTATTATCAAATTATAGGGAGTCACCGAATAAATCATATTATATGTCTTTAGTTTTTGGGCTCTCACTTCATTAGCCTATTGACACCTTCTCTTTTTTTTATATAAATTGTACCATTGTATCCTAAATTATTTGTTTTTTTATGATACATTTCAAACTTTGAATCCTAACCAAATGTATCATGACTTTTAAAATCATTAATAACTGAAATCTAATAGCTAACAAGTATTAAAAAACAAAGACAATTCTTGTCACGAAATTCACTCGTGAATTTTCTTATGTGGTGTTTGATAATGTGAGTTAGAACCAAACTTTTGGTTACTATAGTATAAAGCTTTTACATGCTATAGTGCCAAGAAAAAAGTATACAACAGTGTAAAGCTGTCTCATGCTATAGTGTTTTCAACCACAATTGGTTCAAACAATTGGCTCTAACCAATGTTCCCAATTGTCATATTAAGAGTAGAGCTCGTCATTTTAAGGAAAAAAAACCTCAACACGTGAAAAAGAGTCCTTAACGAAAATTAAAAGTAACTATTAAACCTTAATTGTCAACGATTTTATAGTTTAAGGTGCTTTATGCTAATATTAAAAGTTTAAAATATCTTATATAAAAAGTAAATAATTTAAGGTGTAATACTATGATTTAGGGTTTTTTTTAATGGACTACTAATCGCTGAATATGCATGGGGTCCTAACCATGGCCCTTCCGGCAATATAAAGTGTGTGTCTTATATATGATATATCTAAAGGCCAAGCGTTCGGAAAAGTTGCACCGCACCTCTAACACCCGCTTTCTCTTTTAGGTATTTTATGTTATCCGCGTTAAGCTTTTTGTATATATAGAATATGGGGTTTACTCCTGGTAGTTAGCTACTTGTATTGAAAATGCAAAAATCAAATTGTGTCCCTGTATAATGTTGCATAAAATATCGCTAATTATTAGCGTATTTATGATTGTTTATTTTGTTACTAATCCATACTGTAAATTTTCATTATATTGTACGTGTGTACATATGTATTTGGTTAGTTAAATCAGAGACTTATTGATAACATTTATGTAACATATGACCCTAAAATATCGAGTTTTGTGCAATTTTTAGTATATTTGCTTGGCATTTTGGCTTGTCACAGATTCTCATGCAGTTAATTGGATAAGATACAATTTTGAAGACGGCTTGTGATTGAAACTTGCAATCCGTGGCTCTCGGCTTTTAAAAGTCAATGTTCACGTGTCCAAATTGCTAAGATTGTGTGAGAGGCAAGGCATGTTTGATTGAGCAAGATAGGAACAATCATAACACACTGAAATTAATTGCCTCAATTAACTTCATCCCAAAAGAATGGACGACCATTGTTAATTGGGTAATTGGCATCAGGCCATGGGTGGAATGAAAAGGATACATATTCCAACACTCCAACCTAACAACTACTTGACAATCTATTGTGATCACAGTAGAATTAAAAAGCAATGAGAAGCAATTTCTCAAATATGTTCTTTAGCTACCATCTAAATAAGTTCAAATTACATCAGCTCAAATTAAGCATACCGATAAGAGTATAATTAATAGCCTGTTGGGCATTAGTTGATTCTAATTAATTTTTCAGTTAAAAACAGTGTAAAGCTCACATATATTACAGTAAAAGCAAAAAAGTTGCTACAATGTAAAGCTCTCACATTCTTTAATGTTTGCAGTTCTAACCACCATGCCAAACACATGTCCTACAATAGATAATAGAAATTGATAGTGACAGATGCTGCTATGCCACCATCATTATTGGTAATTGGTTTCTTTAATCTTAATCGTTTGATTGCAGCATTTTTTTTTCTTTCCCGCATGTGATTTCTCTACCTTCATTTCTAACATTTGTCTAAATTTTTACAGCTGGGAAGCACGGCTAGCGTTTATGTTTACTAACTTCAATGGGACGTCAAGGTTCTGAAGAAAGCAATTGACATATATGATTAATATTCTTCGCCCTATAAAACCTCCTTTTCGTGTGGCCAATCAAGAGAATTTGAAATATTTGCTACATTTATTCGCTTGTGCAGTTTGTTCTAGTTTTTGAATACAAAGAAGGACAAGGGCGGGGAAAATCAAAATCAATTTAGATCTTTTGCCCCAGAGTTGAGAATTTTGACTCAATCCTTGGCTTTTAGCAGGGTCAGAAAGCGTATGATCCTGCAGGGATTTTTCAATTCCATACGGCTGTGCCCAAGTGCCCACTTTAAAGTGCGTCTTAGATCTATTCCTGTTGTTCCTACCTCAAAGCAAAAACGAGGGATATATATATATATATAACTTCGATGTTGTCGGCAAAGTAATGAGAGTGCATGTTTATATGTGACAAAATTTGTTCTCTAAGGATAATGAGAAACACATGGTACAGCGACATTGCTTCTTAGACCTTTTTATGTGCTTTTTTCCTGGATCCACCAAAATCTAAAATTGCTCTATTTAATGCGCTCATCATTGCATTCTCAAGATTTTTGCACAGCTTTTTTTTTTTTTTTTTGGTACAGCGCTTGTGTGACAATCCCCGGCCATCCGCTTGCATATCATTCCCAAAACCTACGCATTTATTTCTTCTTCTTCTTCTTTTATAAAAAAAATTATGTCGGAACAAGCAATTTTGTTCTTATTCGGAACGTGACAAACAATCTTATAATTTTATTAGGCAAAGTGCATAGGTTCACAACCCAAGTTTTGTTTTCCCACATGAATCCATATGAAATCTTCATACAAATAATTCTTCATGAATTTGTTGTATTTTCTATAGAATATAATTTAACCTTGTTTGGGAGCACCATTGGTACTTGCGATTCTAATTATATTCTTGAACGCTGGTTAAAATTTATTACAGAATCTTAAAACCCCTCTTTGAACTTGAGAATGTTTATATACCGACCATGCTATTGATTCTTCTAATAACGAATGAATGATTGGAGGAAAGTCAGATTGTATTGATGACCGTCTGACCAGATTTGTTTGAGAAATTGTGGGGTTCTTCTTGAGTTTCTCAAGCGGGCACCGACTAATAATAAACACAAAGAGGGCGTTTGGTAGTGGTAGGAATCACTCAGTTTTTACCACAAATTTAGTTATAAACAGTGTAAAGTTTTCACATGTTACAATAATAATAAAAAAAGATGCTACAGTATAAAATTCTCACATGCTACAATAAAAGTAGTTCCCACCACTGATTTCCACCATCCTTCTAAACACCCTAAAAGTTGTAGGCAGACTCAAAGTCTAACAGTCTTCCATACATACATACCCCTTGATATCCCTTTTCCTAAGCACGAATTTCCTCAAAACAACATATATATCTATCAATATATATATATATATAGAGTGGAATTTTATGTTGCATGAGGACAACTAAAAACATATACCAAACCCCTTAAAAGAAAAAAGAAAGAAAGGAAAAGAGAAGAAAATAAATGAAGGCCGTCTAGAAAAGTTTACAGCTGGTCATCATTCCAGTGTGGTCCACGCCAAACAGTCCTTTAATTGCCGTCTGTTTAATTAGTACTGTTCCAAATCATCTATTTTCTTGTCAAAGCCGGTGGTTGTTGTTTGGAATAAACACTAATTATATTCACCAACTAGGTCTACTTGGGTCACGCGATTCCGATTAAAAGCGGTTTGTTACATGCACTTTTCTTTTTAATTATAAGACATCACAATAATTTCTTGATTAGACTAATAGGACATTTTTTTGTCAATTGGGTTATGCTACTGGTGGTATTTTTTCCTTTTTTTTTTTTCAAATTTCAAAATTCATAATATAACCCAAGAATAATTTTTAATAAGGCAAGGGGAAAATTTAAAGAGCTATTTGGCAAAGCTATCAATATTCTCTCTCTCTTGCTCCTTGTAATTAGGCCAATCATGTTTTTAACTTTAGTTACTTTTGTCTTGTCCAATAGTATTATTAGTGTGACTAAATCCCTTTGAGGGCAAAGATTTTGAAGAGTCACATCCTTGAATTTGCTGAAAAGCCATATACTTGGTCGGTTCAAAGAATTGAAATAAGCCTCCTAGATATCATGGGTTCTTTGGTAAATGGATTGCAATTACTTTGATTTGAATTATTTTGATTTGAGTTATATGATTTAAATTGTTATTCGAATTAATGTTTAGATATGCATTTAAAGTGTTAATATAAATAATGAATAAAATTAAAATTTGTATTTAGATAGATAGTTAAAAAAAATTTAGTTTATTAACAAATCTAATAAAATCTTAATATTAATGATATAAAAAAATATGCAATATTGATTTTAATTTATTTCCCTCTTCATTAAGTATGCAACGAAAGAAGAATCGTTTCAGTTGAATATCAAATAAAAAAATTACGGCTTTTTTTCCTTTAAATATATAAGAAAAAATTTTAACTTTTACTGTTGCAAATATATTTAAGTGGAAGAGTTCAATAGAGGGTTAAAACTCTAAAACTTAAATTTAAAAGATTTATTTGATTTAAATTTTAAAAAAAACAAACAAATATTTAAAAGATTTTAAATATTTGAATCTAAATAGTTGGCCTAATAAACAAAACAAAACCTATATACCAAACTCGTAGACATTTTCAGCGTTGAAATTTGAAATAATAAAAGGAGAAATGTGATAAATGTAGGTGAATAGGAAATGATGAAAGAGGACCGCAAATTAATAGTTGAATTTACAGCATGATGTATTTAACAAGACATTGACTCCTAAATATATTGCATATAATTACCTTTCAACAACAATTTTGACTGATAGAAGTATGACCGTTTTATTTATTGAGTAAAAGATTCGACAAGCAATCATATTTCAAGTCCTAAATGAAAATCACCTCCGTTTGTCAATATTAAACAGTATTTAATTTGTTAATTTCTATCAGGTGGTTAATCATTATTGTTTAACACTAGAAAAGCCTTTCAGCATTTTTAAGATATTCTTGACCCTACCTAATTCTCCCCATAGCCCTAAAAAGATAAAGTTGATTTCTTGGAAGCCACTCTAGGAGGGCTATCAATTTATATGTGTGTGTGTACATGCCTGGAGAGTGCGTTGAAACACACAACTTCTTCATAGACAAGCCATCCATTGTTTATTTTTTCCTCCCTTCATTATTTAATTTCCAAATTTCCCTAACTCTACCATATTCCTTCATGTAGTTTTATTCAACCACAAATTCCATTTCTTAACACATTTCTCTCATATTGTATTCTTCATTTTCCTTTTTGTGTCATTTCAACATTTCATAGCTACCAAGAGGAAGAGAGTAATGGCGGAGATTGACAATTATAGAGTGGACAATAACTTGGGGTGTGGCTTCATGGGAGGGATTTTCCAGCGCTGGAACCATCGGCCAAGAAAATCCCATGTACATTCACTACCTGCAAGTGGTACTAAAACACCATTAAGTTCTGAAAACCTGAAGAAGTCTCCAAGTCAGAGTTCCGGAAGGAGAAGAAGCTGCTCTGCAGACCAAAACCCTGCCATTCTACACAACTTAAGCTCAGCTAAACAACCTCTTTCAAAGTCAGACCAAAACGCCACCAGAATTCCTCCCTCGGATCATCTGAGGACCATAAATTCTCAGCGAAAGGTCCAAGGAATTAGGAGAATTTCTGATGCCGCGAGAAGCTCAACATCATCCTCCAATGGTTCGGGACAAAACCATGACTCAGGAGAAGAGAGAAAGCTGAAAAGGGCATCGACACCAAACTCTCTTGAGCTAAGCAGGATCGTTGCGGAGCCTGATAGCAAAGCTCTAGTCAAAGCCTCTTCTACAAGTGCTATTGTTTTAGGACACATGGGAAACTTGAGGCAGCCAGGAAGAAGGAGTTCTCTGGCGAGCAATAGTCCTAGTTCTGCGTCTAGAGCTATTTTAGCTCTTTCTAGGAACCTTCAAGAAGTGAACTCCGCGCCTAACAAGAATGGCTATGGAGGTGGGAACAATATAACTATGGGAAACATTATGAGAAGGAATAGTTGGAGCGATGATTTTTGGGGTTTTTCGAATAAGATAGGCCCCGAAGCGTTGAAGAGGATAGGAAATGAGGCCTACAAACAGGGCAGGTTCAAAGAGGCTTTGGATTTGTATGATAGAGCAATTGCTTTGGATTCAAACAAAGCAGCTTATCACAGCAACAAGAGTGCCGCGTTGATTGGCTTAGGCCGTCTTGTCGAAGCGGTGTTCGAAAGTAAAGAGGCCGTAAGGATCGATCCTTCATATCATAGAGCACATCATCGGTTGGCAACATTGTATATCAGGTATCATTCTATTGTGATCCGAAGAAGATTAGTCTAGATGAGAAAAGGAAATGAAACTCCTTGTACCATACTTATTATTATTTTTTATGTGTCATCCAGATTGGGAGAAGTTGAGAAAGCATTGCATCACTACAATCATTCAGGCTCCTATTCTAACTCAAAGGATGTAGACAAAGCTCAAGCACTTAAAAAATGCCTTGTCAATTGCAATGAGGCTCGGAAACAGCAAAAGTGGAATGCTTTGCTAACAGAGACCCAATTCGCAATGTTGTCCGGCACCAATTCGGCTCCATTGGTTAGATAGTTTTTTTTTTTAAAAAAAAAAAATCTCTTTTAATGCTTGTATTATGCCAAAAAAATTTATTATTTCGTTAACCAGATAATAAAATCTTATATATAGCTCATTTGGGTTTTGTTTGCATGTGAAAAGGTGTTTGCTCAACAAGCTGAGGCCTTGCTGAAGCTTCTGAGACATGAGGAGGCATACACCACCTACAAAAAGGGACCCAATTTCAGCATTCATCTTTGCACGAACTTCTTTGGCATGGCTTATACTGCTTATTTTTTGATGATTGGATCCCACGTTTACTTGGCCGCTGGCAGGTTAGTGACTCTAAACTACTTGATAAATGATTCCCTTAAATAAAAAAAAAAAATTACTTATTTGAAAAATATTTAGCTCGTGTTAAAAATTCATGTTTGTCTACTTTAATCATACCACATTAAGGTTGGTCTCCCGCAATTTTGTTCCGATTAAAGGCTTAGACATCCACCATTTGCATTTAACAAAACACCTCAATTCTTCAAGGAGTCAGAGACATTTCCAAATTAGGGGCAGAATCATTATCCTGTGGACTTAAAACTAATTTAAGTACAATCAAACATTAGTAAGTGGTCCAGGTTTGAATAGCACCCATAACAACAAAATTAAAAAAAAAAAAAAAAATTCCAAATCCTCTTGTTTTAAAGTTTTTTTTTTTTTTTTGGCTCTTTAAGTTCTTGTTCTATTCTATGATAGCACACTGATCATTACTAAGTATTTTTGCTTTTTGTAGGTTTGAGGATGCTGTTGCGGCAGCCCAACAAGCAGCAAAACTAGATCCAAACAACTTTGAGATCGGCATGGCAGTAAAGAGAGCCCGAGCCGTCTCGTTGGCACGGTCAAACGGTAACCTTCTCTTCAAGGCAGAGAAGTTCTCGCAAGCATGTATTGTGTACAGCCACGGACTAGAGGATGATCTGCACAACTCCGTTTTACTATGCAACCGAGCGGCTTGTCGCTCTAAGCTTGGACAATTCGAAAAGGCCATCGAAGATTGCACTGCAGCTCTTAATGTCCAGCCTTCTTACAGCAAGGCCAGGCTACGCAGGGCAGATTGTAATGCCAAGGTAAGCAAGTCTCGTTTTGCTGTTTCTATCGGTCAGGTGTTTACTAAAACACTGTATAACGTACAGCCATTTTTTTTAAAAGAAAAAAAAGCCCTTGAAAATTGGTGGAGTTATGTGTAGATTTATTTCTAGGTTGATGTCTGCAACCATTATAAAAACCAAGTTTTAACCAATTGAAAGTTTATAGAATTTTGCACGAGTTCTGTTATAATAATTTGTGGGGACCAACTAATGGATATGCAAATTTGTGATCGAGAAATAATAATAATAATAGTGATCATAGCATCACTCTAGGAGCAAACCATAAACCATCAATTATTGACACCATAAACCATTAATAAAACATCAAATATCACTTTTACATAAAATTGCCCGAATCCTTGTATAATAATTTGCGGGTCCCAAAGATTGAACATAAAAAAATTGTGATTGACAATAATAATAATAGTAATAACAATTATTATTGTCATTATGATTCTTATTGTCAAATTATAACATCACTCTATGAGCAAACCAATAAATAATTGACAGTTTTTTGTTCTCTTGTTTATTTATGTGGGAATAGTTGGAGAGATGGGAAGCTTCAATCCAAGACTATGAAGTCCTAATAAGAGAAACTCCAGGGGATGAGGAAGTTGGAAGAGCTTTGTTTGATGCCCAGCTCCAGCTCAAAAGACAACGAGGAGAAGATATTAAGGATATGAAATTTGGATCGAACTTAGTTTTTATCTCCAGCAATGACCGTTTCAGGCACATTGTTACCTCGCCTGGTAATTTTTTTTTATTATTATTTTTTATTTTTTTTAGGCACAGAAGAAAATACTGGGCTAAAAGAATGTAGGAAGAAACTAACTGCTTCTGAAGTATTGTCAGGGATGTCTGTGGTGCTGTTTTGTAACAAATCCAAACAAAAAGGAGTTTTGCAAGTCCTTGAACAAGTTTGCAAGAGATTCCCATCTGTCAATTTCCTCAAGGTTTGTTTTGCTAACACAAAATAAAAACCACACTTCTTTAGACCGAATAATATTGTTTCTTAACTGTATTTTTACTATAGGCAAAAACTATTGCGCTTTAGTTGTTTGATTAGTTTTTTTAGGCACTTTGATTTATTAGTATCCATGTTAAAAATTTTTAACACATGGCACAAAATTACTTACACTTATAAATCAGATTGTTAAAATATTAATACCTATCAATAATGAAAAGGACATTTTCTATCATAGAAATTCGCTATATTTTGTAGTAAATAATTTTGTTTGTGAATGAACTTTTAGGTGGAGGTGGAAGACCATCCTTACTTGGTGAAAACAGAGGGAGTTAGCACCATACCGACATTTAAGATATACAAAAATGGATCAAGGGTCAAGGAAATTCCAGGCAGCAACCATGACTTACTAGAGAGCTCAGTCAAATGGTACAGCAGTTGAAGGAAATCCAGAACACAAATTTCTCCAAAAGCCTAAAACATGCACTTTTTTCTTGTCAGGCATAGACTGAATTGTAGGGGGATATTTACAAATGTCCCTTTTTTCCAAATAAGGTCTTTATCTTTGATTTTTGAATTTGTTTGTAAATTAAAATATATCTAGTGTTTATGTGCTTTTGTGCATCCTTAATCTAGATTCTGCCTCTTACGTTTCGCACGTGCAAGCTTAGTAAACAAGATTAGGTAATAAATTGTTGGCAACGAAATTGCTATGAGATTGATTATTTAAAGCGTTTGTCTTCTTTTTTTATTTATTTACTGTGTGTGATAACCGGAGAGAGTTTGTGTCAGGATAAGTGTTTCTTACTAGCTTCAGTACGAGGAGAATTCTACGGCAGGTTATGGAAGAAAAACAGTAATGCAAATATTTATTTTTTTTTTTTGAAGGAATTGAATTTTCAATAAATTAAAAATTACTACAAACAAAAATTCAAAACGGCCGTCCATTAACCATCAAAAATCTTAGGTATCGAATGTATCCATCAATTATCAATTATAGTGTGGGGATAAATGACATGGTCGAGGACCATGGGGAGAACCCGCTCCTGCTCGACACTACTAATGAAGCTCATTGGTTTGACATCAATCTCTAAAATTGCTAATGGACAAAGCCAATCCACCAGAACTCCCTGATAAAGCTTAAACGAATTCTAATATGCCAAAATCTACGAGCATATATGAAACAAAATGGAAGCGTGAAATGAAATACCTCATGCCATTGCTACTGTATTCTTTCGGTTGTCAACGATGGGTCATGTGGCTGCTTGTAAACCAAGACTATCTTACTTGGAGCTTTTTCAAGTCCTCACAAAACTCAATTGATGGTGTTAGATTCTTAAGAGAGTTTTTTGAACTTGAGGACCCAAGGCTCTGTTTAATACACGGACAAAATTTTTTTCTGTGCAACCGAAAATGCTTCCATCAAACAATCTTTATACTGCTTCAAAAAAATTTAGTTACCAAATTGATTTAATGAGCATAAATATGAGGCCAATAATGTGTAGTCGTTGTAAAGTTTAATTGGTTTTTATTCTTGAAACCGTTGAAGAATAAAACGGTTACACTCCTCACACCCAAATGAGGACACTTATACCCAAGATACAACTCTAGCCGACAAAAACCACATTCCCCACTGCTAACCAGTGGATATCCAAACCACACCAAACTAGGAGGTAGGAAGCCACCTCATTTATTTCATGGACTACAGCAAAACACAACCAGTACAAACAAAAAAAAAACACCAAAAACTTGGAAGCAGCACCCCCAGCACCAGTAGTCCCTCCATCCCCGTCTGGTCTTCGCCTGGTCTAGGTTCCGTCGATCCGTCCCAACGCCCCCCTCCCAGTCCGACCCGAGCTCCAAACAGCTGGGTTGAACCCAGCTACTTCAGACAATACCCGTGCCGCTCCCACCACTATGCCACCCTGCTTCTCCGGCCGTAGCCGACGCCCAGACAGGCCCAACCATCCAGGTCCTCCACGGGTCGGTTTGCCTTCCCCTTTTGGCCACATCAGTGCCCTAGCCCACAGATCGGCATTGAGCCCCCGTGCGAACCTCGATCCAACCGCTAGAACCTCCTCCTTTCTCGCCGGCACAGAGAATCGCCGGCATCCTAGCCACCTCACCCCGGCAGACGATGGAGATCTCCGCTGCCATGAGCTTCTCCTCCAAGCTTGGTCTCTACACAGCCTCCCCCACTCGCGGATCTAAGCTTCAGCGGCTCGCCCGGAGGCGAAGCCGGGCTTTGGACCCGGATTGAGAGGGGGCGGCGTCACACCTCATGGAAGATTTAAAAAACGCTAGCAGAGAGCTTACAATAGAAAGAGAGAACCTAACTTCAAGATTGCAAATTTTTGTGTTGTGTTAACTGTAATGCATATTAAGAGAGTGTAATATGCATTAAACTTTAACTTTGTTTACTTTCTAATTTTGACGTTGTTTTTAACGAGATCTAGCGTTAAAATACACACTACTAGTCCTCCAAAATAATTATAAGGCTTGGAGAATGAATAATAGAGAATTGGTTGAATGCTTTTTTTTTGTGTATTTCATTACCAGAATATGATATCTATATACAAATGTATCATATAATTTTACCTATTTCTAAGGTTTAGAATCCGTGATCTTCTATCAAAGGGATATAATATACACTACTTTAAGAAAGTAAATAAACAGAGATTATGGTAATATATTTACAACGATATTTCTTAATACTCCCCCTTAAGTTGGAAAGTGAATATCATGAAGTCCCAACTTGTTGCATAGACTTATAAATTGATCCTTTCCCAACACTTTAGTAAATACATCCGCTAATTGAGAGTGCGAGGGTACATAAAAAGGACTAATCATTCCGGCTTGCATTTTTTCTCAAACGATGTGACAGTCTATTTCGATGTGCTTTGTACGCTCATGAAAAACAGGATTTGCTGCAATGCACAAAGCTGCCTGATTATCACAAAACAACGGTATAGGAGCTACCAGTGGGACTTTTAAATCCTGTAATATGTAGCACAACCAAGTCAATTCTAAACATATGTTAGCCATAGCTCGATATTCGACTTCAGCTGATGATCTAGAAACATTGGTTTGTTTCTTGGATTTCCATGAAATGAGAGAATTTCCAAGAAAGATGCAATATCATGTAATTGACCGTCTCGTGGTACGACAACCTCCCTAATCTGAATCGTAAAACGCTTTCAGGGCAAGGCTATTGGTGGAAGGTAATAATAAACCTTGACTAGGACTTACTTTGATGTATTTGAGGATTCGTATGGCAGCATCCCAATGAGGTTTTCAAGGTTCTTGCATGAATTGACTTAGTGCACAAACTGAATAGACTATATCAGGCCTTGTGACAATTAGATAGATCAATCTACCTACTAATCTTTTGTATTTAGTTGTATCACTCATTAATACTCCATATGTGGGAGAGAGTCTCAAATTCTGTTCCATTGGAAACTTGTCGAGGCGTACACCTAGAAGTCTTAAATCTTGCAAAATGTTAAATGCATACTTCCTTTGAGACATGAAAATGCCTTTTTTAGAACAGGAGAACTCAATGACCAAAAAATATTTCAGGTCTCTAAGATCTTTGATACGAAAGTGCTTGAGAAGAAATTTTTTGAGACGTTCCATTTCTTAGAGATTTTTTCATGTGAGAAGTATGTCATCAACATAGATAAGGACAACAGTGAATGAAGTACCTTGGGCCTTGGTGAAAAGAGAATAATCAGCCTTTGATTGTTGTTAGCCAGCTTTTTGGATGGCTTCTAAAAAAGTGGAGAACTAGTTTCTTGATGCCTATTTGAGTCCATAAAGAGACTTGTTGAGCCGACATACAATGTTCTCCCCCTATCGGCGAAGACCAGGTGGAAGATCCATGTATACTACCTCATGCAAGTCGCCATGAAGAAAAGCATTTTAGACATCTAATTGGTGGATGTACCAATCTCGGGCAGCTGCAACAGTAAGAAGACACCGAAGTGTAGTAAGCTTGGCTGTAGGAGAGAAGGTTTCTTGATAGTCGATGCTTTCAACTTGAATGTATCCCTTAGCAACAAGTCAGGCCTTATAACGCTCGATAGTGCCATCAGATTTGTATTTGATTTTGTAGACCCATTTGCAACTGATTGGTTTGTGGCCATTGGGCAGTGGAACTAAACTCCAGGTGTTGTTTTCTTGTAATGCTTCTAATTTGACATCCATGTCCTGTTGCCAATGTGGATTAAGGATAGCTTCAGCATAGTTTTTAGGCTCTGTGTGACTTGAAATGTTAGTTAGAAGAGTACAATGGGCAAAGGAAAGACGAGAGTAGGAAAGAAAATGAGAAAGTGGATATCGAGTACCTTTTGTAGAACTTGGTGTTGAGGAAGAGTGATTGATTTGGGATGACATTATGAAGTCTCTATGCCATGTCGGAGGTCGTTTAGGACGAATATATTGTCGCAATGGGGGAATGGAAGGAGTGGTAGAGTCTAAAGTTTCTGAAGAGGGTATAAGGGATTCTATTTGTGATGAGGATGTTGAAGATGGAGTAGGACTTGAAGAAATGTTTGGAGTAGCAGGCGTGTGGGTGGGATATGAGGGCTCGTGTGTATGGGTGGCTCAATTTGCTGAAGTGGAGTAGATGGAGTATTGGTGGGGAAGAGTGATGTGGTTCACAGACTCTCCATGGTGTCAGGAATAAAATCAGGCAGCACAAAATTTGGTTTTGGTGGAGTTGAAGTGGATGAGAAAGGAAAAGTGGTTTCATAAAATTTGACATCACGACTTACCTTAGTCTCTAAATCATATAGTTTGTAACCTTTTTGACCGGTCGAGTATGCAACAAAGATGCAACACTTGGCACTAGGATCAAATTTATTAATGGGATGTACAACTATTGCATAACATAGACAACCAAAAACTTTCAAGTGATCAAGTGATGGTGGGCGATTATATAGCAATTCAAAAGGTGATTTATTTGATAGCAATAGTGATGGTAGGCGATTAATGAGGTATACAACAGTCAAAACACATTCACCCCAAAAGGTAAGAGGTAAGTTGGACTAGAAAAGTAATGCACGTGCTACGATGAGAATATGACAATGTTTACGTTCAACAACTCCATTTTGTTGCGGAGTGTAAACACAAGTGTGTTGATATTCAATGCCATGAAACCAAAAGAAATTTCTCATAGAAAGGAATTCAGAACCATTGTCTACTCTGATTGCTTTAATGTAGGCATGGAATTGAGTGTATGCAAATTCAATGAAGGATTTCAAAATATGTTGGGTCTTAGACTTATGTTGCATGAGAAATGTCCATGTGCATCTTGTAAAATCATCGACAATAGTAAGAAAAAAACGTGCCCCTGAATGTGTGGAAACTTTTTGAGGACCCCAAATATCACAATGTAGCAAATCAAATGGAGCATGAGTTGATATAGAACTTGAAGGAAATGGAAGTCTAGTTTGCTTTGCCATGGGACAAACATTACAATTATTATCATAGGAGATATTATTAGAAGGCACTAATGAAGAAGCTAATTTGAGACGAAATGGTGATGGGTGTCCAAGACGCATATGCCACAAATTTGAAGAGTGTGAAACTTGATGAGAGACAGGTAATCTTTGCAACGAAGACATGTAATAGAGACCACCATGTTGTCTACCCGAGCCAATCATCTTCCCCGTAGCCAAGTCCTGCAAAACACAAAAAGAAGGGAACAAAATGGCACAACAGTTTAGAGCAGCAGTAATTTTGCTTAAAGAAATTAAATTTAAGCGAAAAGAGGGGACGCATAAAACGTTGTCTAAAGTGATATTGGAATTAAATGGTATGGTGCCAGTTGAAGTGATAGGAGCAGAAGAATCGGTGGGTAAATTAATGACGGGTATTGGTGAGTATTTTGTTTGAGCAAAAAGTGTAGAATCGGAAGCGATTTGGTCAGTGGCTCTACTATCTAAAATCCAAGGCTTAGTGAATACATAATTAATTGAAGCACTAGCAAAAAGAGACAGACCTGTAGCATTTGCAGATGTGTTGTTATCACCAGCAACATGATTTGCATTTATCATTGACAATGCATGACAAGTTGTTGAAGTTGCTCTGTAGAAAAAGCATGTGAAGAATTGACCGGGTTGGAGATTTGGGCTGATTTATTGATGTCATGCTAATGAAGTCCATGCATAGCTTGAGAAGAGTTGGTGATATTTGCTGCGAAAGAGGAATTGGATGCATTTCCTCGAAACCCACATTGTTGCTGTTGCAAGTGATTTTGTCGATTACCTTGGGTCCTTGTGTTGTTGGGAGTCCAGGTGCCATTTTTAAATTTGCACTTGTCCTTAGTATGGCCTCTTTTATCACAATATTTGCAATAAAATTTTTGAGTCCGACAATTGTCAATTGTATGGCCTTCTCTATTGCAATGCTCACAGTGCTTATCTTTTGATTTATTTGAGAAGCTATTTAGACGATCCTGAATTGCAGCAGCAATGAAGAAGTTCTCAGTGGATTCCATTGTCATTTGTTATTGTGTTTCATCTTGAATAACGAGGGAATAGGCTTGGCGCACATTAGGCAACAGCGAAATCATGAGAATGTTAGTACGAACAACATTGTACATGTCGTTGAGACCCATGAGAAATTGCATCATTCGATCTTCTTCCCTTTGTTCGATGTGCGCTTTCATTTGGTTACAGGTGGGAAGAGGTCGATATGTCTCTAGCTCATCCCAAAGACCTTTGAGTTTTGTGAAATAGGCTGACTGTCATAGTTCCTTGTGAGAGAGAGGCCAAAGATTTTTGGATTTGATTGATTGCTGGTGCATTCTTTTGTGAGTACTGATCTTCGAAATCTTCCCATACTTGACGCGCAGTCTTGGCATGAATGACCCCCTTGGCTAGATCTGGCTCCACCGAGTGAGTAAGCCATGATAAAATCATGCTATTACATTGCTTCCAAAGTGCATATTCCGCTGGTTGTTTTGTTTCTGAAGATGGCTCGATGGAACCATCAACAAAGCCAATTTTATTCTTGGCTATGAGAGCATGAATCATTGATTTGCTCCATGATGGATAATTTGCACCATTCAATTTTGTTGGAACGAGCATGTGACCAGGGCTATCTAAATGATGAACAAAGTATGGGTTTGATAGATCCATATAAGAATTGACGTTGCTAGTGTTTGACTTTTTGAAATGGTTTTTCTCTGATTGTGTTTGAGTTGCTTTTGCCATGGTGTTTGTAAGCGTGTTAGAGCTTTGAAAAGATCAAGCAATTAGGCACCAGGATGCTTGCTCTGAGACCATCTAAAATAATGATAAGGCTTGGAGAATGAATAATAGAGAATTGGTTGAATGCCTTTTTCTTGTGTATTTTATTACTAGAACACGATATATATATACAAATGTACCATATAATTTTACCTATGTCTAAGACTTAGAATCCATGATCCTCTATTAGAGGGATATAATGTACACTACTTTAGGAAAGTAAATAAACATAGATTATGGTAATATATTTAAAACGATATTTCTTAATAAGTCGGGATGTCTTACCGCAGAAAGGTTATTGATTCCATGGCATAACAAAATATTGTCCCTCTCACATGCACATCTCACATGCACATGCTGTGAGATTTCTCTATTATTCTGTTGTAAAACTTGTCTATCCGTACGGGAATAGACAGCAATCCTTTTCAAGAAAATAGTTATTTCCGGAAGTGAAACAATAGCTGAATCACAATAACTGATCAGAAGCTTTTAACAAACATTGCTTGTTTGAACTTTAAAGTTAAGAATCTGATCCATCATGTGTTTTTGTTATTTATTTACTTACCTAAAATTCCTTTGAAGTAAAAGGGTAAAAATAAGCATTTGAAAACTTTACGAGCATCTATAGAAAAATAAATAAATAAATAAATAACCTCTAGAATCACGGACTAAAAGCATACTAGCCATTTGAAAGATATGTTTTAAGTTTAAGAACCATAATGTATAAAAGTTGTATATTATAGTTATTTTTTACTTTTTATTATAGCTGTTGAGAGCTTTATATTATTCACAATTAAAATTGATATATTAAAATGGATGTTTTAAACGAAAATTGCTATATTACAATTTACTATCCATGTCTTGATGAGCCCACACGAGGATAGCCAGAGAGCTAGTCTGCTCTATGAGCCCATAATACATTTGTGAATTGTGCGTGTTTGGGAAGCTCTCTTTTTTTTTTTTTTTTTTGGCTTGGAATACATAAGGAAGCTTTTCCTTTGTCAAAATATTTAAAAACTACAGAGGTTGGCATAGTCTAATGATAACTTCCCAGTTATAGTTATTATAAGGTGAAGAATTCAAAACCCTTTATCTAAAGTTGGACGTAAGAAGGTCCACAAACAGAATACTTGATATAATTTACAGCACGAATTTTCCTTCTCCCTTTTTGTTTTCTAATTCTTTAGTTTTCAGCTATAATTAATCCAACGCAGCAGGGACTTGAATGAATTTTGATGTCCCATGGCTCAGATGAGAAGAAAAAATGGAAAACATATATATATATATATATATATATACTATATATATATATATACTTTTGTGCCAAGAAAAATTGATGAAGGTGATTTCTGGCTATTGTGTATCGATTTGACCATCTTAATTGAGGACCTAACTTTCAACCCCAATGAAGCCGACTAGACGGTTGACACTAAAGATCCGAAGAATATAAAATTTCATTACGATGCTTAAAAAAAAAGTAGAGCATAAATTAAGCCATGTTTATAGGCCTACTTAATCAATTTAACACGTCAGCTTGACAAACAACATTATTGTGAGTCATCATTCAGATAGGAAACATTCTGTCCTCTTCAAAAATCAAATTCTGTCCTCAAAAACACATTTGTTGCATGCAAAGTGAAGCCTTGAAAACTAGCGCCTTAGCAAGGGAAAATTCAAAAAGCATCCCTAAATTTTTAGTTAAATTTATTTATTCGTAGAATTTTGAAAAGAGATATTTTAATTTAAAAATAATTTGAAAGTATAAATATTGTAATAATAAAATAAAAAAATAAATATATCAATCAATAGCAAATAAATGTCAATTCTTCATACATGATATTCTTGATAATAAAATTGATATCAAATACGTCATTTGTGAAATTTAACATAAAAAATAACACACTTAAAAGCTAAAAAATATAACATAGATGCAATAATATGACCCTCCATTGAAGATGCTCTAACAACCTATTATAAGAGTATAGTTTAACAAAAAAAAGGTCATCATTATCCTCATCCACCAGACCCCAAGCGCATGTGGACAGAACAAGCCAGATCATGAGATGGTTACAATGATTGACCCTCTGTTTGGTAAGTTCTCACCATAAACTCAGTTATGAATAATATAAAGCTCTTATATATTACAATAACAATAAAAAAAATTACTACAGTGTAAAGTCTCTCACATGCTACAGTAAAAGTGGTTCTAACAATTAGTTCCCACCACCTTCTAAACACCACTAATTTCTCTCTGCTCAAAGATTTTGGATTTCAATAATCGTTTCATTTAGATTTTCATATTCTAGGCTTCCCTCCTATTCTGGTTCCATAAGAGCTACAATTTATCCTGTTATTGCTAAATATCAACGGAAAAAACAACCCGACGAAGTGCTAAATTCTAATTTTCGCTTTGCCGTTTTGTGATGAAAAATAAAAGGCATACCAGGAGGAACAAGACGCAAATTTTCATTTCTATTTCCCTCTCGTCATATCTACTTTTTCTTTTTGTGGCTATCATCATATATAGACTTAAATATTATTAACATATCAATGCATATAAATACATAAAATTCTCTCAGTCACTCTTTTTTCTTATCACACTTTTTTTTTATAGATCACAGACGAAAGTCGATTACATATATATATATATATATATACACACACACACACACATATTTATATATGTTAACTAAGTGTTGCCTCCAACTTTTTTTTTTAATTTTTCTTCAATAATTTCCTCTGTCAAACATTTCGGTGTCCTTTTTTTTTCTTCCTTTTTCAGGCTAACCCCTCCACTCTCTATTCCTTTCTACAAAGATAGATCAATTGGAAAAAAATAGTGACATAATACAACAATTTAACGACAATTCGCCGCACATTTGGTCTAAAAAGGTTGACCCAGCTACTTAGTGTCTCCAACTTTAATTGATACGATAATTTTTTTTTCCTGCTTTTTGTTTGGAAAGGGCTTTGTTGCATCAATTAGTAGTGAAAACGGTGAATAAATTAGGGATTAGTAACTACTATTTAGGTAATTATTCATGGTAAAAAAGAGAGTTTAAAAAAGGGCAGCAAGTAGTGGAACAACTCACTAAAGAACAACCGAAAAGGAGGACAAGGCCACTGGGATAACATTAATATTACTTTCACGTTACAGTTTACAAATCTAAACATGTTTGGAATCTAATCACTGATAATTATAGCAACAAACAGCAAATTAGCAAACAAATTAGGATTTTCAAAAAGAAAAAAGAAAAGATTCTCTAAAAATATAAAATACAAAATCCATTCTATGTATCACGAAAAATGTACACGGCAGCAAAATCTTGTCCCAGGAAGTGGCAAGAAAGCTGTACACATTTAAATCTAATACAGACAGTACTTTTTAAGTAAGTAAAAGCTATCAAAAGCTGGTGACTTGGAGAATATTGGGATTTTCTTAACTCCCACACCAGATCACCCTTTTGCCGAAAATAAAAGAGCTTCAGGAACAAACCACGAAAAAAAAAACAAAAAACAAAAAAAAAAAGAAGAGTAAAGTAACATGCGAAGTCAAAAAATGAAAAAAAAAAAAAACAAACAAACAAAGTGAAAAAAAAAAAGTGACCGGCATGAGAAGAGATGATGATGGTGATCATCTTTTCCAACTTCGACTCCTGGATAATGGATCTCTGATTCCACCAACAACCCAAGTCTCGTTGGCGATATCAGATGAAATCTTGTAGAAATCGGGGTCGTATCTCATGACGACCATGCTGCTCTCCTTCATCTTCCTCTTCTCGTCCTCCATCAAACACTTCAAACTCCTCTTACTTCTCTCTTCCTCTCCTCTCTCTTCTTCTTGTTCTTCATGATCTTGATCCTTCTCATCATCGTCTTCTTCTTCTTCCTCTCTCTCTTCCAACCAACTCTTCGCAGGCGCAGACCGACACCGCATCAGCAGCAAAGCATTCGGAGGCGGAACGGCTGGCCCACCACCACCGGAGACTCCTTCCTCATGATCGGACTCATTATTCACTCTCTGATCTCTCTTGTCATAATTATTATGTTCATGATCATGATTCTGTTCCTCCTGCAAAACCATAAACCACTTGGAGAAGACGGTTCTAGAACCTTCGGTGGTCGTTTCCCTCGAACGTTCCTCATAGTCCTCGTCCAATTCCTCATCCTCGTCTCCGTCCTCGTCATCGGTGGTGACGCTGTTCCCGTGATGGAACGACCCGAAGCACCTGAAATCAAAGCGGATGCTCCGGAGACACGTGAGGAACTGCATGACCTCCTTCTTGAACCCCAGGGCCTCGGCCCAGTGGGGTTTCTTCCTCTGCTTTTTGTTATTATGCATCCTCTCGATCTCCTCCATCACCGACTGCCAGCTCTTGCACGGCCCCCCGGTCGTCTTGTGCCTCACTTTGATCTGCCCGGCGCAGGTCACTTTTGGCGACGTCGGCTCCGACACCAGCTCCGAGCCCATGGCCTTCGTCTTGGCCCATAACATTGGGCTGGCTTGCCCCGCGCTGCCTCCTCCTCCTCTTCCCTTGGTGCTTGATTTCTTCAGGTGGTGGTGGAGATGGCGGTGGTGATGATGGCGCTTGTTGGGCTCCGATGACCTTGCCGGGCTGCAAATGGGCTTCGGCATAAGGCTGAGATGGGCCCGTGATGGAAAGCAGACCAACAGATCCGCTGCTGGAGCTCCTTTTGCTTCTCTTTTCTTCATTTCCTTTGTTTGATTGATTTACCTTTCTCCCTGTGTTTCTGTTTCTGTCTTCTTAGATCTTGTGTTTGATTATGGTTTTTCTTGGGTTTCCGGGTTTTGTGTTTTGGAGGATGGTTTTTAAAAGAAAGCAAGAGCGAAGGATTGGCACACTTTGACAGCTTTCCTCTTCTTTCCTTTATTATTATTGTTTTTTTAAATGCCTTCTCTTTAGTCTTTACCATCTGTTTGTTCATATTTTTATTTTTTAAAACACTCCTTTTTGCTTCTCTGTGGTGTGGTCACAAGAGAGCTCCGGTCTTAGCCAGTTAGCACTTCCACCTTTTTAGTTTTCTTTTTCTTTTTAAGTGTTTTTAATTAATACTCACGCAGACATGCTTAAAGGAATAAAAATATGAGGACAGAAGGATGAATGGGAAAACTTTAGAATAGCCCACGAGCTGTGTTTCATGATCCAATCATTACGTCAACTTGTGAGCCCCTTCCAAGTTATAATTGTATTGCCCTTTGGATGGTGGCTAGTTGTCACGCCCCACCAAGCCACGAGGAGGCTACACACTTGTCTTGGGCGTTTTTGGAGGAAAGCATAGCCCAAGTGAGATTCTAGAAGGGTCCAGACTGTTCTACAATGTTCTGCAGCATTCCAGGAGGTTCCAGCACAGTCCAGAATCATCCTGATGAATCTAGCAGATCCTGGAAGACTCAAGACTGCTCTAGAACTCTCTAGAATATTTTATTTGTAAATATCTTCCACACTATGCTAGAACATTCTAGACAGTAAATAGTAGCCGTTAGATCGTTGTAAAGATCAATGTAATCTAGACCGTCCATTAGTTGGGAGGATGGCTATAAATAGGACCATCCCCTTCATTTGTAAATCATCCAAGGAAATCTAAGAAAAGCCTTTCCAAAGTTCTCCTTGTTCTCTCTTGTTCCCTTGAGTTCTAGGCAAGAGCGTGAGTGAGTTAGGCTGACTTAGCATCGAGGCATTGCTAAGGCCGCACGAGTAGTTTGAAGAAATTAAGCTCGTGACAGTTGGTATCAGAGCGAGGCTCAGGCTGAGACAATGGCTAAGAACAATGCTGCTCAAAGGGCCACGGGAGCCAACCCTTCCGACGTGGAGGTGACGCAAGAACGAGGCCGCGAAGAAATAGTCAACCCCAACGTTGTGGCTAAGCGGGGTCGATCTAAGGACGTGATCTCTAGTTTTGACTCACGCCTATCTCGGGTAGAGGAGGACGTGAGTGGCGTGGAGGCCCAGGTGGATGACCTAAGCCAACGGGTGGATGGCCTAGAAGCGGAGGATGCCGCTATCCACACTGCGATCCGAGGCATGTTGCTTCAACTAGAGGAATCCTTGCGGGCCGAAATTGAGAAGGTTCGTGAGGAGTTTGCGGGAGAGCTCACCAAAATGCGTCGAGCCCACGAGATGGAGTTGAACAGCACACTCACACGCATTGAGGATATGCGTGGGGACTTAGCCCTTTGCAAGCGGGCATTGGCGACAGGGTCCAGCGGTAGCACCGTTGAAGCTAGGCGCATTGATGTGCCAAAGCCTAAGAGTTTCGGGGGATCACGCAATGCACGAGAGGTGGACAACTTCTTGTGGGGCCTAGACCAATACTTTGGAGCCATGGCCATCACAGACGAGGACGCCAAGATCCAGTCTGCGGCTCTTTATCTCAATGACACAGCCATGCTGTGGTGGAGGAGAAGACGGGGAGACATCGAAAAAGGTACGTGTACCATGACTACCTTTGATGACTTTAAAAGAGAGCTTAAAAGGCAATTTTATCCCGAGAATGCTGAGGATGAGGCTAGAGCTCGTCTGCGAAGGCTTAAACAATCAGGGTCTATTCGTGATTATGTTAAGGACTTCACTAACTTGGTACTTGAGATCCCTGATTTGTCGGACAAAGACGCACTCTTCAATTTTATGGATGGGCTCCAACAATGGGCCAAGACCGAGCTAAGGCGACGTGGGGTACAAGACCTTGCCACTGCCATAGCTGTGGCCGAAAGCCTGATTGACTATGCAAGCCAAAAGGAGTCCACCAACAAGCCGAAGGATAAGAAGGGTGGTCAAGCCAAAGGTGGGGGAGACAAAGGCCAACGCAGAGACGAGCACCGCCAAGATAACACCTCAAGGGGCAAAGACAAAGGCAAACAAAGGGACAACAAGAGTTCAAGTAGGTCCAACAACAAATGCTTCCTTTGTGATGGTCCCCACTGGGCTAGGGATTGCCCACAGAAAAGAGCTTTAAATTCGCTCCTCGCAAGTCATCAAGACGGGACGGAGTCCGATGGTGGCAACAATGGTGCACACATGGGGTCCTTACAGCTACTCAATGTGATCCAATCTGCTCCCAAGACCCAAGCGAAAGGCCTACTCTTTGTGGACGTGTCCATTGGAGGGAAACCAACGGTAGCCATGCTTGATACAGGTGCGACCCACAACTTTATTTCAATCGAAGAAGCCCAAAGGTTAGGACTTAAGGCGACTGGTGGAGGGGGCTCCATCAAGGCAGTTAATTCAGCTGCTCGACCCATTCATGGCATAGCTCGAGGAGTTAAGACCAGCGTGGGAGCCTGGTCCGGACATATGGACTTCTCCGTAGTTCCAATGGATGACTTTAGGGTCGTCCTGGGATTGGAATTCTTGGATCAAGTCAAGGCATTCCCAGTACCATTCGCCAACAGCATGTGCATCATGGACGGCGATAAGGCTTGTGTGGTACCGACAACAAGGACCAACAAGCAAGGCGTAAAGGTGCTCTCAGCAATGCAATTTAAGAAGGGCATCCGGAGGGACGAGGAAAGCTACTTGGCTATCCTCAAGGAGCATGATAATGAAGAACAAGGGCCACTAGAAGTCGAGCCAAGGGAGGTAGCAGCTGTCCTCGAGGAGTTCAAGGACGTTGCACCAGCAGAGTTACCAAAGAAGCTACCACCAAGGAGGGAGGTAGACCATCAGATCGAGTTGGAACCAGGGACAAAGCCACCAGCCATGGGTGCATATCGTATGGCACCACCAGAATTGGCGGAACTAAGAAGGCAACTCAAGGAGTTACTTGATGCAGGGTTCATCAGGCCTTCCAAAGCCCCGTTCGGCGCACCAGTCCTGTTCCAAAAGAAGAAGGATGGTTCCTTGCGCATGTGCATCGACTACAGAGCTCTCAACAAAATCACGGTAAAGAACAAATACCCCATCCCTCTGATTGCTGACCTGTTTGATCAACTAGGTCATGCCCGCTACTTCTCGAAGTTAGACCTTCGCTCGGGGTATTACCAAGTTCGCATAGCCGAAGGAGACGAACCAAAGACCACATGTGTTACAAGGTACGGGTCTTATGAATTCTTGGTTATGCCATTTGGACTAACCAATGCACCTGCTACATTTTGTACTTTGATGAACAAGTTATTCCATCCATATCTCGACCAATTTGTGGTCGTCTATTTGGACGACATAGTGGTGTATAGCAAGACCTTGGAAGAGCACGTGCAGCACTTGAGACAGGTGTTTAAGGTGCTACGAGACAACGAGCTATACATCAAGAAGGAGAAGTGTTCCTTTGCCAAGCCGGAGGTATCCTTCTTGGGGCACAAGATCAAGGGTGGCCAACTAATGATGGAAGATGACAAGGTGCATGCAATCCAAACTTGGGAACCACCAACCAAGGTACATGAGTTGCGATCTTTTCTTGGGCTAGTAAACTACTACCGCCGTTTTATCAAGAGTTATTCGGCGAGGGCTGCTCCACTGACCGACCTTCTCAAGAAAAACAAAGCATGGGACTGGACAGAGAAGTGTCAAGGGGCCTTTGAAGATCTGAAGAAAGCAATCAGTGAGGAACCCGTACTCAGCCTACCCGATCACACCAAGCCATATGAGGTACACACAGATGCCTCAGACTTTGCCATAGGGGGCGTTCTTATGCAGGAAGGACACCCAATTGCATATGAAAGCCGAAAGCTTAATGAGACTGAGCGACGCTACACAGTACAAGAGAAAGAGATGACAGCCGTCGTCCATTGCCTTAGAGTGTGGCGCCATTATCTACTTGGGTCTAAGTTCGTGATAATGACTGACAACATTGCAACAAGCTACTTCCAGACCCAAAAGAAACTCAGTCCAAAGCAAGCTAGATGGCAAGACTTCTTGGCTGAATTCGATTATGTCATGGAGTACAAGCCAGGAAGGGTGAATGTGATAGCTGATGCGCTGAGTCGAAAGGCCGAGCTTTCGAGCATTTCCCAAGTCACTAGCCCATTATTGAGCAAAATCAAGGAGGGACTAAAGGCGGACCCTCAAGCACAAAGTATCATTGCCTTGGCGAACGAGGGCAAAACACGAAGGTTTTGGCTAGCTGATGACATCCTCTACACCAAGGGCAACCGAATGTACGTACCAAAGTGGGCCAATTTGAGGAAAGACTTAATAAAGGAGTGTCATGACTCCTTATGGGCGGGCCACCCAGGTATGAAGCGCACACTTGCTCTCTTAAAGTCTGTCTACTATTGGCCTAACATGCGAGATGGGGTCGAGGAATATGTGAGGACCTGCCTTGTCTGCCAACAAGATAAGATAGTCCAACAGCAACCAGGTGGCATGCTCAACCCACTACCCATTCCAGAGAGACCATGGGAAAGCGTCTCTATGGACTTCATCACCTGCCTACCGAAGTCCGATGGATGTGGAAGCATTATGGTCATAGTGGACAGGTTTAGCAAGTATGCCACTTTCATTGCAGCGCCAACTGACTGCACAGCAGAGGACGCAGCCAGACTATTCCTCCGCAACGTAGTCAAACTTTGGGGCGTTCCAACAAGCATCATCAGTGACCGAGACCCTCGTTTCACTGGAAGGTTTTGGACGGAGCTGTTCAAGATGCTAGGGTCAGACTTGAACTTCTCAACAAGCTTCCATCCGCAAAGCGACGGCCAAACGGAACGCATCAACGCTCTATTGGAGCTCTACTTGCGGCACTATGTGAGTGCCAACCAACGGGACTGGGCCAAGCTTTTAGACGTTGCACAATTTTCCTACAACTTGCAACAAAGTGAGGCCACCAACAAGAGTCCTTTTGAGATCGTCATGGGACAACAGCCAACAACCCCTCTTTCCCTTGCCACTCGCTATGAAGGGAAGAGCCCTGCTGCGTTCAAATTCGCTAAGTCATGGCATGAGCAGGCAGAACTAGCTCGGGCATCATTGCACAAAGCAACGAAGCGCATGAAGAAATGGGCCGACAAGAAGAGGAGGCACATAGAGTTTAAGGAAGGAGACCTTGTCTTAGTTAAGCTTTTGCCACAACAGTTCAAGACATTCAGGAAGGTCCATAAGGGGCTAATACGCAAGTATGAAGGACCTTTCGAGGTAATCAAGCGTATAGGTAAGGTCTCATATAAACTCCACCTCCCACCCAAGCTAAAGATTCATCCAGTCTTCCACGTAAGTATGCTCAAACCGTACCATGAAGACATGGAAGATCCAGAAAGAGGAGTCTCCCATCGAGCACCCACAGCTGTGGTCACCTCCTTTGACAAAGAGGTGGACGAAATACTAGCGGATCGAGTCATCCGAAGACGAGGCGTGCCAAGCTACAGGGAGTACTTTATTAAATGGAAGGGACTGCCGGACACCGAGGCTAGTTGGGAAACTGAGGAGGCACTTTGGCAATTCAAAGATCGGATCCAACAATACCACAAGGACGCGACGAGGGCGTCGCGAGCATAGGTGGGGGAGAATGTCACGCCCCACCAAGCCACGAGGAGGCTACACACTTGTCTTGGGCGTTTTTGGAGGAAAGCATAGCCCAAGTGAGATTCTAGAAGGGTCCAGACTGTTCTACAATGTTCTGCAGCATTCCAGGAGGTTCCAGCACAGTCCAGAATCATCCTGATGAATCTAGCAGATCCTGGAAGACTCAAGACTGCTCTAGAACTCTCTAGAATATTTTATTTGTAAATATCTTCCACACTATGCTAGAACATTCTAGACAGTAAATAGTAGCCGTTAGATCGTTGTAAAGATCAATGTAATCTAGACCGTCCATTAGTTGGGAGGATGGCTATAAATAGGACCATCCCCTTCATTTGTAAATCATCCAAGGAAATCTAAGAAAAGCCTTTCCAAAGTTCTCCTTGTTCTCTCTTGTTCCCTTGAGTTCTAGGCAAGAGCGTGAGTGAGTTAGGCTGACTTAGCATCGAGGCATTGCTAAGGCCGCACGAGTAGTTTGAAGAAATTAAGCTCGTGACATAGTGCCCACTTACAACTACCAAGTCCCTTCCCCCCTCCCCCCTCCTCTTTCTATGGAACCCACGTTTAACGACTTACAAAATTATTTTTTTTTGGGTGCTCAAACTAGACTTTGTAATTTGTATAGTTATGATTTCTTCTTTTATTTTGTTTTTTCTTTTCTTAATGAATTTCCTTTTACTTTTTTTTTTTGACACAAATGAATGCCTTCTTACCAACATCATTTCCAAAGTAAAAGCAAACTTCAAGTGGACGGCTTTCCTTTTTGTTCTCTTTTAATTTCCTACAAGATCCAACCAACTCTGGGTATTGTAACAGTAGTATGAACAAAAAAGCCAAATTAAGTTTTTTGAACCTCCAAAGAGATTGTTTGAGAACATAGTTAGAACTACAAATTAAAACTAAAATATTACACTATGTGAAAGTTTTATGTAAAAGTTTTATACTGTAACAAACTTTTACATTAAACAGTAACATGTGAGTGTTGTACATTATAGCAGTTGGAACTAATAAATTTACCAAAAACTACTTGTCACGCCCTAAAGTACGAGAGATGACGTGACGAGTTGATTAAGTTAATTAAGTTAAAATTTAGTTAGAACATGAGTTTAAGTATTTAAATTAATTATGAAAACGTGGAAATTTTAAACCCTTTTTGAAACAAGCATTTATAATAATTAATCAAATAAGAATATCATTGTAAACAATAAGAAAGTAATGAAGAGATAAAAAGAAACAGGAATGGACCCCACTGACTCACATATTGTGCACACACATAATACTGACAATATTATATTACAACTACAGTCCAAGTAAATAGAGAGAGTTAAAATGTTACATGCCTTGATTTTATAATTTAAATAACCTCCAGGATTCTTCTACTGCTCCTGTGTCATGTCTGTGGACTCTTCTCCGATCCTAAGCTGATATCCACCTAGATGGGGGGGAAAGTTTTAAAAAAAAAATAAATCGTGAGCGAAAGGCTCAATAGGACTGTATTTTAGAAACAATAAATTTTAAAGAAAAACTAAATTTAAAAAATAGACTTAAATACATAAATAAAATTTAATAAAAATTGTTCTTACCAAATCATTCATGGGTCGACTAGAAAGAATACCCTTTTTCTTTTCCTGGGCAAACTATATGTATAACACCACCGTAGTGGCACAGCTAGGTTTCGGGACCTGCCCCTAAGGTCGCATGCTACACGACTTGATTTTTGATATGGCATCATGCCCTTATGTTCATTTCTATCATTATTTAAAACCCATTTACCAGGTATTTGCATTTATATTCATTATGGGGTTCATTATGAAATTTACCTCAATCCACAAATTATATAAAAAAAATAATCGATAAAAATTCCTTTTTCAATCAACCGTTGAAAATATTTTGATAAAAACCCTTTTTAAGGCCCAAATCATTTGAAACTGGGTTACCAAAGGAAAGGGGTAGAAGTCCTACCTCAATACTCGTGCCGGTGCCCCACACCGTAATTCCCGGTCCGCTATACGCTAACTCCGTAGATCTACGAACAACCCTAAATATTTTATAAACCATGTCTATCAGTTTCTAGCTAATGATATTCTACGTTACTAAGCTATCTCATAGTGTCCTAGTGTGCCATTTGTAATTATAAAACCATTTTATAAAGTTGAGATTTCATTTAGGGTTCAAAACAGTAAAAACAGATGAAAAATCACAAAATTCCACCATGCCCGGTTGGCCTGCCGGTCACCCTGATTCGGCCGGTCGAACTGTACAATTCGGCATGCCGAAAAACCAGGTCCGATCAGCCAAACTTTTCCAGGTTCGACATGCAGGACGTATGAATCTGGCCTGTCGAACCCATGAATTTGGCCTGTCGAACCCATGAATTCGGCATGCCGAACTAGACAAATCTAGAAATTTCAAGGCACGGGTTCTCGGCATCTCGGGCCCAAATCCTCATTTCAACCTGTTTTATAGAAAAAACATAATAGAATGCTTTTTAACTCATTTAAACAAGTTTCACACAAAGATTTGAATAAATCCAAAAATAGAGAAAAATGAAAAAACTTGATTCAAATCCATTTTAGCTAAACTAAGCTTTGATTCTAGTTGTTTTAAGTCCCTCTAACTAAGATCAAGGGTTTTCTAATTTCAAATAAACTTAGATTTCAAAATACCAAGAAAATTGAAAAGCTTAGAAAGTTTTCAAACTTGAAAACTAACATCGAATCGAAACTTTAAATCGCGTTTTTGGTTGCTCAATCACGTTCCCGAGCCTCCAATCCACTAAACCAACGCTTGGGGCTCGATTTAATTCAAAAATTTGAGAGGAAAATGAGAGAGAAAGAGAGAAGCAGAGTGAGAGGGAGAGAGGCGAGCGAGAGAGAGAGGGAGTGAGAGAGCGCTGAGTGAAAGAGAGGGAGAGAGAGATATAAGTAGAGAGAAAAGTGGGCGGTTTTACTGTGCAGAAACCATGTGCCGCCCACGGTTTTGTAAAACAAGATACATTTGGCATTTGATAAATTGTTTTGTTTCAAAAATTCAAAATAACAATTTAAAATAATTAAGCATAATTAAAAACCATTAAAATAATAAAAAACAACATTAATTTAGAAATTTCATAAGATGATCAAATTAAGTTTAAAACATCCATTATGACACACTAATCTACTATTTTATATTCTAATATCACTTAATTAATTCTCGGGCATTACACTACTACTGCCACAAGGTTTAAAAGCCCATATCTTTTGCTTTAACAATGGAGGGAGAAAATAATTGACTACTGATTAAGAAGGAAATCAAGAAAATTAAAAAAAAAAAATCTTTAATCAGAAAGATGGAAAAGAGATTTGAAAAGGAGACCGAAAGTTTTGAAAAGAAGGGATGGGGAGATATAGGATTAAGTAAAGCAGTGGGAGTGAGGTTGCCATAATGAAGAGAGTAATGCACTTGAGAGCATGCGACTTGCCGGCCCCCTCTATAACCCACTACACCTTGCGTTAGCATTAGACTTACGCCTTTATTTGGGACCTTCCTTCCACGAACAGTCATATTCTACTTTCTTCTCCTTTATCCTTTATATCAATTCTTATCATGATTATTTATTCCAAAAATAAAGCTTATCGTGATTAGAGAGACAGAGTAAGGAAAAATGATTTATTGAAAATTAGGAAATAATTTTTCGAAAAAATTAGAATTTGTTTTTGTTGGGAGTATGCAAACAAATTCTCACATAGGGTAGACATGAAATTGAAAATTGGTTTATAAGGGCTTGAACTACTCCTCTTAGGTTAATCATTTAAGATAGATTCTCAAGATCTAAAAAAATAGTATTAGAGTCAGATTTTAGATGTTGCCATGTGTACACGCAAGATGAACCCCTGAAGAAAATCAAACCAATGTTGATTGGCCCTCGGAGTAGAGTCATGAGGAAGGAAAATCTATAATAAAAATGAACTCCCAAGATAGAAACTTCATATATGATAATGCACGGCCTCAGACGTGGTAAATACCTTGGTGGAGTAGTGATCTTCCTGATTGAGGAAGATGGACGGATGAATCATTGTTTAACGGTTGCTATGATGACTGTGGGCTTCGTTCAAGGGGGTGTTGTTGGAATTATGCAAACAAAATCTCACATTAGCTAAATATGTAACTGAAAATGAGTTTATAAGGGCGTGGATTACTCCTAATAAGTTAACCTTTTGGGATCCAATAATTTTCTCTTCTCTTTTCAATTAAAGCATTAATTTTCTATGCTTAAAGTAATTGAAGTCATTTTAATGAGCCAGCCTCTTTGTAGATATCAACAAGCACAAATTATATGACCAGTAATAGTAAACATTCAATTAGTTATTGGCCGTTTGAAAAGCTAATCGCTAGGCAAAATAAAATTTTGGCCCTCTGAGCTTTGGAGGAAAAAATTAAATAAAACAAAATAAAATAAAAGGCTGAAGAAGCATGAGGGCCACGGCGAGCTAAGCGTCAAGCTGGCAAACACATCGGAACATGTAAATACATAAAGTTATCATATTGGTGGGTGTCTTATTGTTTAGTATTACAAGTACCATTCAGACATTGTAGGGTTCGAAGAAAATGAAAATTCTTGTATAAAGTAGTAGGTCATCTCTGAGAAGAGACCAATAGTTTTTTTTTTTCCTTATAAAACAGAAAAGAAAAAAATGAAAAAACCTCCTACCACAACTTAAATATAAAAGTAAGGATGTCAAAGACACAAGGATTCCTTCTATAATGAATGGCGGCACCCCTACTCAGTATATGGTCCACTTTTTTTTTTTTTTTGTGTGTGTGTCTATATATATATATATATATATATATATATAGATTTTGGTGTCCCAGTAAAAATTTTTTCAAAAGGGTCGGGACCCATATAAATATATTAAAAGGTAGGAGGAAAATGACCTAACTATATGCCCATTTGCAGTACTTCTAATTATGCTTACATTTCATGTGGACTTGAATTTAAAGCATAAGAATTTTGTCACCAAAGTTGAAACAGCAATAAGAACTAGCCTCTAGACCGTGGATGTAGGTTCTTATTAGAAAATTCTGGATTCAAATTATCATACGTCCCCTGATGCATGACAATATATACAAAATCATTTATAGGTTTTGATTCAAATTTGATGCACTGCCCAATTCGACACATGTGATTTCTTCGTTAATGTAACTTTATTGATGTATTTGTGTAGCTCTCAATTTATTGAAATATAGCATTTAATGTTATATTGTGTTGGACTATATTTATTAAATGTAACATGTGAATAATTTAAGTGTTACATGAATGTAAGAATAAAGTTACATTCATGAACAAAGAAAGTTACAAGTATCGGATTAGTTTATGTGCTGGATTGGAGACCAATACTTTATATATAGGAGGCATTGTTATGGTCCTACAATGAGGACCACAATTCTATTATAACAAATCGAAATAAGAAACATAATGGCATTTTTCCAATGTAACACCGACATTGGAAATATGTAATTTTAAAAAATTTAGTTATTTCAAACTATTGTTACTTCTTTGCTGAATAAATATAATTTTATTTTTTCAGTTTTCATATCTTACTGTATGCACCGTACTTGTGAAATAGAGAAGTCTTTGCAATCATGCCATATATAATTTCAGCTTCCTGACGCTAGTAGTTTGGTCAGAGTTTAATTAGTTAGAAATTGTAACACTAATGTTGAAGATCTAAAGATTCTAAACCAAGAGAGTACTACCTTCTACTCCATCTATTCTTTATTTATAGATACAAAGGAATTCATTTGAAAATTTAAATGTGTAAGAGTTGGTGCAAAGATTGTAGTTCGAACAACTTTTTTTTTTTTTTTTGGAATTTCATGGTACGACAATAATGTCAAAAGTTTCTCTTAAGCTTAAACCCAAACTATATGAGGTTCGGTTGTCTGCTAATGTACGTATTTTTTGTTTTTGATATAATAAGCTTACCTAATAAGATGGTATAGTCCTAATCTGATCTGAGAATAATAATTATTAGGAGTATACACGATTTGGTGGAAGAAACTTTAGGGACAAGTTCAGTATTCTCATATATATATATATATATATATATTTGGAGCTTTCCACGCTAGGTCATTAGGCTTATTAATTTTACATGTTTAGAAAATCAAATCAAAATAATAAAGAATGGGAAAATGACAACCTAATATAAATAAGGGATTAAAACAGAAACCTACCCATAGAGGTTTTTTTTTTTTTTTTTAATTCTTACACTTTTAATTTGGGGCAGTCTTCTTCAATAAATTATATATATGTCCTTGTCAGGCAACTGAAGGGAAAGATGGGAGAATTAGGAATGAGAACCACGATGAGCTTTCAAACTTCAAAGGCATTGTTTAAAGATGATTCATAATTAACGTCATCTGTCCATTGGTCAAGATATTTGTATATTCAAGGTTTATAGTATATGATGCAGTTTTCTTTAATTAATTAAATCATGATTGGTCTTTCTGTTCCTCTTTTCTAATCTTCGATGAGCTGTTATTTGATAAAGATTAGATAATTTTCATCGTTCTCATTCATCCCGTTTGGTACGGCTTCTAGAGAAGGGAAACAAAAACTATAATCGCTTCTTAATAATTATTTCGAACCATATTGTAAAAAAAAAAACTTAAACGGGTCAAAATAATTTTAATTTTTTTTAATATTACAAAATTTATATATTTAAGTTTATAATTTACTAATATTAACATTCTGATACAAGTTTTAAAATTTATTTAATAATTATTTTTTTAGAAGTTATATTTTATAACTTTGACTTGAAGCATTTTTGAAAGCCAAAATACTTATGATAGATCATCTAAACATTTCTAGAACTTTTAGACTCAGAAAGCCAAAACTAATTTTTAAGAAACCCTCCTAAATATACTCTTAGGCTCTTAAGTCTACTAAAACAAACGCACCCTAAATAACTAAGCTAAATAAATAACTAAGCTAAAAGGAACCTAAAAATTAGCTTATTTACATAACAAGAGAATCATGCAAGTTATAAATTAAAAATTGCAAGAAGTTGTTGCAATTTATTAGTGCACAGGCATATGATTACACTTACTTTTGGATTTATAGGCATGGCTCAATTTAGTAGATCTGCAAATCTCTATTTTTTTTTTATTTTTGAAGGTGCAAAATATTTATCTTTACTAAAAGATGATAGAGATAGAGAATACTTATTGTTTTTCAATACTGGACAAGATCAAAATCTTGTGATGGAAACTTCGTAAAAAATAATGATTAAAATGATTCTAATTCTTTTGTACTCTACCCAATAATTTTTAAAATTAGTTGTTCTTCTAGAAGGTGGATATTAATGCTTAACAGCCCGTTTGGTAAAAACAAATAAACTCAAAAAATAAATTCAAATGTTATAGCATACGAAAATTTTATATTATAGAATATTTTTACCTTATATTATAATATATAAGAGCTTTATACTTTAGATGATTCAAACTTAAAGTTTAAATTTATCTCTCAAACACAAGATATATATGTCTATGTGTAGCATATTTTTTTACTTTAGAGTTTTATACTATAAACAATTTAAACTTAAAAGTTTAAACTTATCTTTCAAACATAAGGTAAATATGTCTGCGTGTACATATGACACTCTACGTTTTTCTTTTTTTTTTTTTTTTGGGTCATTCATTTTATTGTCATTTAAATACGGATCTTCCTTGGTCCTCATCGTTTGTTGTCGTCTTGTAACTGAGTGCCGTTTTATTTTGTTTTCGATTTTTTTTCTTCGTTTTCTTTTTCAATGTGTATCGTTATATACGCTCGAACTGCGTCATTCTTGGTTTGTTAGCGTTGTTTTTTATTGTCTTCATTTGTCGTTTATATTTTTAATTTTCTTGTCATTTCGAAATCTCTAATGATGTTGACTGTATTTCCCTTCAAAAAAAAAAAAAAAAAAAGGTTCTGCATTTGTCGTCGTTTTTATGTACACCATTTTATGCTTCTCATGATATTATTTTTTTATTTAGTTCTAACTTAAATTAAAGCTCGTGTCTTTCATTGTTGTTGTAAAGGTTCTGAGATTGTAAATAAGTACGTATGGTTTTTTTACTTATGATGTTCTCTTTTACTTCAACGTTTTTCATCATTATTGTCGTTCCTTTTGTCTCGTCTCTTTTGAATTGTGGTTTTAGTTCACTTTTTTCAATATGACTTTTCTACCTTTGTTATTGGCCACGGCCCTCTTTGTTTTAGTTTCTGGTATTTTTTTTTGTTTGTTTTTCCAAGTTCTAAGACGCTATTTTTCTCGTTGTCCTTTTTTTTTTCGTTCGTCCAACCTGTCTTTTTTCTTTTTGCATTGATATTATTTTTCTAGATTGTCTTTTTCTCTTATTGTCGTTTCTGGTTCTTTTGTTGGTATTTCAATTTTATTTTTTTTTTGCCGTGGTAACGGGTTTTTGCCGACTTCTTTTTTCATCGAATAATAAAACGATGTGACCTTCAAAAAAAAAAAAGTGTTTGATTTCCCCTTTTAATTCTCTTCCATCTCACGTAGTCGTTTTACTTAATAGAGTGTTTGATAATTTAGTTAGAACCAAAAACTAAAATATGAGAGTTTTTTGTTATAGTATATTTTATCTTTACATTATAAGAGCATCTTTAATGCAATGCTGTTAATAGAAATTTAACGTTTGAGTGTAAAAAACACCTCTAATACAGTGTCATTCTTAATGTTTTATATTTTAAACTTTGTAGCAAGTTTGTCACAAAGCTTAACATATAACAATTTACATTTGATTCGTATTGGTTAGTTGATTGGCTTTTTATTTTAATAATTGCAACATTTTTACTTTTTAATCATTTTAATGTTGAAATACTTTTATAAGTTTCAAGGTTTTATTATTATGACAAAAGAAAAACATGGCATTTAAATAAAGTCATGCATTAGAACATAAAATAAAATAGCACATCAACTATACTAGTTTTATACTTTTTGGTGGCAAATATAATATTGGCATTGACATTTGCATTGGAGATAGTCTAACATGTAACACCTCGGTATTTTCAATACATTAAAAATGCATTAAGTTAAGGATTATATTAAGACGAAAAGTACAGTTTAAGGAAAAATACTGTATAATAATATGAAAAATTATACAGTATTAGAATAAGGCAGTGTAAGAATTGGACTGTTTAAGGTCATGTAGTATAAAAATTAGACTGTTTGAGTTAAAGCAGTGTAGAAAGAATACTATAAATTGAAAACGCATATACGAAAAATGTCATATTTGGCCTTCAAAAGTGAACGAAAAGTAAGTCAAATATTTTTATGCAGTCTAAAGATAGAAAGTATACTAATTTGGGCACGGCGGTATAAGAAAAATACTGCGTAACGAAAAATTACACTATGCAAATTGTTTGGGCCCACAAAGTGGACACCCAACCAAATTTGATTGGGCCACCAAGCTTGAAAATGTGGCCCAATAGTATGTTGCCACCTAGGGTATCCTTATGGATGACCATGAGTCATCAAAGAAGATAAGAATCATTAAATGCAATTTATCACAAAAAAATTTCTTTTCCCTTCTTCCTTCCATATTCGGCCACCATGGGAGAACCATCCCAAGAATTTTCTCAACTCAAATCCTTTAAAAAATAACCCCAATTAAGTTCAAGAAGTAAAGCCCAAGGAATTTTTACAAGTTTTAAGGTAAAACCTAAACTTTTTCAAGGGTTTTTAGGGTTTTTCTTGGGAAAAAGAAAGGAAACTAATTCATGGTGTTTTTGCATGAAAATGGTGTCTTGAGAGGAGTTTCAAGGAGCCTTGGAAAGGCTAGAAAACAAAAGAGTGTTATTTGGGTAAGTTTTGAATTTCAAAGTTTTGAAAATTTATGAATTTTGTTTTGATTTTTATTCTTTTAAACCTATGTGGGTTCTTGAGTATGTATTTGACGAAACTTCATGTATATGTGATGCATGGCAAGTTTAAGTTGTGAAATTTTGGTTTATAGTGCAAAATGATCATTTTTGCAAAAAGAGTTGGTTTTGTAAATTTGATGTTAGTGTTAGTAAAAATGATGTTTGGGCATGAGAGTGATTTGAATAAGGCATGGAACGGTTTTTTCAGGGGTGTATTTGCAATTTTAAAATGAATTTCTATAAAAACGCCCTAGGGACTAAATTGAAAGAAAAAATTCTTTCTCGACAGAAATAAAAATTGCCCAAAAACACCCCTGTAGAGTAAGAATTTCAGAAAAGTTACAACATAAAAGTTGTAGATCTTGACAAAATTGTTAGTATAACATGAGCAGTTTCTTAAAATTCTGCTTGGTTTAAAGGTTATGAATTTTACAAGAATTTGTTAAAATTGGAAAAATTTTCAAAAGGGCAAAAATGTCATTTTCTTAAAGGATTTTGAATATGGTACTTTGAGCAAAAATGTTCCTCATGAAAAATGAGGACTAATAGTGTAAAAAGATTATTTTTGGTTCTGGGGACAAAAATGTAACTATTTTTGTATTTCGGGTCAAAACTACGAAATTGTGCGAAAACTGAGTTTTTACTAGGGAACGTTGGTTTTCTACATTGTTGTAGACAACAAGTACCATAGATGTTAAGTTTTAAGGAAATTAAAGTTTAGTTAAGGAAATAATGGAGGAAAAAGAGAGTTAAGGGCAAAATGGTCATTTTATGAAAAAGGCCAAAACGGACCCGAAATGCCCAATGTCGGGAAGCGTTCCTTAGTGGGAATTTTTTCGTATTATGTAAGTAAGGAAACGTTAAAGTTAAGCAATAGGTTTTATAGAGTTAAGAAATGGACGAAAACCCGTTGAGGGTAAAAACGTCATTTTTAAGAAAACGGCTAGAATAGAGTCGAACACTCCGATTTAGCATAATGTTCTTAGACAGAAAATGTTCCATAATACGTTAAGTAACGTAACCGTCACGTGTGACGAAAGATTTAATAAGAGATGTTTAAGTAAACGAAAGGTAACCCGGTGGGTTACAAAATTAAGTAAAGGAAAAAGGGTAAACCGATAGTACACAAGTTAAGTTAAAAGGAAAGAATGGTTAATGTTTACGTTTGATTATCAATCGAGTGGAATGATAAAAAGAAAGTTAATTAATGAGTCGACTGTCGTATGATCAGGACACAGAAGCTGACCAATAGAAGGAAAAGGAATGAGAAATGAACGGAATAGAGAACGCTATGGCATAGTCCGGGTAAGTTCAGACTTCACCCATAGCATAAAGCAAATAGTTTTTAAATGCTCATATATGCATTTTTAAATGAGTTTGTAATGGTTATGCAAGTTGTTTTAAAAGTATATTTGCATTTATTATGCAAAAAAGTTCTAAAGTACAAAATATGATTTGCAATGAATTTGCAACTGTTATGTTTGAAGTCTATTTGTATAATGATATACATGAATGTTATGAACTATGATTGGTGTGTGTATTATAAATGTGACATGACTTAAGTATTATATGAATATAATATGAAATAGTTGCTATCTAAAGAAGAAAAATGTATAGCAACTCTATGATATGAAAGTATGAACGATAAGTGTATGTATGATATGAATGACATGAGTATGAGTAATATGTGAAAGCATGATATGTGTAAGTATGATATGAATGACATGTATATGTATAATATGTTTATGAATATGATATGTAAGTATGATTCTTATACGAGCGAATAATATGGATATGAATGTTATGATTGATGCTTGTTATCTAGAGTATAACAAGATATAGTATATAAGTACAATACCATGTAGTGCATAATGAACATGCACAGTAAGGTCCATAAGAAACCCATTAAGAATATAACCTCCAATTTGCCTATAGGAAACTAGAAAAATTACTATAAGACACGCTAGGTTCGATTAGAAATCGTGAGAACGATTTAGATAATCAAGTAGAATTTAGAAAATTTCTCGTGACCAACAGAGAGGTCACAAGAGCAGAGCCAAGAGAAAGACTCTACGAATACAAAAAAAGACAAGAGCTAATTTTTTCTTTTTCCGCACCCCAAGGAAAGGCTAGACATGTTCAAGAGAGATATGAAAAGTTAAGCACTGTTATGACCCTTAGAAGTTTTCAGACAAGTACGTAAACATGTTTTAGATAATCATTATCACTAGTCTAGAATGACTAGATGATAAAAGACCTATAGATTGAACAATAAAAAGATGAACTTACTGGCCAGCTTGTATGTACCAGATTATGATCTAGATGCAGATGTGCAACCTAGATACGAAATAGGATTAGTATAAGTCCTGCATTTTGACAATGCATAATGTTTTATAATTTAAGTTATAAGTTTTATGAAGTATTTGTTATGTAATATATTGCATTTGTATGCAATATGTTTCAAAATAAGAAGTCATGATTTGTAATATGTGATTGCGTTATATGTTGCATTTGTATGCAATATGATTCAGAATAAAAGTTATAATTTGCAATATGTGATTGCGCTATATGTTGCACTTGTATGCAATATGATTCAGAATAAGAGTCATAATTTGTAATATGTGATTGTGTTACATGTTGCATGTATGCAATATGATTTGCAATATGTGATTGCGTTATATGTTGCATTTGTATGCAATATGATTCAGAATAAAAGTTATGATTTATAATATGTGATTGCGTTATATGTTGCTTTTGTCTGCAATATGTTTCAGAATAAAAGTTATGATTTGCAATATGTGATTGCATTATATGTTGCATTCGTATGCAATATATTTCAGAATACAAGTTATAATTTGTAAAATGTATTTACGTTTCAAGTTGTATTTGTTCTGCAATAGGTTTTACAGTACAAGCTATGATTTGCAAGTGTATTGCATATAATGTGGTTGCAGTTGATGTGCTCACTAAGGTTAATAAAAAGGTAACGTAAAGTTAAAAAGAAAGTGTCATACCAGCCTCCTTGTTGTGAGATAATGAAAGTAAAGTTAAAGTTTGACCTCCTAGATGCGAGGTATATGACCTCGAAGTTTGATGGTCTTAAGTCTTCCACAAAGGAAGCATCACATTTATGATCTCATGATTAAAGATATTGGTACGAACACTAAAGGTTAAAGTAAGATAAGGAAAGATAAGGAACAAGGATGAAAAGCTAAAGTAAGATAAGGAAAGTTAAGAAACGAAGGTAGAAAGTTAAAGTAAGAAAAGAATGTTCATAAAATGCTTATAATTGAAGTTCATAATTGAGCATAAATGAAAATATGCATTATTGATTTTTCTTGTTATGAAAGATTTATATGCTATGGAAAACATTATGAGGAATGTTTTATATTAAGCGTTTATGAAAACATAAATGACATTTATGAAGAGCAATCTGAGGATTGTTTTATGTTAAATATTTTATGAAAAGCGTTTATGAAAAACATTACAAAAATGTTTTATGAAAACGTTTATGAGAAACGTTTTAGAAATATGTTATGAAAAATGTTTATGAAAAACGTTTTAAGAAAAAGGTTTCCATGAGAAAAGTTTCTAAAGCATGTTCAAATGATTTGTGAGAATATGTTTAAACTTATTGAGTGAAAGCTCATAAAAAGTTTCTTCATGCTGTAAGTAGTTTTATGGGAGATCAGTAGGACTCGTTAGAAAAGCTGGATGCTGCGGAGGACGGATGTGAGGATTTAGGTATGGATACCACTACAATAATGTTTCCACTGTTTAAAAGAAATATTTTTCACTATTTAATACAGTGTTTTCAAAGTTTTAAGAAAAAACAAAGTTTGAAGAAATGTTTTCAAGTTTTATGCTTTAGAAAAAGGATTGTTTTATGTTAAATATTTTATGAAAAGCGTTTATGAAAAACATTACAAAAATGTTTTATGAAAACGTTTATGAGAAACGTTTTAGAAATATGTTATGAAAAATGGTTATGAAAAAGGTTTTAAGAAAAAGGTTTCCATGAGAAAAGTTTCTAAAGTATGTTCAAATGATTTGTGAGAATATGTTTAAACTTATTGAGTGAAAGCTCATAAAAAGTTTCTTCATGCTGTAAGTAGTTTTATGGGAGATCAGTAGGACTCGTTAGAAAAGCTGGGTGCTGCGGAGGACGAATGTGAGGATTTAGGTATGGATACCACTACAATAATGTTTCCACTGTTTAAAAGAAATATTTTTCACTATTTAATACAGTGTTTTTAAAGTTTTAAGAAAAAACAAAGTTTGAAGAAATGTTTTCAAGTTTTATGCTTTAGAAAAAGGATTGTTTTATGTTAAATATTTTATGAAAAGCGCTTATGAAAAACATTACAAAAATGTTTTATGAAAACGTTTATGAGAAACGTTTTAGAAATATGTTATGAAAAATGTTTATGAAAAACGTTTTAAGAAAAAGGTTTCCATGAGAAAAGTTTCTAAAGTATGTTCAAATGATTTGTGAGAATATGTTTAAACTTATTGAGTGAAAGCTCATAAAAAGTTTCTTCATGCTGTAGGTAGTTTTATGGGAGATCAGTAGGACTCGTTAGAAAAGCTGGGTGCTGCGGAGGATGGATGTGAGGATTTAGGTATGGATACCACTACAATAATGTTTCCGCTGTTTAAAAGAAATATTTTTCACTATTTAATACAGTGTTTTCAAAGTTTTAAGAAAAAACAAAGTTTGAAGAAATGTTTTCAAGTTTTATGCTTTAGAAAAAGGATTGTTTTATGTTAAATATTTTATGAAAAGCGTTTATGAAAAACATTACAAAAATGTTTTATAAAAACGTTTATGAGAAACATTTTAGAAATATGTTATGAAAAATGTTTATGAAAAACGTTTTAAGAAAAAGGTTTCCATGAGAAAAGTTTCTAAAGTATATTCAAATGATTTGTGAGAATATGTTTAAACTTATTGAGTGAAAGCTCATAAAAAGTTTCTTCATGCTGTAGGTAGTTTTATGGGAGATTAGTAGGACTCGTTAGAAAAGCTGGGTGCTGCGGAGGACGGATGTGAAGATTTAGGTATGGATACCACTACAATAATGTTTCTGCTGTTTAAAAGAAATATGTTTCACTATTTAATACAGTGTTTTCAAAGTTTTAAGAAAAAACAAAGTTTGAAGAAATGTTTTCAAGTTTTAAGATATAGTTTATGAACTGTTTAATATAATTATAAAGTTAAGTTTTAAGCGATGTTTTAGTAAATGTTTCTTATTAAGTTTTAAGAAACGATTTGAAATGGTTTTAAAGTCAAGTGTTGAGCGAGGTCTCGACATGAACGGCGACAGAGGTCGAAACAGTTTTTAAGTACATTTAAAGAATATGTTTAGAAAAAAAAATTATTTCAGTATTTTTCTTACTAAGTAAGTAAGATTACTGTTTTAAGTAATGATAAAGTGACAGCCCAAAAAGACGGGTCGTCATATAACGGGTGAGAACTTTGTTGATGGTTGATTTTGTACTAGGCCCCTTCAAAGGCCCAAGCCCAACATCTCCTCCTACAGGGCCAATGAGCTCGCTCCATGGACCCAAGCCACGGTTAAGAAACTAACCTGGTCGTGGTTTGGTAGGCCATGAGTTGTCAAACGGACTAATTTATTTAGTTCGATTTATTTTAAATCCCATTTGGTGGACTTTAAAGCTAATTGAACTTGAATATATGGGTGATGGAGGATAATAACACCAAAAAGCCTTTCTTTTGCCTCTAAGAATAAGCCTAAAAGCCTTTATTTTGCCTTAACATAACCCAAAGAGTCGGAAAAATCCAAGAAACCTAGTGATTGGGCACCAAGTGCGCCTCTAGAGCACCTAGCATGCGCCTCCGGAGGCGCATCACCGAACAAGTCCTGTTTGTGTCACTGTAGCCTTTATCCGAGTTGCAAGTCCACTATTTGAAGGCACCATACACGCGCCTCCATCACTAATTCTTGCACGAATTTTTGAAATATTCTAATTCTCTTGATCTTGCAGTGAAATCTTGGTTGTTTGGCATCAGAGTGAGCTCTAGAAATCATTTTCATTGGTCCACTTCGGGCCTAATTATCCCCAACACCCTGTTGGAGGTCCTATCGAAGATATTTTGTGCAAACTTGCTATCTGCTCTAGCCACATTAACATCGACACCATCAAATTAGAGGCCTAAGTGTATGTTACCATGAACGTTACACCCCATGGATCTATCAAACCCTAACAAACTTTATATTATAGCAATTAAAGTAAATAAGTTGGAATAAAGTTACCAAAGATGGTTATTATTAGACATAAACGTTGTTTTCTCTTCATCATTTTGCTTTTTGTATTGTCGTTGTCATGTTCTTTTTATAGCTGACGAACCCAAGTAAACTACATCTTGGTATATTTTAAAATGGAAGCGATGTGTCCTTTAATGCATAGAAGACAACTAACATGTCGTTTGGGAAAGGGTTTTAGGGCTTAGGCCTTCGTTTGGTATCAACGACAACAAACTTTTCACTTCCGCCAATTTCTTGTAATTTTTTGTGATCTGTTTTGGGGGGCAAGACTACCATGCTCGTTGCTTTCATCTCATCAGTGCTTTTCCATTTGTTTCGGTTTCAGATTCATCCATTGGTTCACAAATAAGCAGATAATTCACAGAATCAAAGGCAAGGCAAGTTCTTTACTTTTCATTATAAAACGGATAGTGGTTTTGTTTTTTGTTTTTTTTTTTTCTTTGAATCTTTTTCATGGCTCCACGGATAATTTGATAAGCCAATGATTTCCCAGCAACTTGTATAAAACTAGCATATGTTTATGGCTATTCCAGTATAAAACATATGCTATTTTTGGCCATCTTTAAATTCAAACTTAGTCCGAACTAATAAATTCTAATTGTTATAATATAAAACAAAAGTTTATTATAGTATAAAACTTTTATATGTTATATTATTTTTGTTCCAACTTTGTTACCAAACACTCTCTATATTGCGTTGTTGTATATTAAATTATTCATTTTTTTTGCATAATACATTCTAAACTTTTAATATTGACAAAATACACCTTAAACTTTAAATAATTGGCAATTGAGATTTAATAACTGACAAACATTAAGAAGTATAGATGATTTTGGTCACGAGATTTATATATAAGTTTTTTAAAGAGTAAAGCTTATCATTTTAGAGAAAAATTGAGGCTCAACACGTTAAAAACGTAGTTAACGGAAATTAAAAATAGACATTAGATTTCAATTGCCACTGATTTCAAAGTTTAGTGTGTATTCTACCAATATTAATAGTTCAAGGTGCATTAAGAAAAAAGGGAATAGTTCAGGTTGAACCATATAATTTCCTCTATATTTAAAGTTTCTAGCCATTTTTCGTGGTTTTTGTTGGCTATCTCTTGTATTTGTTCTTTAAAATGATTCGTTCTTAGAGGTGTCAAATGGGCTGAGCCGTCAAGTGTAAGGCTCAACCCAGCCCACCCCTACATTGTAGCGGGTTGGGTTGGCATAGCATGCCTGATGGGCCAAGGCTGGGCCTGACCATCTAGGTGCATAAGGCCAGCATGACCCTGGCCCAAACACATGACGGGCTTGGCTGGCCCAGAGACATGACAGGCTTGGACTGGCCCAGCCACACCAATAGCCCTTTAAGCTTGACCATTTAGGTGTTCAAGAAAATACCTTTATTTTAAACTGCTTAAGGTTTTAACCTCAAACCTTTAGAAGAAATAAGAGTCTATTAACTACTTAACTAGACAGTTATTTATGAAACTATAAATTTAAAATTAAAAAACTAAAAATTATAGGGACTGGCCCTGTAAGGTCGGCCCTGCCCTACAGGGCCTGGGCCCAAGCCCAGCATGGCCCTTCAAGGGCTAGGGCTTGGGCTAGGACCGGGCCTTAAGTTTTCCCTTCAGACACGACACAGGCTTGTTATAAGCCTAGGGTCAAGGCACGACCCTACTGGTCGGCTCTTTTAACACCTCTATTCTTCTTATGCAAATGTTGCTTTAACTTCTTGCTACTTTCATGTGGTGGTTGTTCAATGTTTTTCGTTCTTCAATGTTGTCAACGTTTAACAATTTTTTTAAGGTTCTTTTCGAGAAAACCACACAAAATGTCCCTTAAGTGAGTGTGTGTTTAAAAATGCCCTTTTCCTTTTATCTTTTCAAGACTATTCCTTTTCTTTTTTTAATTTTTTAATTATAATTAGACAATTACTATCTTGCCCATTCGATTCATCTAATTATCCCTAAGTGAGTGAGCGTTTACAAATACCCTCACCCTTTTATCTCTTCAAAATTGTGGCTTTTGTTAATTTTTTAATTATAATTACACGATTACTATCTTGCTCATTCATTCATCTGATTATCCCTAAACTGCAACAAACCCTAAGTCACCTCAAATCTCTTTTTTTCTCTCCTCTATACGTCTCTCTCTCTTCCTCCCTGCGCTTCGATCTCTCTTTTCCCCCTCTGCCTCTTTTCTCTGTCTTTCTCTCCTTTCTGCTCGCCCCCTCTCTTCTCTTGTCTTCCTTCTCTTCTTTCTTCTCTTCGACAGATCATTGCTAGAGTTAAACGCTAAGATTGCCAGTGGTCGATCCACCTTCACGGATCTTTCACAGTCATAACTGAGATCCTTCTTCACGAATCCTCCTTCATAGATCATTGCCGAAGACCACGAATTCATAGATTTATTGAGAAGAACAAAGATTGTCATCTCCTTTGTCAATCTATGATCTCCATTATTCAAAAAATAGCTGACGCGAATGATGACCATCACTACATATCTCTGCACAAAGTTGGTGTGTGAGAGACTCGCTGTTGCAAACTTCAAGAGTGCCGACGAAGATTTCCACAATCTGTAGGAGTTCTGGCGAAGCTCGTTGTGATCTATCGGAGTGCCGATGAAGCTCGCCATCATCTGTTCATCTTTAATCGCAACCAAATTTGCAGAGGACTAAGCACTTGTGGTGGTACTGTTGTGAGATTAAATTTAAATGAACGAGCCTCCGAGCATGAGTGAGAGGAGCTTGAGGTTGAACTTTCTCTTCCGTTTTTTTTTTTTTTTTTTTTTTTTTGTTAATGGAGAAATTGAGGAAAAGAAAATGTGATCGGTGGAAATTTTTTTTAATCTTATTGCTCATTGCTTTTATTCTAGGAACAAAATTTTATTGGAGTATCGCTGATTGGGTTTTGGAGCAGAGTTTACAAATGATTAGATTATTGCTCTTCCTTTGTTTTGTTGCTAGATGATTTTAGTTAAGCTATCTGTGACTATTGAGACGATTCAGAATTTTTTTTTTTTCCTTTTGGTAGGAAATAGATTTGTTGGAGATAAACCATTTCATTGGTCCTTTTAGAACCAAGGGCGGTGGAATTGATTGCAAAACTATTTACGTGTGGTTTTCACCATTTCATTTTATTTTGTTTTAGGAAGTTTCTGTATTTTTTTTTTTTTTTTGTGATAGATTTTTTACTATAATGAAAGTGTTTTATATGTGTTTATGTTAATTTATTGTTGTTCTGTGTATTGAGATTGTATAATTTTGTCTAAGTTTGCAGTTAGATACGAGATTTTTGGAACTATGTTTGAAAATTTTCTTTTTCTTTTAAACAAAAAATGAGTATCTGCCAGATTTTTGGAGGTGGTTGATTTTTTTTTTGGTTTTAAAAAAAATATATGTTAAAAACTAGTAAGTTCTTGGTTCTAACTTTGAAAGTGACTGGAGGTGGTTAGCATTTGTCTGTTCCAAAAAAATATTGGAATTTGGCAGGTTTTGGATTGGAAGTTGACGGGTTTCGAATTGGAACTAGGTCGGTACCTGATGGGTTCTATAATAAAACCTAATGAGTTCTAAAATGAAACTTGACAAGTTATGACGGAATCTATGATAGAACCTGACGGATTCTATGACAGCATCCCTCACAAGGGAGCGAGAACAGAGGATAATTTAAAATTTTATTAAATCATCTTTTTTTAATTAAAGAGATAATTTAAAAAAAACATTTTAGGAGGTAATCTTTAAAATGTGCTTTTTTAGGGGTGTTTTTGTAAATTGCGCTTGCTTTTTTTAACTTGCTTTTCCTTGCCTGTGTTTTTTCCGCTTTTTTAAAGGATCGTCGTTCTTATTTTTGTAATCTCTCCTTATACTGTCGCTTATTATGGTCGTTCCATTTCTGTGCTTTTGTCGTTTTCACTGTGTGTCGTTTTTGTAGTTTGTTTCTTTTACTGTCGTTTTCAAACTTAATGTCGTTTCTTTCTTTCTTTTTTCCTCTTTCGGTTATCATTCTTGTCCTTATTTTTCGTCGTTTTCAAAGTATATTGCTGCTATTATTGCCGTTAGTCATCATATATTGTCATTTTGTGTTTGGTGTCGTTTCTTTGGTGTAGTTTGTTTACCTTCTCTCTCTTTTTTTTTTTAATTATAAATTTTAGTCTTGGCCTTGTCGTTTTATTTTGTATCCAAAGTTTTTATCGTTTTACGTTCTAGTTTCTTATAAAATGGTCGCTCATTGACGCGTTGTCGTTTTTCTTTACTCGTGTCTAAAGTTGTGCTTTTTCACGGGAGGAGGTGTTGCCGTTTCTAATTTATCGTTTTCTTTTTTCTTTATCTTCCTTTATTTATACAATTATACCCAAAAACAAAAACAAAAAACTCTTCAAAAAAAAAACTCTCCTTTTTATTTTTTTTAAAGTAAAGACATGTGAAGAGTATTGCAGACTCAAAATATGAACACAAAATACACTGCACCCAAAAATCACATTGAAAGATAAAGGATAAGACAACTTTAACGACAAACAATTTTAAAAAATATGGCATTGACCGGTAAGACAAGCTTTAAGAGATTTACACAGTAGATAGGGGCGTTTGGTTTGCAGTAATCAGTAGGAATCATATTCTCGAAAAAATGATTGTAGGGAATATGATTTCCAGGAACTAAGATTATTACGTTTGGTTGCACATAGGAATCTTCTATTAGATTTCTAGGAATAATATATTACTATGTTTGGTTATACATAGGAATCTTGTATAATTGACAAAATAATTTGTTGTATTACCATTAAATGTATCAATATAATATATTAGAACTAATATTAAATAATAATAATATAAATATAAATAATAAAATAATATTATATATAATTTAACATTAATAGTACTATGAATATTAATGTTATTATTATCATTATTATTAAATAATTATTATTTTATGTTAATATAATACTTTCTTTATCTTATATAAAAATATTAATTTATAATAATCATAGAATTATTATTTAACAATATATTAATATTAAAATGTTGTATATAATATAAAATATATTGATATGAATATAAATAATAATAAAAATACAATTCTTAATAATATATTAATATTAACGTTAAATAAACATATTGTTATAGAAAATATTAAACATATTTAGCTATATTTTATATTTATAATTATTATAATAGTATTTATATAGTTTAATATTGATATTGCTATGCATATTAATATTAATATTATACTATTCATATTGATGTTATATTATTATGTTTTTATTATTATTGTTATTATTATTCTTATTATTAAATTATAATTTTATATTGATATAATATTTATATGTATATCATATATTAATATTAATTTATAATAATAGTACAACATTATTTTATTTTATTATTATAGTATTTATATATATTATATTTAGATATTGTATATGTAATATATTATATATGTTTATTATTATTGTTAATGTTATTATTATCATTATTATCAAATTATTATTTTATATGAATATAATTTTTATATTTATATTGCATAGAAATATTAATTTATAATAATATTATTATAATAATAATTTAATAATAATATAATTATTATTATCATCATCATGGAAACAATATGAGATTTCTATAGTTTTGAGATTCCCAGGAATATGAATATCACCTTGTGGGTGGGCTTCATATTACCCCAAAATGAGGTAATCTGAATCCTACGGGAATTAGTTTCCCAGGAATCCAAAACTTAGATTACTGTATACCAAACATGGGAATCTTACAGATTCTCATTCTCATCTCAAGATTATTGCATACCAAACGCCCCCTAGAAATCTCATATTTGTTTCCATGATGATGATGATAATAATTATATTATTATTAAATTATTATAATAATATTATTATTATAAATTAATATTTCTATGCAATATAAATATAAAAATTATATTCATATAAAATAATAATTTGATAATAATGATAATAATAACATTAACAATAATAATAAACATATATAATATATTACATATACAATATCTAAATATAATATATATAAATACTATAATAATAAAATAAAATAATGTTGTACTATTATTATAAATTAATATTAATATATGATATACATATAAATATTATATCAATATAAAATTATAATTTAATAATAAGAATAATAATAACAATAATAATAAAAACATAATAATATAACATCAATATAAATAGTATAATATTAATATTAATATGCATAGCAATATCAATATTAAACTATATAAATACTATTATAATAATTATAAATATAAAATATAGCTAAATATGTTTAATATTTTCTATAACAATATGTTTATTTAATGTTAATATTAATATATTATTAAGAATTGTATTTTTATTATTATTTATATTCATATCAATATATTTTATATTATATACAACATTTTAATATTAATATATTGTTAAATAATAATTCTATGATTATTATAAATTAATATTTTTATATAAGATAAAAAAAGTATTATATTAATATAAAATAATAATTATTTAATAATAATGATGATAATAACATTAATATTCATAGTAATATTAATGTTAAATTATATATAATATTATTTTATTATTTATATTTATATTATTATTATTTAATATTAGTTTTAATATATTATATTGATACATTTAATGGTAATACAACAAATTATTTTGTCAATTATACAAGATTCCTATGTATAACCAAACATAGTAATATATTATTCCTAGAAATCTAATAGAAGATTCCTATGTGCAACCAAACGTAATAATCTTAGTTTCTAGGAATCATATTCCCTACAATCATTTTCCCGGGAATATGATTCCTACTGATTACTGCAAACCAAACGCCCCCTATAGTTTTGAGATTCCCAAGAATATGAATATCACCTTGTGGGTGGGCTTCATATTACCCCAAATGAGGTAATCTGAATCCTACGGGAATTAGTTTCCCAGGAATCCAAAACTTAGATTACTGTATACCAAACAAGGGAATCTTACAGATTTCCATTTCCATCTCAGGATTACTGCATACCAAACGCCCCCAAAAGATATTTGAAAACTTATTAGAAGTGAAAAAATAAGTTAAAATATTACTATACCTGAAAGCTTTATGTTCTAGTTCTTTAGAAGTTTACATTATATACAGTTTGAATTAACGAGCAAGAACTAGTATACCAAGCACATTAGCATTTTAAATTATATTCTAATCATATGTTTGGTATAGTTGGTTTTTTATAAACTTTTCATTTAATAACGGTGTAAAATTTTTATATATTATAATAAAAGTAAAAGTTTTACTATAATATAAAATTTTTTTACGTTATAATATTTATAATTTTAACCAATAATTTTAATCAATATAGCTAATTTTAACCAATAATTCTAACCAAAATACCAGCGTCAAACATACCAACGTTAAAACGAGGAGCTCAACTCATAAATAAACTGAGATACGCACGGTTTCTGAAAAGGAAAAGCCTCTGTCCTAAAACTATACAAATCCATGGTATTATAATCCAGGATTACAGAGTTCCATCAACTACGACACCGTTCAAAATCAACTTTAGGAAACAACCATAAGTCAAAACTGAAAAAGATTACAAAAAAAATAGCGTGAAGGTAGCGCAGCTTTTATTCGATCATAGGAAAAAAAACACGAATATACAAAACAACCTGCCCGCAGTTACACTAAAGACCAAGAAAAAACAAAAAGAAAAAAAAAAAGAAAAGAAGACAAATATCGTAGCACAGATGGAGCAGTTGCGGCGTAAAGAGAAAATATGACACAAAACTCGATCAAAATTCAACAACTAGAACGAGTTCATCTCCAGAATATAACTCCGGCTCTTCAGCAGAGACCCCACGGCCTCCCCGTACTGCCCTTCCCCGAACGCCCTCTTTGCCAAATCACCGTCCTCTACGTCATCACACAGCTGTGGGGCCCCACCACTACTCCCCTCCTTTGTGGGCCTCACCACCACCAGCGTCGCCCCCTCCGCCCAAAACCCTCCCCTCAGCTCCACCCTCGGCGCGTGCCTCATCCTCATCCTCACGCTCGGCACCCTCGTCCTGCTCCTCTCCGCCACGTCAACCTCATCGTCTTCCGCTTCTCCTTCTCCGCTAACGTGCGCCACCTCCACCGCTCCTCCGCCTCTCAGCTCCGCCAGCCCCGCCTCGTCCATTACCAATGTGCCTTCCCCTTCTCTGTCGGTCAAGACCAGCCTCCGGAGCTCCCTCTGCTCGCTCACCGCCTCTCTCAATAAGTAATGCCTCGCCGACGCCGCAATCAGAGCGCTTATCGTCCACACCACTCTCGTCTTCAGCCCCCGAGCGAAGTCCTCTTCTCCGGCGCCGGCGACGAGCGAATCTCCTCCGATCCCCGCCCCAGACTCTGAGTCTCTGATCGCGCGAAACCCTAGAATCACGCAGCTCCTGAGGCTGTTCCCGAACTCGGCCGTCCATCTGACGACGGCGCCTTTCTCTAGCCTCATGTCGCCGGAGGGAAGCTCGATCTCGAGGCCTCGGACCCTGTCGAAGGCGCGGAGGATCTGAGAAGGAGAGTTTTGCGGCGGAGGAGGCCTTAGGGAAGGATTATTATTGGATAGGGGATTCGGAGAGACGAGGTCGTGGAGGGATTTGAGGATGGATTTGAGGAAGGCGAAGAGGAAGGAGTCGTCCCCATCGCGGCCGGAGGAGTCGGGAGAGACGACGCAGTCGACCTTGAGGAGGAGCGACTCCGTCTGGGGGACGAGGGAGTTGAACCGCCGCGAGACGGCTCGGCACCGGAGGAGGGTCTTGATGTCCGATACGGAGTTGAAGATCAGGAGGATCAGCGAGTCGGGGAGTTGATCGAAGCCGTCCATTTCTTTTTTGATCTTTTTGATTTTGGTTTTGATGCTAACAATCAAGTCCTTTGGGACAGCAGGTAAGGGAAGATATGAAACAACAGTGGTTTCACTTATTATAGAAGGAGGAGAGAGAGCTCTTAAAATTGTTGGTCAAGGACGGGAGAGCGTTTGACCGTTCAGCTTCGGAGAGCTGGGCCCCACAGCTCCCCCAAGTGCCGGCTTTGAATTGTTTTAGCGTTTTAGCATACGCGCCGTAGGCGTGGATATGTTCCCAATGCATATTACATCTAATTGTTTATTCGGATCAAGATTTTGAGAGTGATTTAAGTTGGTTTTTTAATCACATTTTTTCTTCACGTGGGACCATTTCCATATTATTTAAGTAGGTTTTTTAATCATATCAGTTGGTGTAAAGGATTGATTACAAAAAGTTGATTTCCACACTGCCAATAAGTAATATCATATTGTTTTCAAATAACTTACAAGTAATACCATATCTTATTCCTTTCGTATTGCTGCAATCTTGCAAAACTAATTTGACCGTTACTGCCACGGTACATCCAAAATACCTAACTTAAATCTGATCCAGTTTATAATTAGTTTAATGTTTTGTTTGATCTGCTACAAATTCAGTTCTTATGAAATTTTAATCCATTTTTTGATCAAAACTAATTTTATTACGTTATTTTCTCTAGAAAAATTTGAATCAAAGAACGTCTTAAGTTCAAACCTTTAATTTTAAAAAATTTTAGGTACTAGTTTATGAAAATGGTCTGTTAGGGAGTGGAGAATAAAAGGACATTTCGCGGTAACGCCTGTAAAATGTTTTGAATAGTTTTTAAATGAATTTGTAAGATTTACTAAATTTCAATACGAGTAAAAATTAGTATGCATTCCATTTAAATGAGTAGCATTTTTACACATAAATCTTCCAGAAATTATTAGCACAAAAAAAATATGAAGAAAGTAAAGAATAATTCATTTAATCACAAAGAAGAAGTCATACTCCCCTACGTAAGAATAGAGATAAGCTCAGCAAGAGAGACTAGGTCGGTTCAAAATTCCAATGATTTAGGCCAAATTTTTAAAGCCTAAACCGTATTAAATATATGTTGGAAAAAAAAAAAAACTTTAGTCTATAATGGATGGCTGCATATCGTTGGCCCTCCAGACATGTTCATTTTTCTTTTCTCGTATAAACGACAACGACAAGGAATTGTTCTTTCTATCTTAAAAGGCAATATATATATATATATATATATATATATATATATATATGATTGAACCATTATAGTTGTGATTGTCTTGTGGATATGTTTGGATAACTCTCTACGTTTGTGGGGGTGGTCATTGGATTAAATAACTTAAAAATGAAGCAAAGCTGGCACATCAAAAAAACAAAAAAAAAAAAAGTGAAGCAAAGTTCAATAAAAAGATGAGTTGTAAAATTGATCGCATTTTTTTTTTTAATTTGATATTATAGAACGTGTGCAACCACTTGTCAAGGAGCCTTCACCTCTCTCGAACTAATTATAGTTTTATCCTTTTTGTTAATAACTCTCTTTATCCGTTACTGAAAACTAATTATTTGAAGAAGATATACCAACAATAAATAATTATTAATTGTCTAATTAGTTTTAGGAAAGAAAATCTGTTTTTTAGTACATAACCCTTTGCAGATCCGCTGATATGTATATGTATATGTGGCATATAAATCATATTCCGGGTAAATATGGTTATCTTATGGAAAAAGGATTGTTTCATCAGTATGTGTGTGTGTCTATATATATTTATATATATATATATATAAATATATGCTAACTTTTATAAATAGCCAAAATACCTTCTAATTTTGTTCATATTTATGAGCATGTTTGGGAGCTGGCATAAGGAGATGAATTGAATGGCGATATAAAATAAATTAATAATCAAAAAAAATTCTTGTGAGCATTTATAATGATGTTAAAAAAAGTAATAGTTTCATTTCTAAAAAAAGGAATAATTCTTATTCCAAGCTTATTTTCTTTTCTAAAAAAATTATCTCTGACACTTTAATTGGATGGTTTTATGAAATTCATTATGCAATGTCATGTCATGGGCTTACAATTTAAACACGAATATATTGGACATTTCTGATTTATTTTGCTTTTGACAAGGACATAGCATTTCTGAATTGTAATGGGTGTTCATCGAGTGTGACTCAAATAAAATTTAAAAATAGCCACTTGCCTGAAAAGATAAAGGAAAGGGAAGAAATATTTTTTAATAATAACCTAAAAAATCCATAAACAGCATTACTTTTATTTATTTATTTTTGCATATATTAACGCTACTTCCGATTATTATTATAATAAGAAATCATATAGAATGCATAATCACAATTATTAGTAATAATTGTGAATACCAAATAAGAAATCATATAGAATGCACAATCATAATTATTAGTAATAATTGTGAATACCAAACTAATCTTAGGTGATAGTGACAAAAAAAAAAATCAAACTTAGTTTTATCCCTAATTTTTTTTTTAATGCTTAGCCTTGCAAATGACATACATCGCGCCAAGTGGCCAACAATTAGAGTATTTATATTCTCATTTTTTATATACACTAATTGAAAAGCATGTGTTTGTGTTTCGTGAGAGTGTATTAAGCATGTTAAAAAAATAAGGATAAAAAACAAAACAAAAAAATATTTTTTTGGAAAAAAAAATGTTTCAGTCAATTAAAAAAAAGTGTCAAAAAACTAAGAAAAATATTTCGGCTAGAAAATAAAAAAATGTTTTGCAAAAATAAAAAGACAAAACGTTTTAAATTTCAAACATCCTGAAAGTACAACGCAAAACTTATTTTTACTTTATATATATATGTTAAAAACTAATAGTTATCTTACTGAAGTCCCAAGTAATTAATGCAAAATCACTTTTTCTCGGACAAACTTTACATTCCTCTTATTCCATTTATTATTATTTTAATTATCATTAAAAATGTAGTATTTATGTATAGTAATTCTGCTACTTTCAGCCTTTATACCAAACTTTCATAATATTTTTAATCAAGGTCTAATTTTGTTCTTGTTTAGAATGTGCTCCCGTTGCAGCTCTTGAATTTTAACAATTTACTTATATGTTTTATAAACTTTTCTAAAAATTAAATATTCCTTAAAACTATACATCAAATTTAAGTATGTTGTTATTATTTTAAATTAAAATTCAATTATATTGCATTAATTAATGTATTACTTAGATATATGATTTTAATCCTATTTTAAAATCAGTTAAAAATGAATTGGTATATTTAGTGGGAAAAATATGAAGTAGAAATAAAAAAAAGGTGAAAAAAGAGAAACAAACTAAAACAAATTCTTTGACTGCAAATTTAGATATAACAATTCCAATTTGCAACGACAAAATACTAAATTGTATCCTTCTAATTTTTGCAAAATAATACTTTTGTTTGTTGAATTTTTTTTCACTAGAAGGCTAAAGTCAATCTATCCGGAGTTGGCGAGCAGTGTTGAGCCAAGCTAAGTGAATAAATGGAAACTTAAGCTGAACTTTCGTTCATTTATTTATTTATTTATTTTAGTTTATAGATTTCTAGAGTAAAAATGTTGTATTAGCTAGAAACATAAGGAAAAAAAAAAAAGGCAAGTTGCCATTACATCACAAATCTGTCATAAAATAACCGTTTTTATTTTTTAAATTACAATTTTTACAAGATTTTAGTCCTCTATTACTATGCACCTATGACTTTCAGCATTCCCACATCTAAGAGGCACAGAGAAGAATGCTTCGTCCTCTTTTATAAAAACAAAATATTGTTTATTCTTTATTGGAAAAATATGAAAAATAAGTGGGTAAACATAATGTATATTCAACATTTGTTTAATATTGATTTCATAAATGTTAAACATTTAAGGTACTATTAAATATTTTATGAATTTGCCTCTTCCTAACACTGATTCAAGTAAGAGACAGACGGACATTGCCCAGCAAGTTGCTTGTTCAAAAATTGCAGCAAGTTGCTTCAAGTTGCTTCACTTGTTCAAAAATCGCTTCAAGTTGCTTCACTTGTTCAAAAATCGCATCAAGTTGCTTCACTTGTTCAAAAATCGCATCAAGTTGCTTCAAGTTGCTTCACTTGTTCAAAAATCGCATCAAGTTGCTTCAAGTTGCTTCACTTGTTCAAAAATCGCAGCAAGTTGCTTCACGGACATTGCCCATCAAATTGCTTCAAGTTGCTTCACTTATTCAAAAATGATTATTGTATTATAATTTGATATTCACAAGGAAGAGACATACGGACATTACCCAACAAGTTGCTTCACTTGTTCAAAAATTATTGTGCTATTATAATTTGATATTCATATTGCCCAACATGTTGCTTCACTTATTTTAACCTAAAAATATGCTATTATAATTTAGTCTGTATTATAGATTGGTTAACATTATACAGTAAAAATATCAATTTACACTATTAATTGTAAACTTATTTATCATGTACGTGCAGAAAAACTGAAAAGTTGTAAATTAAGGAAGAAAGATTTTGAGATACCTTAAAAAAAGACGAGAATGCGAAAAAATATGTTATGAGAAATAGTTAGTTGATATTAATATCTAGTCGTTAAAGATTACGGATGATGGTTAAAGATATTCAAAGATAGTAACGAGCATTGTTGATTTAAATTGTTTAGTTAAAAGAATGAAAACAATGCGAAGAAATGAAACAAAAGGATATATTTGAGGCATTTTTTTTTTCAAGCGTGTGATTATCTCTTTTCTTTTTTGACAAATATCTGTTATTTTATAATATAAAAACATCACCTTAATACCTTCATATAGTTCTTTTAAGACCTAGAATATCACCATTCTTATTAATTAACGAAACTAATAATTTTAAAAGTTTGATTATTGTTTTTGAGTTTTTTTTTCATGTTGTATTTTTTTTTATAAATTTTAAATGTTTCAAATATTTTTTAACTAATTTTTATTAATTAATACGAAAGGTCGTTTGGACATTTATGTCTCGAAAAAAGATATTATGGTACCAAAATTGTAATTTTAGATTGGTAAGTTAACTTTATGATTTTGTGAAAGATATTAGGGCACCAAAATGGCAATTTTAGAATGGATTATATATTGGACTGTAACCAGGACAGAGGTAAGGGTGCACAAAAACTGCCCCGCAACCGCCGGCCACCCGCGCTCGCGCTCGGCCCGCCCGAAAAAAAGGACTGTACGGGTTTAACCCGCCCGCATATATATGTTGATGGGCGGGTACGGTTTTAAATTTTAGGATGCGTGTTTAACCCGAACCCGCCCGCCTAATTCTTAAAAAAAAAAATCTTAATCTAAACCTCCCTCACTTCTCACTCTTTAAAAAGAAAAAGAACACTTGACTTTGTTCATCATATCATCTGTAGTATCTTGTTATTTTCGAACCCAATGAACAGGTTTTATAGAAGAACAAGAATTCTTGACTTTGTTCATCACTTCATCTCTAGTTGATGTTTCTTGTTGCAATGAATGATTATGTTTCTTAATTTGTTGTGAATATGGTCATTGTCTTTAGGCGTCAAACTTGGTTGTTGTTGGGAATGCTTCATACATTATCATCTTATATTTTTTACAAATTTTCTTTACCTTTTTTTTAAATAAAAAAGAGCTCAAAAAATTATATTGTACATTAGTGTAGACCCAACCTGCCCGCCCCCAAACCGAAACCGCCTGCCATTCCACAGGCAGTTTGTAGGTTGGTTAATCGTCAACCCGTCATTTAAAAAAACCAACCCACACCTGCCCAAAAACCGGCAAACCGCCCGTTGTTCACCCCTAGATAGAGGGAGTAAATACCCCTGACTTTTTGAAAATTTATGTTTTTGCCTAAAAATTTATTAATACTTTTCATATATGCCTCCCAATCAAAAACTTGTTCTCTGACTCATTTTTATCCTATTAAAATTCTTTTTTACATGAGTCTTATTAATTTTTTTGTTTCTAATTTGCCCCCATTATAATAATGTTTCTCAAATGTTTCTTTGATTAATTTTTTTTATTTTCTAAAATAATATATATCTTTTTAAATATGACTTCCATATATATGTTTTCCTGATCGCCCTATTGAAATAATTTTTATTAAATGTGTTTCTACTTAAACCTTTTTTTTTCATACAACCTTTATATATACTATTTCTCTTTTGTCATTTCTAAATAATTTATCAACAACTTTACCTCATCAAAATCATTTTTTTTAAAGTGTTTTGTTTTATCTTTTTTTTACTAAACTAAACTCAAAAGATGATAGTAAATACAGAAAAAAATAAAATTTTGGGAAATTTTTAATTCACATAACAAAAAAAATGAACAAATTGAATATGTATATCATGCCAATTATTTTATAGTATTAAGTGTTGATTAAAATGATGGTTTCTAAAGTTTTCACGTTATTATGCTGCCTCTGAACAAAATCCTGACTCTGCCGCTGATTGTTATGAACATTCGAGTTATGTGATAAAGACTTATCAGAAAAAAAAAATCATGTAAATGATAAGTGATCCATCGAAAAAATTGTGATGAAATAAGCAAAGTACATATTCAATTATTTAAACTTTTGATAGGTCTAAGTATGGAGGATATCTTGAATTTAATTGATGTACGTAGGAGATGAATTTTTTTTAACATCTGTTAATTTGTACCTCCAAAAAGCAAGCACTAATGATGGCTTATAGCTCAAGATTAGGTTATGCGTGTTTGTGGTGGACAGAACAAAACCTCAAGATCTCAAATATGCTAAGGAGATCTAGAACTGAAAAAATAGGAGTGGGGAAAAATGCAAGCCAAACTTTTTTTTTTTTTTAAAGAATTATAGGTAAAATAACAAGCTTTCGTAAATTACAAGGTGGAAAATTATTTCCAATACGAACAACTAGTTTCTAAATTTTACAACGCTTGTAATTAGGAACTAAAGTAGCTGAGACCCACCAATTTTTAATTGCAATACTTGCACAAAATTTTAGAAATTTCAATTAATTTGGCCTTTTTTGGAAGGATTTTTTTTTTTTTTTGATATTCTCATGATTTACATCTAAACGTCACATAAAACAAATAATTTATATACCGCATAAATTTGTAGTTTTGAACCCTTCAACTTAAAGAAAAAAAGAATTAGACTCTACTATAGGTTTGGTTTTGTTAAATGGGAGAAAATATATACAAGTAGATAAACAAAGATTATAGATTGTTGCATTCATGTAATTTAAGTTTAAAACTCATGTCTCCTTGACACTGCGTATGATGAGAATTTAGTTGAAGGATTTGAGGTCTACATTTTGGAAGTAAATCCTAAAAATGTTGAACAAGAAGAAAGTTAGAATGCTTTTTAATCCACACAAATTATTCACAATGAAGATAGAAATTAAAAAAAAAATTGAAGAGAAGGAAGGTAAATTCGAGGTTGTTGCTGATTAGTACTCCATTGATCAAGATTTGTTTTTAGTGAATCCAAAATCCAGTAAAGGGTGAAGTTCTGATATAGTGAATATGTGAATTATAAACCATTAGTATTTGCCCCAAAATTAGATAAGCACACTTCAGCTATGGGTTTTTAGGGTCAACATCTTGATGCTGACAGAATTTCATAATTGGTAATAACAGGACTAAATTGTATACTTGATGGTCTCTTTGATAGATTTTTTTTTTTTAAAGAACAAGTTTTACAATTATTATTATTATTATTATGAAGAAGAAGAATTGGTTTGCTCTGTTCACCATCGTTTGAACCTTTTTCCGTCGCTGGTTGTTTGTTAAACTCATTGTCGTTTTCTAAGCTTTGTTTTCTCTTGTTATTTTGCAGCAAGTCTTTGTTTAAAAGTTGCATTTAGCATTGTATTAAACTTTAAGTTATGAATTCGTAACTATATATAAACATTAAATATTTATTTAAAAAAACTTGCAACTATATATGAGAGAAGGTATAAGAATGCAATCAAATATGAGAGTCAAATTATTTTCTCACCACAAGACAAGGTAAACTCGTGTCATGACCAAAACCATTGATTTCATATCTCGAGTCATGAATTTAGATGAACAAAACCTCCATTAATTTAGGGCAAGTCAAAAATAATCTTTTTAGGGACCAATGAAGCGTTTTCTGTTTCATCCTGTAGGATAGGCATTTTTTTAGGTATGTAAAATAGGCATTTGATGTAGAGGTCTCTTCTTTTCTTTTCCTTTTTTTTTTTTCAAAAAAAAGGAAAAAAAAAACTGCTCTAATCAAAACTAACTTGTAGTTTCTCTCATCTCATTCAAACCTAATTCCTTTTGGCAGAAGATCCAACCCCAATATACTCATTCACGTACGTATTATTTCCATGCAAGCCACCATAATATTCTCCAATCCTCAATTCCACAAACGCCGCCACCGCCGCTCCCCATCTTCCCATGGCGGAGCGGGGCCCAACTCCCGCTGATCATGATCATCAACATGAACATGAAGCCGACACCAATAATAACAACATTTACAAGGACGAAAACGACAACCCCCCTTCCAAATCCGAAACGAGTGCCAACTCTAACGGCTTCGGTCGCGTCCACGCCACTTACGTCGTCCAAGTCCCCAAGGACCAAATCTACCGCGTCCCCCCTCCCGAGAACGCCGCCATCGCCGAAAGACGTCGTAACCCCTCCAAAAACGACAACAAGAAGATCAGGCCCTGCGCTTCTCGCTGCTGCTGCTGCCTCCTCTTCCTCGCCGTACTCGTCTTTGCCCTCGGCCTCACGGCAGTCTTTCTCACGGCTTATTTTTACAAAGACCCCAACTTCTACGTAGATCGTATCATCGTAGTTGACAACGGCGCAGATCATGAGCACCATCGTTCGCGAGATGCTCGAGCTTGCAGCGTCACGTTGAGATCGGAGAACACGAACGACAAAGTCGACGTGTCGTACAGAGAAGGCGGCGTCGTTTCGCTTTGGTTTAGAGACCGGGAAATCGGGGCCGGGGAATTCCCGGCGTTCTATCAGGAACATGAGAAGTCGACGATGTTTGATTTGGTGCTTCGCGGAGAGTCTGCGGACGCCGTTGATCGGGTGATGAAGGAGATAGTGAATAATACACAGAGATCAACAAACGTGAAGTTGTCTCTGAAGATGGAGAACATCACGGCGAGGACGGAGCGTGTCGGGACGTGGATTAGAAGGACCGTGAAATATGGGGTTGCGTGCGACTTGACGGTGGATTCTTTCGCCAGAGGTGCTCGTGTTCTGTCTCAGGAATGCCGTACGACAAGAGAAGATTAGAAAACGACGTGAGGGGATATGTTAGTTTTTGATCTGGTCTGTGTTTCCTTTCATTGCTTTTGCGTCATGTGATTTTCTGACCCAGGTTCGTGTAGGTTCTTTCTTTTCTTTTTCTTTTTTCTTATTTCTTTTTTCTTTTTTCCCCCACTTCCCCCCTCTCTTTCTCTCTGCAAATGTAACGCATTTTGGTAACCAGACTTTTCCAACAGGTGTTTGCTAATTAATTTCTTTCTTGTTTTAACGGACGGCCATGATGCGGAGGGAAAAAAATGAAAAATTTTAAGGATATTCGATAATTATATGGCTATTAAATTCTCCAATCTGACACCTCCATCAGTTTAACACTTAGTAACATTTTTTATTCATGGTGCTTTTGTTTGGCTTTTATAATTTGGGACCGTGGTTAGAACTAATATTGATTTAAAACACTGTAGCTATTAAGGGATTAACAATGTAGTTGTTTTTTACTTTACACTATAACTGTAGGGAGCTTTGTATTATAGACAATTAGAACATGGGTGCTAAAAAAACTATAGATATAACATTATTTGTTTTTTCATATATCATTCAATTTGTTCGGTATAATCTTCAATGTTATAAATATTGAACTGCACTTCATATAAATGTTATACTAAAGCAAATTAAGTATTATACAAACTTCTGACTAATGTTAGAAAAAAGTTATAAATGGCTTGCTAGAAATATATATGATTAAGATAATATTAAGGAATATTTATTTCAGCCCATGGGCGCCCCTTGCGCGTGGTAATGGCAGGGAACAAGTAATTTCCTGCTCATGTCAAAGGAAAAAAAAAAAAAGAGAGTTAAGGAAAATAAAATCGTAGAATGTTTCAAGATTAAAAGGGAAAAAATTTTAAAAAAAATCCTCCCAATATGAGTTGCTTGCCTGAATGTGTACGTTGAAAAGCAGAGCGCATTGAAAATGCATGTAGATATTTCCAAGTTCACTCTCTAGCAGTCTCCCTCCGTTCCTCTTCTTTATTTCTTTCGGTTTTTTGAATGAGCACGCCCTTCACCACTCTCTTGCTTGGTAATTTCTTGAGTTAATCGTCAACTTAATATCATCATGCCAATTTTCAATTCTATTCCACCAATTCCAAAGGAGGAAACTATAAGAGAACAAAAACCAGACACCGGTGTCACATTTATGGGTCTAAGTCTAGACGCCAGGCCCTCTATTATTGGGCTCCTCGGGCTGCCACCAGGCAAAGTAGTATCCGCTCAGGATGGATGTCCGAGTAAATATTTATGTGTTGTTTGAACTATGGTTTTAATCGATGAGCAATATAAAATTTTCATTTAAATTGATAAAGTACGATAAATTTTTTATATGCTACAATAAATTTGCTACAGCATAAAAATCTTATGTACTAAAGTACTTAAACTTAAGCTCTATAAGACTACTACTAGCTTAGCAAATGAGCGAAAGTGAGCAGTGTACAAATATATATAGTAGAATCTGTTCTCTAGACTCACTTTTATTGTTGTTGTTGTATAATTGATTACTCTTGAAATCCTGCCTTTGTTCAGTTTATATAAAAAGAAGGGAAAAAAGTAGATAATGGCAATTGGTCGAATTGATCTCTTGACGTACTTTTTTTTTTTTTCAAGTTTTAAAAAAGAAACTTTTAAAAACATTGCATAAATTTTTAATTAGAAAATTTAGAGGGGATCAAAATAATAAATTATTAAAATGTAAAGAAGAGCCACTTGAGCCCGAGGATGCTGCAGCCTGGGCCTAGTTGGCTTCACCTTGATACATAATATATATGACAAGTATTATTAGTTGTTCAAAAAAGTTGCTTAAACTATAAATTATGGTTTAAACCAATTTTGTTATAATAATTTTAACAATATTTTTATTTGTTATATTGAATTTTGAATATTGAATTTCAAAATTCAATATAACAAATAAAATATTGTTAAAAATATTATAACAAAATTAAATTCAAACCAACTCTGATTCTAACTTTTTGGTTTACACTAAAATTACGTTGGCAAGTACCAGTCTATTAATTAGATTGTGTAGGTGAGGGTCTGGCTGTGGCTGTGGCTGTGGGCGTTGGCGTGAGCGTGTGTTTTGTTCTCGAAGGGCTAACCTTATCAATTATCATGAAAATATATTTTAGTGCTTTGGCTTCAGCAATTCCATTTTTGCTAGACTCAGATGGTCATAAATTTGAGATTAATCCAAGAGCACCCACAAATGACTATTTATTGTTTAGCAAGGTCTTTGAAAGAAAGCATATACATATATATATATATATATATGTATTCTCTGGCCAAAATATGGTGAAAATGCAATAATATTAGTGCGAAGGCAGAATTTGCATTGCTTAATTAGTGCTAAATCCAACTTGATTTTGCTTTGGGTTGGAAGACATACATAACGTGGTCAAAAGGCCTAACCAATGACGAATGGTATCAGCTGAACAACCTCTTTAATTAGACTTTAGTTTCTATTCTCTCTCTCTCTCTCTCTCTCTCTAGATATATGTGTGTGTCCACGTGACAAACTAGCTACGCTCTCTGTGTTACCCATATCCATACTTGTGCACGTGCTCCACGTGAATAACAAATTCGAATGTTCGGGATAAGAATGATCATCCAGAACTTGAGTTATAAGAAAAGGAAGGATTTCATAAAACAATTCTAATCTTTGAAGTCACACGAGCAATAGAAGATGGGCAACAGTTATTTGCCCCCTTTCTCTCTGACGTCTCTTTGTATATATAGATATGTGTACATGTAATATAGTATATATTATAGTTCTGACTTCTAAACATGAGAAATAAGATTGGCTGGCTATGACAAGTGGTAGTTTATTACAGCATTAACTATGATGCTTCTGTTTCCATGGATCCATACTTCAAAAACTTCCGCTTATAATACTGCAAACTTAAAATATGTAGGATTGATCTTCAAGTTGGCTGGTGCCAGCTGTTGGAGATTTTGCCCAATAGAATAAATTTTAGGCAAAATATAAAATAAAACAAGTGAAAAAAAAGTCAAGAAATTTATGCGGTTTGATTTTTGAGCTATGTCGGGGGACGAATGCAACATGAATTTTTTATATTCTTAAGGAGGAGATCACAAAATAGTATTTTAACTCTCTCACAAAAACCCAACATCGAATACACCAAAAGAGATTATTCTCAATGTAGGAAGCATAAAATAATTAGAATTCTAAATTTTCTAGGATTGCTTCAAATGGTTGCAAGGTTACATACATACATACATACATATATATAGTAGGGACAGAGCCAACTAGAGCTCAAAAGGGCAGCCTCTGGACCAATCAAGTTGGTCCCTTTAGACTTTTTTAAGAAATTATTTCTACTCCTCTTTTTCTTGTTTAGCCCTTCTAAAATTTTTTAATTTCAAATGCCATACATAATACCTTAAATAGTTCATTTACACCCCTAATTTTGTCCTAAAAAATCTATCATTTTGTCTCCTAAAGTAAAGGGACAAATTATAAAAGAAAAGGAATGGCTATGAGATTTTTAGTATTTATTATACTATTAATCTTTTAAAAAGTTTTGAACTCAATCGATCCCATCAAGTTATTGACCAGACTCATAATGAGTGGCTCTTTCGGTGCAGCTCTTAATTAACTCTTCGATTAGTTATAAACCTTTATTACAACAACGTGAGTTGCTTTTCTTGTACTACTCTTGGCTCTTCGCTCAGTTGTAAGACTTTATTACTACAATTTTGTGAGCCACATTTCAAGACCAGCCTATTATTTACAACTATGTCCTTTCTTTCTTTTCTTCTTTTGGAATGAGAGTTTTGATCATGACCAGTAAAGTTGGAGTTGGTTTTGGATATAGATATAATGCATCGTGTCTCGTTCTAGACCTTTCACAATTTCTTTTTTTTTTTTTTTCTGAATTAGTCCTTTCACAATTAACGTTGCGAAAAAAAAAACAACTTTTCTAGAAAAAAGTTCGAACTCATGCATGCAATTGGTGGAGGCTTTCTCTATATACGCACTTATATATATATATATATATATATATATATCACCAAATCTTTTTCAAGTACCAATAATGCGAAGGGTTAGGCCCAACGAACAGAACAGCAAACCAACATAAACCACCACATTAATAAACATATGTCCCTCGTTTGCAAGCTCAAGGATATCACATGGGCAAATTTTCAAATTATATGCTTCAAACGTTAACCACATGATACCATATAGCGTACTTGCTGACAAAACAACGTCGTAGAATTTGGTACGATCTTTCATTGCTTTCCACGTACTCCTATATTCATACGAGTCAATAGAAATTTGACAACGCATCACTCCTGCTCAACCTTCTATGCGTGGGGGACCATTACTTCTTTAAAAGCTGCACTTGGATTCACGAACTTGTATGGAGACAGTACTATTGCAAGAATCCCCATAACAAACATATGTTGCTGGGACTAAAGGGCCATCGTGTGTGTTTATATATAAAAACTCGAATTCTACCGAGAACAAATAAAAAACGCAAGAAAGAAAAATAAGATGAAAAACGTATAAACATATAAAATTTTTATAGTAGTTTATTTTTAATACGAAAGCTACGTCTATTCTTAAGACATGACAAAAAATTCACTATGATAAAAAAAAAAGTTTACAAGAAAAAATCATACAATGCTCAATTATTTGTATTTTCTTTAACCTCTTCAATCATCAAAGATTGGTGCCCCCTTTATACGTAAGAAACTAGGACAACTGAGTTTTACAAAACGTGAAATCCTCAAACTATCTTTAATAAAATTTTAGTCTAGAGCTCTGCTCTGTAATTCTTTACTTATAGTAGTAATTTATCAAGCTATTAAATGAGACTACATAACTTAATAATATATGTTTGATTGGGAGGAAAAGTTTCATCAATTGACAAGGTTTACTTTAGTTTTAATCTTTTTTTTTTGTTTTAATTATTGGTTACTGTGTGTTGTTTAGTAGGGAGATATTGGAGGTATACTACTACAAATAAGAGATTAGGCGACGTCTATTTTACAATGTTTTACAAAAATCCGTTGTCTTATGTATTAAAAAAACACGACACGATAATTTCTGTGTTTCAAAAGTTTGTGTCCACATATTAGATGACGGTTTTTAAAAAACCATCGTCTAATGTGCTATCGTAGATGATAGTTTCCAAAAGACCGTCATGTCAACAATTTTCAAGAAAAAAGGAGGAGTTTCTGTACTCATTTTTTTGTAGAAATATTTTTAAGTTTCTCATCATCTTCTTAAATTTTAAACACTCTCTTCCATTCCAATTTATTCCTAATTCTTTCTCCAAGTTCTATTCATCTCCCTCTTCATCACTTCTTTACTCTTCTTCTTCATTTTTTAACTCTCTTTCTAAATTCCTCTTATCCTCTCACTCTTTTTCATCTCTTCTGCTCCTCACTCCCTCAAGCCTCATCCCCAATGCCATGATTCATCGTCAAACCATTATTGTGGCAGCTAATACCTTTGCCTCGACACCAAAATTTGGGTACGTTTAGAATCTTTTAAAATTTCTTTCCTTTTAATTTGAGGTTTTTTTTTTCGAATTTTATGTTGGAAACAAAGTGCGCAGCGAAATTTTTTTAAATTTTCCATCAGAGTATTTTCCAAAACACAAGTTTGACATGTTATATGTATAAATTAAACAGATCTTACTAACCTCAGTGTGCCGAAGAACCTCCGCAATCCGTGTAAAGAAGTAACGTTCCAGAAGAGCCCCAACCAACTAGTCTTCTTTGCTATTCTCTATCCACAACCGGAGTGAGTGTGGGCTCACACGTACAGTTCTTCCACCGGTGACTCTCATTCTAACCAACAGAGAGAACCCAAAGCTAGTGCTCGTGATTTGTGAACAAAAGCTCTCAGCGAGTTTTCAGATGCTCACTAGAAGAGTATCACTCTTAATCTCTCAAATTGATCTGAGTAAATCATGAGACTCACTCCCTTTTTATACCTATTGGTCCTGGGGTCAGTCCATATCAGATTAGGTCTCAAAAACTCGAAACAGAATCAAATTCGGATCAGTATCTGATAAGATCCGCGTGAAAACGCGTAATCTTATCTCTCGCTGATCGGCAGGCCGATCAGGCCAGTTCGGCAGGCCGAACACGTCATCCGGTAGGCCGAACTCCCGAGAAAAAATCTTCACGAATCTTTTATTTTCCACCCTAGATTCTAAAAGATAAAGTCTCAGTTTTGATTCAAATAACCCAATAGAGAAGTTATCTGATCAAAACAAACTTTATCAAGATAATCTCTAGGAAAATAAATAAATTCACAATAATTCTACAAGTTTATCTTGTTCTAATTTTGTCCAAAATTAAAACAACCGATAAACAGACAAGAATTATCTGATCGCAATAATTCAACAAGTTTATCTTGAACTAATTTCTTACAAAATTAATTCAACCGATAAACAGACATGAATTATTTGATTCTTACAAATTTTAAACCAATCTGATAAATCCGACATAAGTCACCAATTATTGGAAAAGCACGCCGTGTCGTTACAGGATTTTGTAAGCTAGCAAAGGGGACCAAAATGGACCTATAAAGTTCAAGCTCATGATAATTATGAAACCCAATATCCCAGATATACATTTTACAATTATCAACTCCAACGCTACTCCACTAAAAGCTTGGAGCTGCACTCTCGAACTTTATAGAATTACGAAGCTCGTGTAGCTAAGTCTCCATGACATATCATAGTGTATCGTATCCCCATATGATCATCCATAATCGGCTTAAGGACAAGTTCTGTCTTACCTTCCCAATTATTTTTATCTTACGTTCCATTGTCTCACCATTAGAAAACTTACCATCCAAAGATAGTATACCATTCGGTTACACCTATGTATCCAAATGGTTGAGCGCTCCAGTTTTTCAATTACAGGACAACGCATATAAGAGGATATCATTACTCCTAAAGAAGAGCTATGGATTCTATATCTATGAATAACAAGTCTACGCTATCAAGAGTCATGCCGTCAACGTACCGGCATGCATACCATTATAGAGATGTGGGAGTCTCCCATTGGTACATCAAAAGACACAAGTCGAGATAACGGGCCCACTATTCATCTCAGGATTAAGATACAATACAAATGACTGTCTAAAGTGAATCGATTTGCCAAGATAGAATTATTAATCCAAACCAATTCACTTTATGTCCCGATCCAACACATCGTCACCTATGACAACGTGCCAATGTTTCTATTCACGGAGTCCAATTCCGATGGTCAAGACAAACCATCTCTCATAAGGGATATAGACAACATAATAATCTTTACATGAATAAAGCGCCCAACTTTATTCCCTCGATTGCGGATCATATGTTTTAGACCGTCACCTTAAGAATCGTGTCTACCGCATAATCATCCCATCATATGCCCAATTCTCAAGGTTTAGACTGATAGTCTCAGACTACTGTTTGCTTATCATACATTCAACAAATATGAACGTAAAGAGGACAAGATTTGGTATATATAAATGAATAAATTCTTTATTAATAAAAATGTCTCCAAAAAACGTATTACATTTTTACTCCTTAGGGCATACATGTCTAACAATCTCCCACTTGCACTAAGTGAGTAAATACAGCAAATTTCGCATCCCCATAACTTCCACATGCCTCTCGAAGACTCTCCCAATAAGTGTCTTCGTAAATGGATCAGCTAAATTGTCCTCTGACGCGATCTTGCACACCGTGACATGCCCGCCCTCAACGAAGTCCTTTATCACATGATACTTCCGATCAATATGCTTACTATTCTTGTGTTCCTTAGCATTAGCTACCGCCGCACTGTTATCACAGTATAGTGATACCGCTTTATCCATACCAGGAACTACCTCAAGATCCCCAAGGAACTTGCAGAGCCACACTGCTTCTTTCGAAGCATCACTAGCTGCCACATACTCGGCCTCCATCATCGAATCTGAAGTGCAATCTTGCTTTGCACTTCTCCAACTGATGGCACCGCCAACCAGAGTAAACACAAACCCCGAAGTCGATTTCTTAGAATCCAGACAGGATTGAAAATCCGAATCAGTGTATCCTAGAGGAGTCAAGTCTTCACCTGAATACACAAGCATATACCCTCGAGTCCTTCTCAGGTACTTGAAAATATGCTTTACCGTAACCCAATGGTTCGGTCCTGGATCCGCCTGAAATCGACTTACAATCCCGACCGCATAACTAATATCCGGTCGAGTGCAAAGCATGGCATACATGAGACTACCCACTGCCGAAGCATAAGGTACATTCTTCATGTATTCTCTTTCTTCATAAGACTTTGGAGAGTCTTTCTTAGAAAGAGTAATTCTAGACCTAGATGGTTGCCCACCTTTCTTGGAATCCTGCATTGCAAACCTCCTGAGAATTTTATCTATGTAGCCGGCCTGTGACAAAGCTATCATTTTGTTCTTCCTATCTCGAATGATCTGGATACCGAGAACAAAATTAGCCTCACCTAAGTCCTTCATGTCAAACTGCTTGGTCAACCATAATTTGACCGATGACAACGCCCCAACGTCATTGCCAATTAGCAGAATGTCATCTACATAGAGCAGTAGAAAAACCACATTCCCATCCTTTATGTGTTTGTAAACACATGGTTCATCCACATTTTGTGAGAACCCATAAGTCTTGATCACTTGATCAAATCTTATGTTCCAAGAACGGGTTGCCTACTTAAGTCCATAAATTGACTTTAGCAGCTTACAAACCTTCCCCTCTTGACCCGCGACCTTGAACCCGTCTGGTTGTTCCATATAAATGGACTCATCAAGATAGCCATTCAGAAAAGCCGTCTTGACATCCATCTGCCAAATCTCATAATCGAGAGCGGCAGCTATGGACAAGAGAATCCGAATGGACTTAAGCATGGCTACAGGCGAAAAGGTTTCCTCATAATCGATTCCTTCCTTTTGCGTATAACCCTTAGCTACCAGTCTAGCCTTAAAGGTTTTGACCTTTCCATTCACTCCTCTTTTCCTCTTGTAGATTCACTTACACCCTATGGGTTTTATCCCTTCGGGAAGATCCACAAGCTCCTAGACCTGATTAGTCTTTATAGACTTCATCTCTATGTTCATGGCCTCTATCCAGAGTCTTGAATCAACATCCTCCATAGCTTCTGCGTAAGTATAAGGATCCCTGTCATGTTCATCTGGTTCAGCCAAAAAGACCTCCCCATTAAACATATACCTCTCAGGTTGACGCCTGATCCTCCCACTACGTCGAAGCCCTTGAGATTGTTGTTCAGGTTTGTTTGGTTTTTCTACACCGATCGGAATGGTTTCGTTCAGAACCGCCGAAGCAAACTGATCACCCCTTAACTCCTCAAGCACCACTTTGCTTCGAGGTTTAAAGTCGTCCATGTAACTCTCCTCAAGGAAAGTTGCATTAGTTGAAACCATGACTTTATTTTCCTTAGGGTTATAAAAATAACCCCCTTTAGTCCCTTTTAGATATCCTACAAACATGCAAACTTCTGAACGCGCATCCAACTTATTCGGATCCTTAAACAGGACATGAGCTGGACATCCCCATATGCGAATATGGTTTAAGGATGTCTTCCGTCTTGTCCACAACTCGTGAGGAGTTTTAGGGATCGATTTTGAAGGCACATTGTTCAAAAGATAACATGCGGTTTGTAGTGTATATCCCCAAAAGGATAAAGGTAATGATGAATAACTCATCATGGACCGAATCATGTCCAACAAAGTCCTATTCATTCTCTCCGCTACGTCATTCTGCTGCGGAGTGCCCGGCGCAGTCAAATGGGATAAAATCTCATTCTCTAACAAGTGTCCCAAGAACTCATCAGAAAGGTATTCCCCACCTCGATCAGATCGAAGTGCCTTTATGGGTCTACCCAATTGCTTTTCCACTTCAGCCCGAAACTCCCTGAACTTATCATAAGCTTCGCTTTTGTGGTTCATTAGGTACACATACCCATATCTTGAGTAATCGTCAATAAAAGTGACGAAGTACTCATACCCTCCTCGTGCCCGGATGTTCATCAGTCCGCAAACATCACTATGCACAAGTTCTAGAACCCCTTTGGCCCTATTGCCCTTAGACCCGTATGGTCTTTTGGTCATTTTACCCTCCAAACAAGATTCACATTGAGGTATAGATTCCACCTTTAAGTGACTTAAAGGTCCATCCCTTACCAACCTTTGAATCCTATTCAGGTTAATATGGCCAAGGTGCAAATGCCAAAGATAAGTCTTATTAGAGTGAGAAGTTTTAAGCCTTTTTAAGTCATTATCATTTATCTCAGCATTAAGCAATAAGTCCATCTTAGGTTTGATAAAATATAGATTATTTTGCATCCATCCAGAACAGATAAAAGATTTATTTTTACGAATCACCACTTTTTCATTAAAAGATACAACGTAGGAGTCTTTAAATAAAGAAGATACAAAAATTAAATTCCTTTTAAATTTAGGAACATAAAAACAATCTCGCAAAATTAAATTCCTATAATTATCAAAATAAAGATGGACATCTCCCACTGCTTCCGCTAAGACCAAGGATCCATCGTCCATCCGAAACGTTAAGTCTTCAAGAAGTAGACTTCTCGTTTCTTTGAATCCCTGCAGAGAAACACAAACATGATTAGTTGCACCGGAATCTATGACCCAGATGTCACTTGATTCCTCAACCAAACAAGTTTCTAAATATAGAAGATCACACCTACCTCCCTTGGAAAGGAAGTCCTTGCAATGCTTCTTTATATGCTTGACCTTACCACAGAAGAAGCACTTAAGCTTCTTTGGGTTCTTCTTCTTCTTCTTCTTGCTCTTGGTAGCAGCAGGAATAGAAGACTTCCCACTCTTGGCCCGTTGCTTCTTTCCATTCCCAGAGTTAGGGTTGGAACCAGAAGCAGCTACCATATTGGCCTCACCACCAACAGGAGACTCCCTGATCAGTAGTTCAAACTCCTGTAACTATTTCATCAGTTCTGTCAAGGTCATATCCCGTCTATTGCTTAAATTAAAAGTAGCTCTAAACGGAATAAATTCCTTAGACAGAGTCTCAAAGACCATAGTCATCTGAGTTTCAGCATCGATGTCGGCTCCATTGGTTTGAGCCTCAGCGAGGTAACCCATGACCAACATCATATGCTCCTTTACAGATGTCCCTGGTCTCTGTCTACAGTTTAAGACTTTTCGAAGCGCCCCTTGCCGCTTCGTTATAGTCTGGCCTCCGAACATATCCTCAAGATTATCCAAGATCTGCTTCGCAGTCTCATAATCTTGATGTTGAGCCTGCAGCACGTTGTTCATGCTAGCCATAACATAGCAGCGGGCCTGATCATTAGCATCTTTCCAGCGATCGTACGCTTGGAATTGCTCATTACTTGAGTCTCCCGTAGGCTCGGGAGGACAAGGAGTTGTCAGTACATATTTCAATTTCTCAAAGGAAAGGACGATGTCCAGGTTCCGTTTCCAATCGTTATAATTCTCACCGGTTAATTGGTTTTTGTCAAGTATCGATGATAAAGTATTTTTAGACATTTTCAATCTACAATAAAGAATCATATACCAAACATAAGCAAACATATATAATAATTTAGTAAGATAACACAATCATGTAAAATCATACAAATGTGTTTATGTGTCAAAACCTTGAAAATATCACAACCTTACAACGATAATTCCCAACTCAGAATTCAACAAGCTCCTAGGGGAGTCATGCCAAATTCAATCAGGAACACAGATCCCCTCTTGATTAATATATGCCATCCAGGACCCGTATGATCCAGCATATACTAATAATCGTTTCTTTGGCCATTAATTTTATTAACAGAGCTCCTAGGGGAGGTTAACAATAAAATTAACGTGAGTGTATAACCACCGTTTCAATATTTTATCCATGATTTATAATCACCACCTAGGGGCGTGCAACCATAAATTATACTAAAATACCTTATCCTTTCAGAGATCCAATCTGGTACATGATAGAAATCCCTTCCTAGGGGTCGGGACCACCATGTTCCTCCTATGGACCAACGATGGAGGTCTTAGGTCCTCTCTTCGAAAACCTTCTCCCACTCAATCTTTTGAAGTCAAGGTTTTATTTTAAAAACATGCATGAACAATTTTAATATGAGCGGTACTCCCTATTCTATATGACATATTATCAATATACGTGGTAAATCATATTATAATACAAATAAGCAAAGCAATCAAGCAGAGCTACAAGCAAAATAATAATAACCGTAATATTATGGTTCCACCCTAGAGAATAGAAAAACTAAGATTACAAGAGAATAATCGAGACATTTATCGATTCTTCATCCTTGACTCCTCAAGCTGTATCCTTCTTCATGTAATATCCATCTTCAAGTCTTCAATCCCGTATAAATCGAATACTTCATATTTTCGGTCATATCCAAATTTAATGTTTCTCAGAATCGTCTCAAAAATAAAATTAAAACTGCATCAAAAAAATTGCACATTTTCTGGACACTCGGCAGCTCTCGGTCGGCAAGCCGATCTGGGTGATCGGCCTGCTGGTCTTGCTCCATCGGCCTGCCGATCTGTGTAGGTTTGGCCTGCCAAACTGAAACTTCAGCCTGCCGGCAGAGCACCAAATTTTCTACCCCACTGTCGGCTTGCCGATCCGTGACCTTCGGCCTGCCGAACTGTGAGGTCCGGCATGCCGACCGAGCAGAAAACCCTTAATCCAGAAAATACAATTTTAATGCAATTCATCAATTTTATTTTCAACAATTCAAAAACATAAAAATTAGAGACTCAGGAAATACTTGGAGGCGCCATCATCAATCTTCTAGATCCGTCTTCTAGATTCGTCTTCTCCGAATAATTATTTAATTACAAAATTCTTACAAATTAAAAATTAAATAACAATTCCTAGACGGAGATGATAGTCCGCCATCTAATTACATGAAAAATCTTGATACACATTCTAACCTCTAAGGAACCATAACCGGTATTAATTAATTAATAAATAATTAAACAATGATTTAATCAACCATAATTAATTAATAAACATTCACCACATAATCCATGACAACATATATATTATATAGAAACCTAATGTGCCATCTCTCTATAAAATTCAATTCAAGCATAGGAGAGATTAAGATCATAAAATTTATGCATATAACATGATCACAAACTTGTAAATTTATGTAAAAACCTTGGCTCTGATACCAATTGTTGGAAACAAAGTACGCAGCGGAATTTTTTAAAATTTTTCATCAGAGTATTTTCTAAAACACAAGTTTGACATGTTATATGTATAAATTAAACAGATCTTACTAACCTCAGTGTGCCGAAGAACCTCTGCAATCCGTGTAGAGAAGTAACGTTCCAAAAGAGCCTCAACCAACTGATCTTCTTTGCTATTCTCTATCCACAACCGGAGTGAGTGTGGGCTCACACGTACAGTTCTTCCACCGGTGACTCTCCTTCCAACCAACAGAGAGAACCCAAAGCTAGTGCTCGTGATTTGTGAACAAAAGCTCTCAGGGAGTTTTCAGATGCTCACTAGAAGAGTATCACTTTTAATCTCTCAAATTGATCTAAGTAAATCATGAGACTCACTCCCTTTTTATACCTATTGGTCCTGGGGTCAGTCCATATCAGATTAGGTCTCAAAAACTTGAAACAGAATCAAATTCGGATCAGTATCTGATAAGATCCGCGTGAAAACACGTAATCTTATCTCTCGCTGATGGGCAGGCCGAACATTCTGATCGGCAGGCCGATCAGGCTAGTTCGGCAGGCCGAACACGTCATCCGGCAGGCCGAACTCCCGAGAAAAAATCTCCGCGAATCTTTTATTTTCCACCCGAGATTCTAAAGGATAAAGTCTCAATTTTGATTCAAATAACCCAATAGAGAAGTTATCTGATCAAAACAAACTTTATCAAGATAATCTCTAGGAAAATAAATCAATTCACAATAATTCTACAAGTTTATCTTGTTCTAATTTTGTCCAAAATTAAAACAACCCATAAACAGACAAGAATTATCTAATCGCAATAATTCAACAAGTTTATCTTGAACTAATTTCTTACAAAATTAATTCAACCGATAAACAAACATGAATTATTTGATTCTTACAAATTTTAAACCAATATGATAAATCCGACATAAGTCACCAATTATTGAAAAAGCACGCCGTGTCGTTACAGGATTTTGTGAGCTAGCAAAAGGGACCAAAATGGACCTATAAAGTTCAAGCTCATGATAATTATGAAACCCAATATCCCATATATACATTTCACAATTATCAACTCCAACGCTACTCCACTAAAAGCTTGGAGCTGCACTCTCGAACTTTATAGAATTACGAAGCTCGTGTAGCTAAGTCTCCATGACATATCATAGTGTATCGTATCCCCATATGATCATCCATAATCGGCTTAAGGACAAGTTCTGTCTTACCTTCCCAATTATTTTTATCTTACGTTCCATTGTCTCACCATTAGAAAACTTACCATCCAAAGATAGTATACCATTCGGTTACACCTATGTATCCAAATGGTTGAGCGCTCCAGTTTTTCAATTACAGGACAACGCATATAAGAGGATATCATTACTCCTAAAGAGGAGCTATGGATTCCATATCATTGAATAACAAGTCTACGCTATCAAGAGTCATGCCTCCAACGTAGCGGCATGCATACCACTATAGAGATGTGGGAGTCACCCATTGGTACATCAAAAGACACAAGTCGAGATAACGGGCCCACTATTCATCTCAGGATTAAGATACAATACAAATGACTGTCTAAAGTGAATCGATTTGCCAAGACAGAATTATTAATCCAAACCAATTCACTTTATGTCCCGATCCAACACATCGTCACCTATGACAACGTGCCAATGTTTCTATTCACGGAGTCCAACTCCGATGGCCAAGACAAACCATCTCCCATAAAGGATATAGACAACATAACAATCTTTACATGAATAAAGCGCCCAACTTTATTCCCTCGATTGCGGATCATATGTTTTAGACCGTCACCTTAAGAATCGTGTCTACCGCATAATCATCCCATCATATGCCCAATTCTTAAGGTTTAGACTGACAGTCTCAGACTACTATTTGCTTATCATACATTCAACAAATATGAACGTAAAGAGGACAAGATTTGGTATATATAAATGAATAAATTCTTTATTGATAAAAATGTCTCCAAAAAACGTATTACATTTTTACTCCTTAGGGCATACATGTCTAACATTTTAAGTTTTCCTTTGTATTTGGTTAAGTATTTTTTTATTGCATTTTATGGATAAACTTTGCCTATGGTTTTTGAAATACTTGTGTTATATGCATATTTAATATATACGTCTTTGAAAATTGTTATTTTTTTTTTACGTTAGATACGAATTAAGTTTATTAAAGAAGAGAAAGTAAATTTATGAATGATATTTGAAATTATTCTTCGAGAAGAAATAGTTTTAGGAAAATATATGTTTTTTTAAGTTTTAAGGCTTTTTAACAACAATTTTTGAAAAAATCATCATCAAAAGTGGCACATTAGAAGACTCGTTTTATAAAACCATCATTTGACGCATCCTTTATGCACTCTTATGGTATTTCACACGCATATAGATGACGGTTTTAATGTGTATGACATATTACAACGGTAGATATAATGACGATTTAGCTAATTATTGCCTTGTCTTTAGACAAGGGTTTCAAACGATCGTATAATGCTGTGTCTGTGCTAGTGGTGGCACACAAATATATATAATACGATAAATGATCAGTTGAGTGAAAGCTGCGTGTGTGATACAGTGAGGGTTTAGTTAGTTGGAATCTCACTTATTGTTATTAGTGGTGGAAGTACTCTTTGAATAAGCAGTGGACCTTTTGACCTTTTTTCCTCCAATAATTGGAGCCTTCTTGGGGGGTTAGTTTATATCTGTTTAAGGTACCAATAATGAGTTATATAATCCTTACACACGCCTTGAAAGAGACTTTTTTTTTTCTTTTTTTCTTTTTTTTTTTTTTCATGGCTTTGGACTTTGTTGGGTGTCCCTAACAAAAGACCCCCCTCCTTATTATGTCCTCCTCATATCAAGCACTTCAAGTGGATTCCAACTCCTCTTCAACCAATAATCATAGATTCCCCGGCCTTCAATCTCACCTAGTAGTGGGTTTCCCTTTCACCACCTAACCCTCTGAAAAATAAACCCATTATAAATAATTAAACTACAAGGAAATAGATCCATTAAAAAAAAAAAAAAACTTTTAGATTCCTTTTCTCTTTTGATGTGGGCTCTCCCAGATCTAGGTGCACAATGGGGTAGGTCCATCTCTGTTCGTGAGCAATGACCTCTTAAGTTCACTCATTGAAGGTCTTTAGATATATTTTGCACTCTCACTTGGATCTTATATGCTTATTAATTTAATAATTAAGGGATACGGGGATCATCCATAGCCCAATAAGCTTAAATATGTGCTGCACTGGCACTTTAATTTTGCCTTAGCCGTCTAAAGTGTCAGCTATGAATAAATAAATATGTGTCTCCAGATTGATCTACTTGTGCCCTACAGTGGTGCCAGCTCTCTCCCAAGCTTATTTTATTCAGCTCGCGTGGTAATGCTCGATCCTTTTCATTATCATCTCTGTTGTCCGAGAATGGAGGGATTATGGTGTATATGCATGTATGGAAAGGAAGGAACAAAATAGAGTTCAGAATACGTGGTTATTTACAAAAAAAAAAACAAAAAAACAAACACACAAATAACTGTTGGATGCACTGCACCATCCAAATGCGTGATGTCTGCATGTATTTTTGTCGATACGTTTGATCAACAATATCGGATCATAGCACGCGTAAGGACTAAAGGGTTTCCAAGATAAGAAGATTATACCTATGCTCTCAATATCAACAAGTCCATCCATGATTGACAACCTTATCCACCAAAAAAAGAATGAAAAAAGACCTCCAAATCTATGATATGATCAGGCAGTAATAACAATATGTCATAAAGATATTCTTTTTAAGGGAAATTGTAATAAATTTTATTTTTTAAAAAAATTTATTGAAGTAAATAGCAGGTTTTGAATATATTTACGGTAAATAAAAATTTAATCGATAAAATTTTTTTTCTTTATCTATTTGTTATGAGTATAAAAAAAATTGACCTGTAAATTTTTTCTTTACTACTATTTAATACAAATATTTTAAAATTTGATATTTATTTTAAAAAGTTTAAGAATACACCCATTTGGTATTGTTTTGAGAGTTTTAGAAATGTTTCGTATTTTTTGAGGTAAAAATTTTAAACACACTCTCAGTGTAATTTTTTTATAAAAAAAATTTAAAAATATTATTTTAACCTATTTTAAAAACACTACCAAATAAATAATTATTTTCTCTATTTTTAACAACTACTACATCCCTTCCAAAAAAAAACCCAATATACGAAGCCTTCATGACGTGGGAGGACGGTTGACAAGACTTTAGCCTAACATCTGACCAATTCGTATCAGTTACCATATAGGTTTTTAAAATCATCGCCCTTGGTACAATAAAAACTGTTGGCTGAAGATAAATATTAACCAAAATGGTAATGAATCATTACGTAATTTAAATGAAAAGGAGCCGCTCAGAAATGTATTTATGCGGTCAGTAATGACGTACCAACATCAGCACATAAATTTCAGGCCAAAGAAAAAAAAATCCAACCCAGAAATGTACTTTTTGCACTAAAACTTGTACAATTTCACGAAGGTACGCTAGCCTGAGACCGCTATGTACTACTAACATATCATTAATCGTATATTTATTTAGGGCTGTCTACCCCTTACCCAAGGTAAGAACCGTCCTAAACTTACGGTACGATACATTGACTAATTGCATCTGACATGTGGAATTTTACTCTTTTTAATTTACTAAATTCATCTTAAAAGTTTAAGTTATTAAAAGACAGGTTAACAATAGTTTTATAAACGAATGCTTTTCCTTCACACGTGAATCTAAACAAATGTAACTTGCAAATGTTGAAAAATGCAAAGGCCGGTAGACCGATCAAAGGTGATAATAGCCAGGCCCACACTTGAAAAATTACGAAATTTTAAATATTGCGAGAATATTCAAGGCCCCTTGCTCAAATGCCGTGTATACATTTTAATTTATTAATTTATTTAAAGATCTTAAGCTACTAAAAAGTAGGCCAACAATAATACTGTACTTGAATAATTCTTATGTGCTTTAAATCTTAGGACAAATTAATTAATCTGTTAATTTAAGGTCAACTGAATAATGCAATACAAGCACTCTTTTAAGCTAACCATTTATATAATTTACTAATTGTTTTTTTTAACATATAATAAATAAATATAGATATAGAAATATAGGTGTCATGACTAATATTATTATATATACAAGTGTGTGTAATATATTTCTAAGCAGCAGTTGCAGTCACTCATAATCATGGGCGGATTCCTTAGTTATATGCAAACCTTAGAGTCAAGATATGCATAATGCATGTATAAAACTATTCCACGAGAACCAAGGTGCGAGTTATTCTTGAGATTTATAAATTACAGCTAGTTGGTCAAAAATTAAGGAGTAATGGAGGGAGAGGATGAGTTTGCAGGGTTTGAGAGAAGATGCACTTACTTCAAGATTCTCATTGTGTTGTCACCTGACTGCTTTCCACATATATTATAATTATTCAAAACGCCAAAGTGATAGATATTATATATAATATATATGTACAAATATGTGTGTGTCTATATATATATATATGTATGTATATGAACCTTACATTAAAGCGCTGCTTCCCATACTGCATATTCAGCAACGATTGGTGAACTTAAATTATGTAACCGGACATTTGCATGAGACTTGGTCCCCCCGCAGAGAAACTAATATGCACATCAATAATATTAAAATAAAATATGATCATCAAGATTTCTTGGATACCCCACTTCGTGCCCAAGTCATGTTATATATGTAGCTTGGCAGAATTTGATGCAGACAGAACTGTCCAAGTCATTTTAATTACTTGAGAACACAAGTATTAGATTGCATATATTATAAAAATTGAAGAAAAAAACATTCTGATCAGTACTTTCCAGTTCGTTTATGGGCTGTTATGGCTAAATCCATGTCGTTTCCAAACCCACTGGAGTTTAATGATGAATATATGTACGAACCATGACTCTCAAAATCTAATAAATACAGCAGGCATATGGTTATGTATATTTATATAGATTATATGTGTATCTGTATGGATATAGCACTATTCCTCAGATACTGGCACGTTTGATAGCCAGTGTTGGTGGCCTTGTTGTACTTTTGACATGTGTTTTTATTTTTTTTTTCTTTGCTAATGAAAAGTGTTCCCTCAAGAATTGGAATATTAATTAAAGGGGAGGATTTGTGCCGGCAATAAAGTTTATAAAGATGAAAAAAAGAATATCAAGGTAAAGGAATTTGACTATGGATTCAACTTGGGATTTTGTATTCTTTGGCAAAGGGCTGTCAAAAATCGTAAAAAAAAAAAAAAATGCATTGTCGATAGATTTCACCATGAATCCATCGAGGACAGTTTTTTACTTTACAAAGAGGAACGCTATATCATGAATCCATATATATAAATAGACAGACCTATAGATTCGTGCTCATTATTTTTATATCGGTAGTAATAATATCAACTTATATCGTTTTGCCCCTTCCTCCACACACACACACACACACACACAAAAAAAAAGATATTCTCTTCATGTGTTGTTTACCCTGAAACAGATAACAAAGAACTCTATTTATAAAGGGCAGTTTTTACCCTTCAATTTTAAAGGTGTAACTATCCTGATATTTCGATTATATATAACAAATCTAACAATTAAAATAATAGAAATAACATTAGTTGATTAAAAAAAACTTTAAAAAAATAAGATTGTGTCTCGCGTCTAGATTTTTTTTTTGTCTTTTAGAATAATTTTTTTATATCTTGCTTTTTTCACTTTTTTTTCCTCCTTTTTCTAAGAGACTGTACTTTTTTAAAACTATCTTGGCCTATCCTCATGATATTACATTTTTCCTGAAAATAGACAAGTTATTAACAAAATGGCCGAAAAGTGTATGTTTAGGAAAAGCTATGAGAGCTAGACCTCTAAAACTCCATGTTAAATATCAGAGAAATGCTAGTTATACTCTTCTTTTCACTTTCTTTTACACTTTCTCTATTCAATGTCTTGACACTGAACTCTACCATTTTACTTTTTGTTTAAAAAATAGTTTATAATATTATTGGATTATACATATTGTGCAGTGATTAGAGATAATTTAAAAGAGGGTATTGCTATCAAAGTGAAACAAATATTTACTTTCAGTGGCCATTAATGGTAGAAATAGCCTAAAAATAAAAAAAATAAACAAAAAAGTTGCCTCACTTTAATGCGCACGTCGCATCTATTAGTTTGTAGAATGTGGAATCTTCCACCGCTCGTATTCATGTTGATCCTATTAATATTATTGTTATTTTTGGCTGAGTACGCAATTTTAGATTATTAGTTGATATAGTTGTTTGATTTTACCACGCAGAGAAAAACGCTTGCTAATTCGAGTTCGGAAAATGGCCATGCAGGCACGTAAATAACAAGACAGCTAGCTAGCAAGTAAGAGAGAAAAAAATACTTGGAACAAACTTTAATTCCAAAATTTTTGGAATTGCTAATTTTCTCATATAAAATCATTTATAATCACAAGATAAAAATATTAATACACAACTTCCATACACCCTTGACAAAATTTTGGGGTGCAGTACTTCACTTTCTTCAATTTCGTACATCCATGCGATCTATGATTAGTATTCTCTTTGTATCGACAATCTTTTCCAATTCACCAACCTCCTCAGAAAGTCCTTAACCTAAAAAGACAGAATAATTGGCACATTTGTTAGTAATTAATTTACAATATTAGTATATATTTATTAAGCCGGCTTAAGACTTGCATAAATTTAGATTAATTATATAATATTCTCACCTCGGATGGTTCTTGCAAAGAGTAGGAGGCACTTGTTTCCTTGGGAACTTTAGAAACAAGGATTCCAAACCCTTGCCCTCTATCACGCAGAACCTGTAAGAAAGATATACCGTAGACATATTTTCTGTTATAATTATATTAACACAAGGATTGATTATAAGCAATTAACACTATAATTTCGGAGTAAGATCAGATATGGTATAGATAAGGATATGATACCTTGAATGCATCCTCATCGGTTCGATCATCTCCGATGTATACGGGCAACACTTCATTAGAATTTGCATATCCTAGAGAAGATTTTATGGATATTGATTGTTCATTAGAGATAAGTTTTCTATCACTATAAATAATCATAATTAAGAAGAAAACCACCTTTTTATAGAGAGAATAAAGCGAGTGAAATGCTCACCTAGTGATTCTAGTAAGAATTCCAAGGCTTTGCCCTTGTCCCATTTGATGGTCGGCCTGATCTCTAGTACCTAATCAAAAGCCAACAGATTGTGATCAGTCAGGCAATTAATTACAAGATATGTGCAATAATATTATTTTATATATATATATAGAACTATATATACAAATATCTTTTTATGTTAAGATTTTTTTTCCACTTTTCGTTGAACTGAAACATTTGTGTTCAATACCTTCCTCCCATGAGTCAATCTAAGTTTTGGATACTCATTGAGCACCAATTTAACTTCCTCAGCCAAAGCAGCCCAACTCTGAAAAAAAAAAAAAGATAAAAAGAAGAAATAAATAAATAAATAACCTTGTATATGAAAAAAAAAAAAAGAAAATAAATTAAACAATTTTGAGAGTCTTACCTTCTCATCAACGCAACGGAAGTGTACGGATATGCAGAACTTGTTGTGCTCCACCCTTGAGCCAGGGATGGATTTTGTCTTCTCCAACAATATTTTGTACACCTATATTTATAGTGATATTAAAAAAATTAATTAATTTTTTTTATGTACTCCTAATTATTATAAGTAATTTGTGACGTATACACATGAGCTCAAGAGAGAAAATTCCAACCTCATCGACCATGGGCAGGAATTCTGTGGCTGGTTGACATAGGACCGATTCATCACCCTGAATAACAACAACAATCAACATAGGAAATTCAAAGTCAACAACAAGACTTAAACACAACAAAAATAAAATGAAAATAAAAAAAATAGAAACAAGAGAGGAAACTTTTAGAAGCTCACATTCATGTATTTGCTACATTTTGACGGAGCCCTGATGTCCATTCCATGGCTGCCTGCATAGTAAAGCTCCGCCAATTTCACAAAGCTATAAACCTGAAAAATTTATAAATGTATATCTGAATTAGATTCAATAAAATATGATATATATATATATATATATATATATTAATCCAAGCCTAAAAATCATGAAAAATAAAGTTTGATCAAAGGTATTTACCTTGTCTCTGCATCTTCCGCTCACTATGGCGGTTGGGAAGTATCTAGCAACTGCCCTCACAGCTTTTCTCATCTAATAAAAGGAAGAATAAAAAAACTTGTGTGAGAAACAATCCAAAAATTTATTTATTTTTCTAGAGAAACTTTGATCAAAAGTTGAACGGAACAAGCTTGAAAGACCTCATTGGACATGTAAGCGCGATCAGGGTCTTCAACAATAGGAGAGAGAGTACCATCGTAGTCGAGAAACATCACTATCTGCTTTCCCTTTGAAGCATTTGTTATCTCCTCAAACATGCTCAACGCCGACGGATGTCGAATCTGTACTCTCAGAACCCAAAACCCGAAAAATGAAAATGTTAATAACAAGAACATAAATCATAACAAAAAAAAATTTCTTAGTCTTTACGAAAGCATGAATATAATATATTTGTTCATTACCGTCCAAGAGGTTTTTTCTTCGAGTTCGGAAGAATCAGAGGAAGTAGTAGTCGGAATAGTAGCGGATTTGATGTTGCGTGGAGGAGAAGAGGCTCTCATGGAGTCGACCCAAGAGCTGATCCTGGCCCCACCAACACCAGTTTCAAGCCTCTGAAGCTTGTTCCGAGAAATGGTGATGCACCCACCCGGTGCGGAGGAGAATAAAGACCGGTTCTGGACGGCCACGGCAATCGCCAAGCCTTTTGCGTCAGAAACAACCACATTATGGTTTGTCATTTTTGTTTTATGTAACAGAGTGGTGAAAGAGAAGTAGAGGAAAACAGAGCAAGAGTAAATAATAATAATAAGAGGGAGAAGAAAACAGAGTTGGCAAATATGTGATTTGGTTAGAGAGAGAGAGTTTGAGGTGGGTTGTTTGAGAGAAGGGAGAAGGATTTATTTATAAAAGGAAAAAGGCCTTGAATTTTTTAATTTTTTGCTTTTTTTAAAGAAAAAAGGTTGAAAATTAAACGCCCACTAAGACTAAGCTCTCTCACAAGTCACGAACCGGGTCTGCCTTGTCAATTTATAACGGCGTTTCTTTCTCGGCACTAAGAGACGAAACAACCAACCTTGGTTCTTTTGGGCACCTGTACTTTTCGACCGCAGTGCTAAAGCAAGACTTCAATTATTATACAAATTGGAGGGTTCGTAGTAAAACATGTCTATGGTTTAATTATATTACAATACCATCGGTTTTTATTTTTTTTCAATTTGTTTTTTGTTTCTAAAAGGTATTTTTAAAATTTATAAAACTTGTTTTAATTTTATCCCTGACCTAAAAAATATAGAGATAAGATAAAAATACACTTAATTAATTTTAATTTATTTATCAAATATATTTTTTTCTTGACAAAAATTTTTAAAAAATATTTTAAAATTTTAAAAGTCATAAAGTTAAGATTTTTTTTGAAATTTGATTTTTTCTTTTATGATTTTTTTATAAAATATTAAATATTTTTCATAGTTTTTTTAAAGATAGTCATATTGTTTTGACTAATTTTTTTCAGAAAAATGAAATTGAAATAAGTTTTAAAATTTATAAAATAACTTTATAGTTTTTAAAAACAGAAAATAAGTTTTAAAATTTATAAAATAACTTTATAGTTTTTAAAAACAGAATGACAAATTGAGAAAAAGTTAAAGTTAAAATGTACAGTTATATAATTAACTCATAGGTCATTAATGTTATAAATTAAAGGGACCCAGTTTTTTATCAAAAGAAACCAAAAAAAAAATCAATGTGACTACTACCAAGCTAATCCAGCAGCCACACAACTTGTTTTGCTCTTCGACTTATGTGTTTTCTTATTTGTATTTTTTTCATGCTTCTCAAATGATGTTACATCACGTGAATTAAAGTGTTATGTCAATTAAAACCACCTTCATATCATTTAAAATATGTTAATTGACATAATATGATATATTATTGAAAAGACACGAAATGAGACAAGCGGAAAAAAAAAATTCAAAAAGAGACAGGTAATTAAGTTTAATCCCTCCCTCCCATCCTTAATCAATGCGACCAGAAGGCTTACATATCATTTGGCACGAAAATTCTCACTCCTATTGACCGACTCTCAAAGGAACATGGGCGTAAATGCGAAAATTTTGCATGTAAAAAACTAAAGGGAGTTTTTCTTGCGGTTACAGGAGAAGGACACTTGATCTAGCGCTATCAAAGAGCACTAATGTGCTAAAATGAGGGCCATTACGAATTTACGAGCAAGCCCACATCATGTTACATCCTTTCCAACTATGAGGAGGACTAAGAATTGCCAACTGCTTATTTTTCCTGCAAAAAAAAAAAAGAAAAATCTAATATCTTTGTTTTCTGTATCTGACATGTATTATTGACCAAACTATGAGCTAGATGAGATTTTAATCGACATGTAAATTTTGTCAGTATCGACAGCTTGGATTTTGATTTTTTGTTAATACTTTAATTTTGTTAGTTCTTTATTTAGAAACTTATTCAAATACAGTATATATATTTTATTATGAGTAATTGTGTCTTTCAATTTATATTTAAATGAAGCCATTGACCGTGCTACTGTTTCTCACTGGTGAATATTTTATTTTCTTTTAATTTATGAATGTAGGCTCATGCTAAATTTTTGTATTCTTCTCTTGTTTTTAATTTTCTTATTTAATTTTTTTTTTATATGTAGGTACTTTTTGCTGTAAAGTTGCTATTTAAATCGCACTAGCTAAGCTTAGAAAAGCATGGAGCAAAGCTGCTTTTGTATGTTTTTCTGGTCCTATCATATAGCGACTGCCTGACTGCTACTTTCAATTACAAGTTTAACCAACAAAAACCCACATTGACACGGATTGGATTATACAAATATCTTCTTCAATTAGTTCCTAATCATAAAGAGATCATATATCATAGCACAATATACTGTTAACAAGAAAACGGGTGAAGTGGGACCATCTTATGATTTGTACATTCATTAGTATAATAGTTAAAAGTGAAATTTCTAGACAGTCAAGGAACCACTCGAACAAGTTCTTGAAGCCCAATAATATACTTTGGGTCCCTTTGGTACATGCGTTGGGTTTTAATAATTTGAACATTATGGTTTAAATACTTAGCTTTGAACTCATGTAGTTTAAAGTGGATGCTTCAAAATATGAGAATTTGGGTGGGGGAGAAAAGAGAGGGTAAAGTTCTCCAAAATTGGTCGTATATATAAATTCAAATATCACATCAAGGTTTAAAACCTTTTCAATAAATACATAATCAAATATTCGTGTGAACTAAACTCATGAATTCAAACCACGTGAATCAACCCACAAAGGACTCCAAAGAAAGTCTACCTCATTAAAACATCAAAACAAAAACAAAAACAAGGAAGAAAAAAAACTTTCAAGGAATTATGCCTTACAGAACTTTTTTTTTTTCCCCTCGTTTTAATTTTTCAGACTTTGGACCCTCCGGAAAGCAACTTATTGACAATTAAGCCAAACACATGAACCAATAATTGCTCATATAGGACATAACCTTGAGAGAGGACCGCCCCTTGTAATGTGTCACTGAAACTAGCAGCTCAAACGACCTCCTAACCTACGCAGTTTGAACAAAAACCAGCAGCGTTTTGAATACATTTGTCTGTCTTTGGTTCTGCATTGTATATGTCATTTAGTGCTTTTCCCAATATTTCATTTTTTGTGTCCAACTCAGTTCTTTGAAACTTTTGCCTACTTGGGTTTTTTTTAATCTTAACCATATTTTGATTCCATATTCTTAACTTGACCAAAGATACGTTCCCATGTAGAATTAAGCACTTTTTCTAATTATTAAATTAGATCGCTAATTGTCAAAAATGATGTTTTAGTCGCATTAAATTAAGGCCGGTGTTAAAACTTAATTAAACCTTTTTTTCTAGCTTTAAGAGCTTTGGAAGTTGAGAAGAAGTCCTAATGGAACTTTCCTCTCTCTTTCTGTCTACATGCCTGTGATTATTCTCTTGGCTTTAGTTTAGGGACCGAGAAAGATTGTTGAATTTTCTCTACAATTACCGTGCATTTGTTTATTAATTTTGTTTATTTTAATTTATTGGACTAACTTAAATATTTTTTAATAGATTGTTAATTTGCACAGTGACTAGATGATTTAAGGTATAAAGGAGACCAAATTGTGACAAACAAAAGGCCGAATAATAATATTATTCAAAGTACAAACAAGCTACATATGTAGGCAACGTAAAGTCAATTATTGACCTAAAATTTCAATGTCGTGTTGTCATTGTTGCGTTTTTTTAGGGTCTTTAAGAAAGAATAACCTAAGATGGTTCCTGGTAACTACGTATTAAATTAATCAAATGCTTATAAACTTTCTTTTCTTGGTCGTCTTCTTCTATAACATTTCTTTTGCTATATATATATATATATATATTTATATATATATATTTTGGGTTGTTACTTCTTGTTTCTTTGTGCTAAATTCAAAGCCCGAGAGATCGATTCCTTTAAGTTCTAAAGGTTTACCCCACGTGGTGCACAAATTAATTTTAAACATTCAAGTAGCTAGAGATTGTCAAAAAGAGAGAGTTAGGCAAAGCTAACTAAAGAAATATTAGAGATGTGAGATCTTTGAAACAAAGGCCTTGTTAGCATATGAGAAAATGGAAAAACGTTTCAATCAAGAAAGCTTCTTTAGCACTCCTTTTATTTCACAATTTCTCCAATGGCTACCGAAAAAGTAACTAAAAAAAGATTAGGTATCTGTTTTTTAGATGTTAAATCAACAGAAAAAATGATTTAGATTAGATCTAGCAGTTTGAAAACGTGTATTATTAGTAAGAAATATACCTTTTTATGTTTTTTTTTTAAGGGGAGGGGCGTGTGTGGAATTTCGCTTCTATAATATTGCAAGTAGCTAGATGTCTTATCCCGCAAGAAACATAATGGGCAAGAATCCTTCTAGTACTCTAATGAGGTTCCATGAACTTGAGAGTTCTTAGTACTTGGCTACATTGGAATCATTGCCATTGTACTGGTTAAGAGTCACGAAAGAAACAAAATTCATGGGAAAAAAGCTTGCAAGGTTTAGTAAGGAGGTCACGTTTGTTATTCTTCTAAAATTGCAAAAAGAGAGCGAGAAAGAAAAAAAAAAGGAAATAAAATGAAAGATTCTTTTGCTACAGTCAAGCACAATTCCTTTTAATAATACAGAATAGAATTTTTCCACCAAAATTTCCACGCGTGCGCCTAATGAAAAGTTAAAGTCAAGATCATGATTTCTAGAATTATACTATTATGAGAAAAAACAATGCCATATAACATTCACATAAAGTCGAATTAATTGCCACCAAAGAAAACATGAGTTCTGACACTTGTTATGGTTAAAAAACATAGAGCAGAAGAAAAATATTTTGGGCCCATATGAAAGTACTAGGTCAACACAGAAAATTCATGGCTTCTTCTCTTCGTTTTTTTTTTTATTATTTTTTATTTTTTGCTCTAATGAAACACAGAAAATTTACTGACTAGACAGTACATATGCGACTTCCAATTTTTTTTTTTTTTTTTTTTTACTTTTTCTAGCAATGAAAGTGGGGCGACTCCCCTAAACTATAGCTAGTTGGTACGACAAATGGACCAATAATTCTATGAACAACAAAAACAAATACGTGAGATCAAGGCAATATTAATTAAAGTTAATAATTTTAAAAGCAAAAAAAAAAAATCTAAGGCTACTATTTTTGTTTGCCTCTTTTCGGTTTTTTCATTATAAATTTCTGATACAGAGGTCCTTTTTTTTTTTTGCCTGCTAATAATATAATTGTGCTCTCTCTCTCTCTCTCTCTCTCTTGTTTTCAACATGTAGCCACGAAAGTGAGAGTGGAATTGAAGAAATTATTGGGTACAGGTTAGCGGCGAACAAGTGTAATAGGGTCTTAATTTAATTTAATACCTTAACAAATTATTGTCCTTGTGTAAAAGATTACGAGAATTTATTTATGCTTGTAAAATTTGATTATATATATATATATAAATGTTGAATTAGAGTAGGTTAGAAAAATAAGAGAAAACTTAAAAGGTTAAATAGTGTGTGATTTTTTTTATAATTTTTTTTATTATAGTAAATTTTTAACACAGTTAAATTTGACATAACTCTTATACTAAAAATAAATCATTATAAATCTTATCCGTTTGTAGGCTTATTTTTTATTCACACGTTTTCGTTTGCTGTCGATTGCTAATTTGTAAGAGCTTCTTCATTCCGATCTTTTGTTTACAGCGTAACATGCTTTTAGACCTGTATGGCATTTCTCCGTGGTCGGTTCCTACTTCCTTGTTAAGCTTCAAATGTATAATTATACATACGTTCTTTTAACCGGGTACGTTTCTGTGAGCTTTATGGAAATCCAAATGTCAATAATGTTTTTTTATTGAACAAATTTCAACTACTTTATATTATTCAAATAATGAATATTTTCATTTGTACCCTGAATTCTTATTCTATCGCATTTATATCTTTAAGTTTTGAATCAATCTTATATTCTTATTTTTTATCAATTGATAAATAATTTGCGGTACAAAAAGACCGACCGCCCAGAAAAAAGAAATAAATAAGAAATAAAAAAATAAAATTTCAAAAATGTGAATGACATTTGAATCATTTCAGAGTCAAAACCAACATTTAACTGAAAGATATAAGAATTTAATATGAATTTAAAATATAAATGTATAAATTTGATACAGTTCAAAATGTAAAGTATAGTCTTCTGATAATGTCGAAATGTATGGTATAAAAATAAAAATAAAAAATAAAAAGCTCTAAATAATTCTCCGCCATTTAGTACTAGTTGTCATTTGCCATGCCCAAACGCGTGTACGTTCACACGAGAATAAAAGAGGAAAAGTGATTCCTTTCTTCTTGTTTCGTAGCACTACAAAATATGTACACGAAATGAAGAGAAATAATGTCAATCCGAACGCCGCTTCGATGTAAGTCTTGATTAAAGGAAGCAAATTTATCTAGATACTCTTGATAAACCAATAATTATTTAATCATGTATGTAAAATGAATTTTGGTAATTGGCATGCAATGGTAAGATTCTTACCGCCAACTTTCGAGAAATTTGAACAAAAGGCAAAAAAAAAATTCAATTGAAGAAATGATTTTTTTTTATTTAAAAACAGGCTTTTTTTATACAGGAAAACTACTTCAATTTTTTTTCAGAAAAATAAGAAAATGAATTATAGTAAGAAAAGAAACCTCAACAGGATAGAAAAAAAAAAAACTAGAGCTGTTTTTTTGCTTAAAAAGCTTGTTTTTTGATGACAAAAAAAAAAGAAGTCATTTGTTCAAAAAGGCTTTTTCTTAAAACCATTTGTCAAAATCCTCCGCCAACTTTAGTAAACACTAAAAAAAGAAAGATGTTGGTTTTATTGACAAATCTTTCTAAGACATGTACTCCACTTAAATTTAAAATAATTAAATTTACTTATTACATTTATATTGATTTCAACACTATTCTTAACTATTTTTATAAGATTATCACTTCTACGTTTTGACACCCACCATTTCATTTTATTGACCTCTCCCTTCCTCCCGAGTACATTTATTATCCCATTTTGAAAAATATATTTACCATTACATTTTGTAACATAAATAAAGAAATATTACTGTATTAAGTATAGAGACATCGTCCATTGTATTTGAACACATTCAAGTTTGCAAAATACGTACCCTATTTGCAGAGGAAAGTTAGGTCTAGTTGTAGGTGTCAAAATATTGTTTATCCGGCAATATGACATGTGGGTGTGTGGGAATGATAAAAATATATATTTGAGTTTTTTTATAAAAAAATTATAGAATGTTTAAAAGTTAAAACTGTGAGTATTGTAGTATATGAAAGTATTACACTATAATATATTTTTATTTTATACCATAATATATAAGTGTTTTATATTATTTAAATTAAAATTAATAAGTTGAACTGTGTTTGTCAAACACTATATTTATTATGTAATTAAATCTATAATAATTGTCTTTTTTTGTCATTTTTTAAGAGGATCTATTTATTAAGAATTTTTTATTTAAAAGGAATAAAAGGGATATGCCAAAAGTCAAGTGGCGTGTAAAACCACCGAAAAGAGAATAAGATGGTCTTTCTTTCCACAAATTTATTTATTAAAAAATCGTTGTTTTTTATTCAATAACTCTTTTTTTTTTTTTTTTACTTTTCATTTCAATCATATTTTACCTGTTTCATAACATTATCAATTTTCATTACCCTACTTTACGAATTGGTAAAAATCCCTCAAGTTATTACACAAAACTACAAGCACATGAACAGGAAGAATGTCAGAATACCTCTGTAATAAAAATATGAGGGAATCAAATATATGGATATCGGAGTTCCAGGAAGGCCCTTCTAGGGACTTTTTGGAGAATAAAGTGTTGATCATGGACCTGAAAGATTGGAGCGCAAAAGCAAAATGTCTTTCCTCATGAATCCAGTGGAAATTACTTCACGTATATCATTCTTTATTTCAAATGTCGATTTTATGGCTACATTGTCTTATGCAACGTTTAGAAAATGAAATCTCATGAAAAGTAATAACGCGTAAATGTGTGTGTATATATATATAATCTTATAGAGCGTTTAGTACGATAATTAGAACTCTTTTTATTATAGTATATGAGAGTTTTACACTATATCGATTTTTTTTATTTGTTATTGTAACATGTGAGAGCTTTATACTTTTTATAACTGAAAAAGTGGTCTGAACCATAACTGCCACACCTCTTTAGTTCAATATCTTTTTCCCGTAAATCCAATGGAAATTACTTCACATGTATCATTCTTTATTTCATATCTTTATTTTATGGCTACATTGTTTTATACAACGTTTAGGAAATGAAATCTCATGAAAAGTAATAATACGTAAAGTAAACAAATATATATACACAATTCTTGAGGCATCAAAATATACCCAAAGCGGCTTGGCCTGCGCAACATATAATTCTTATAGAATATTTCGATTGTCTAGTAAATTTGCACCTTTTGTTAACGTGTAACATATTCGATCACGGCACCAAATGAATTGAAGATATCAATTCCAAATCCATAGGTATAACCAAGTAAAATTCTTACAATATACGATATTATCCCCTTTTGAAGAAAATGTCCATTTCAAATCCGCCAAGGAGGAAATAATTGTGCTCCCCCAAGTTTTCCCAAAAATGTTATTGCGATTAGAAGTGTAATGTAAGTATATTATTCCTTATTCTTTATCTTTTTTAATATATATATATATATATATATATATATAAACAAGTTAATTATAATTGGGCAACTTTTGAGGTGAATGATTAGAAGAAATTCATAACCTTCTCGAGTGTCAAGAGCAAACCAAACTCTGCCCATATAGAGTCCCCGATCGTTTTGTTTAAGGTCGGCCACTTTGAGAGGATTTTGTCCCAAAATGGAAAGGGCAATTTTATTAAAATAGGTAAAAAGAAAGAAACCAACCGAAAAAACGGCCACCAAAATAGCATGAGACCTTAATTGGCTTTCGGGTTCCGATATGGGCCCCAACCAGGGGGAGGGAAAACCATACGCTGAACAACATGGGCCACAGTTTTTTTAATCTTTTCTGGTAATGTGACATATATGGGCCCACAATTCATGCCCCATAGTGCTAAGCCCACTTAAGGATTTATTTGCCCACCACCCCCAACTGGCCACCGTTCTCTAATTCCTCTATGCCCCACCACCACCACCATCCTATAATCTGAATATTCTTTTTTTTTTCTTTTTTTCTTTTCCCTCCTCTCTAGATCTTTATGCCTTTAAAATATAGCAAAGTGGGTTGTTCATAACTTATAGAAGTAGATTAAAATTTGATCATTTTTTCTAAACCTAGTAGAGTTTTAAAACAAAGTATTCTTAATTTTTGGTGTACTTGAGAGTCTAGTGGGTAGGTTGAGACCCAATATGTTTCGGCTTTAGACTTCGGTTCATGTTCTTTAGTTTTTCAAAATTTTTCCTTTTTCCATCGAAACATACACACACGCAAAAAAAAAAAAAAAAAAAAAAAAAGCCCCTTCATGATGTTGAAATATTCTCCATATATTGCAGGTATATTTGCGCTATGTAGCTAGAGTTATCTTCTACTTGGAAGGCATATATAGATATTAAGATAAGGTGATAAGGGGAAAAAAAAAGTATATTGCATTTTTTAGAAGATTTCTCACCTCACTATATTTTCGTTTCATTGGGTGGTTATAAGCATAATTACAGGGGCCCTTTTTTTAAAGCTTCTAATCATGGCTCTACTTCTCCCTCTTTCGTAGATGGGGGAGAGATTTTATCCTAGTAAGTTTCTCTTTGAGTGTTTTTCCTTTTCAATTTGTTTAATCAACAAAATCAATCAAAGTGTACTTGAAACGAATGGGAACATCTTAAGAACATAATTATTACAAATTATTTATCTTCAAGAAGTTAGGTTAAGACAACACATTGAATTTCTTTTTTATTTTTTAATTTTTCTTAAAAAGATCTCAAAATCCCATGGATGTTAATGTTTGTTAGTGCCATAGGCACTAACTAGTATGGTCCAAAGCAGAATTGATTGCCTTGCAGTACCATCAACAAAGGGATATATTATAACCTATAATCCTGTGGATTTTTATGATACAATATCACCTATATCATATAAGTGGGTTAAGAAAGTTTAATAACACAAAATTGCAGGCTACACCATTGATAATAAATATATATACATATATATATATATATATATATGAATTTGTTAGCATCACCCGAGTGGAGTATCCACCTTCCAGGTGGCATGTAATTAGTTTCTTTAAGTTGGTTTTGCACATGTTTAATACTTTCACGTGGTGCGGTATATAATGTTCAACTAGGTAGTTGCTTGTTATTCTTTTGCATTGACTAGGCATTTCTGTAGTTATGTAATGAAATTAGGTGTTGTTCTGTTTAAGTGTCTATGGCAAAAGTAACCTTTATTTATTTTCGATGTAACTTTGGTTTCTTTAATAATTATTTAAGAGCCAAATTTTGTTTTGTTGATTGAGTTAGCAACGTTTTTAATATTTGATCACTTAGTTGATTTTGTTAAAGATAGTAATATGTCATGCTCATTGTGCTCCTAAATTTGTGGTTTGGTATAGTAGTAGTAACTAAATAATTTTGGCACCCCATGGTGAGTTGGAATGTTTTTACATTTCTTTGCTGATGCGCCTAATGTGATAGCCTATATGCACGTTCAAGATCCTCATTGGTGAGTTGAAAATCGAAAGAGTAGTCAAACTGTCGATAATTGTCGTGGCTATTATTTCCTCTGGAGTGAATAAAAGGCCTACGCCATCATCGTCCACCTCGAACATCATCTCCACCTAAAGTTGGTGACTCATTGTCTGTTTCACCAAGCTGGGTAGTCCAACGCATATGATTATCCATTACATTCAGCCATCTTTCCTCACCAAAAATAATACGAAGACAAACAAAAATGAGGGTGCAAATCAGATTTCAAAGAAACATGAAAAATATGATCACTCGTCATTTTATAGCGTGTTTGGTAATGTCAATTTTTATTTGTTATAATATAAAAAAAATAATAAATTATAGTATAAAATTTTTATATATTATAATAATTTTAAATAAAATTAATTTAAACCATACTTTATAAATACCTTATTACTAATAAAAATTGGATATTGATGAGATTTATTTGGTTCAGGCAACGGTTAAGGTAAATAGATTTCTTTTAATAGGAGAACTGGCCAAGTATTTCATGATATTCAATACATTCATTTATATGCGCTTTGAGATAAATTAAGAAGATTTCCTAAGTTATCCACCAAACAACAAGAAAGACATGAAAAGGCACAATTGGCAACACGAGGAATTGGGATGAGAGGGAGACAACGTAAAGATACCAACAAATTAACCAGACAATACTAGGTCTTAGATGAAGAGGGGAAGGAGCAATGAAGGTGAAAATCATAGCGATGGCCAACTTCAACAGACCCATAAAGAAGAGCCAAAACGAAGTGTCGTTTTTCGCCTATAAGTAGCCTCTTTTTTTTTTTACTCCAGAAATTCTGAGAAGTATAGGGTTAACCGGTTCACTGGCTTAGCAAATCAAACACAATAAATTGCCCCCAAAGCTGATCTTATCCGTCCATTCAATTCTGATGGCTGATATTAAAGGGTAGAAAAACCACCCGAGTGGACTGAAGTGAGTCCCTATATATATATATATGTATGTATGTATGTATGTATGTATGTATGTGTGTGTGTGTGTTTCCTTTTAACTGGGAAGATAGAAAAATATAATGTAAGACACGCGTGGACTATAAAGGTTGTCACCTCATAGCATTATCTAGAATTTTGTACTTCTACTATTAATTTTGATGCTGCTATGATGGATATCCTTATTCTGATAAACTATGGAAACAAATGAAAAGCTTACGTATCAAATTTAAATTACTTTTTTTCTTGAAAAGAAAAAGAAAAAATGATAATGCCTACAATATCACTTTCTAAACATGGACAAGGGGACATAATTTGGGCTTTCTTCAGAAAATTATGTTGCATCTTTAACCCAAAAATGTAAATTTGTCTTATTTCAAACATTGTCTTCAATGTTCCTTGTTGTAATTACAAAATCCAACGAGTTTTGAGTGAAGATACGTTGTTTTCTTTGTTTTTCACCTTTAAAAAGATACTACCTTGTTTTTAAATTTGTATCTTAAAAAGCTTCGTTAATTTCTATATTCTAATTTAAAATGAGGTTTGGGTTTTCGATTAATAAAGAGAGAAAAAGAGGTAACAACTCAGCCTAGCCACTCAATCTAAAGCTTGGTTGCTTAATTTTTTTTTTATTTTGCTCCTAGTATTATCTTTGACGCACGAGTCATTGAGACACAAAGGTTAAGCTTAAAAATAATTATTGAACAAAACCTATTTTGGCCCCCCGGATACCTTAAAAGGCTTAAACACCTGTTGTAGTATTGTTCTTTTATGATCCCAATATCTATTATGTACATGTACTACTAGAAGTTTCATTTGATTATTATTGATGGTTCTGAAAATTTTGACACCGTATTGCCTATGGATATAGCTTTTTAATTATGAACTCTTCCTTTTGGGACAATTTAAAATGGGATTTTGGCAACCCTGTTCATATATTAGTCATTTCTACCCAATCCGAAGAATTGATGACTCATGAAACCGTCACAGATTACCCGTCATTATATTTTTTAATTAAAAAAATAATCATTTTTGGCTAAGAATAAAAAATAATAATCATTTCTAGTCACTAGTAAATTGCATCTCCTGTTTGCTACAACCTAGCATATGCTGCTTTAAAATGTAAGGGGTCAGAGAAACCGTTCCTTTGGGCCCTTGCCAAAGCAAAAGGACAGGTGACCCTTGTGAAGCACTAGCACTAACTTTAGACAAGTTGTATATATTTATCACGTTTTGTTGAATTTTGACTAAATTACTTAGTTGAAACAAATCCAAATTAACTCTAATACTTGTAGAGTAAATCATAAAGTGACTCTTTTGCATGACATTCTTAAAAGTTTCTCGTGAAACAGTGTGTCAAAACGGACCATGATTGTATTGTGTTTGAACAACTAAGCTGTCACTAACCAGCAACTTATATACAAAAATATAGATTCATTCTTCATACCTGCATGCTATAGAAGTGATATTTCTAGGTGTATTCAATCCATTCTTCTGTTAGCATGAACATAAATTAGACCGGTTAATCCTATATCCTATTGTATAAAAAGCTGGCGAACTCTATATCTCTAGCATATGGACCCTGTGTTTGTTAGGTCATGGCGCATAATTTAAACCCCTACTGATTTATCACCTATATAGAAAAGGCAGCAAAGCCCACCGAGTCTGTGAGAATGAAGCATCAGTACATGGGACAGAGTTGGGCAACGTGGCGCTGAGTCATGGAAGCAGTGGCACTCGGTCGAAGCTTTCCAAAACGTTGAACAGCGTTTAGCGCCGTGATGCTGGGAGGCCAAGGCCGTGGCACTGGGTCACGAATCAGCGATTTATTTTTGAGAAACTACTCTTTTTTTTATATTTTTATAAATAGAAGATGCTACGGCTTATTTGTGCATCTAATAAAATATATAAAGAGAGAGAAAGGAAAAGAGAAAGAAACCTAGAGAGTGTGTGTAATTTTCTCTTCTAAGCTTTTTAATTATCATAATAAATTATTATGCAATAGCTGAAAGTTGACGTAGCTTTTACGTTAATGATAAACCACTAAATTTTATATGTTTTTGTCTCACGTTTTTGCTCTCAGTAGAGTTATTTTTTTTATTTTTTTTTTGATTTACAACACTGTCATCTCTCTCCCGTACGGTCCCTTGTAAACTGTTGGATAAAAACCTGATTAAACCCTTTTCTGTTATCTTGACTCCTCATGACATATTAAAAGTTAAAATGTACTCCAACTTGTTCTTTTTTATACTAAAAATCTTGAGAAAAAATTCCAACATGAAATGGAATACATTCCGATCTTATTAGATAAAAAACCTCAAATCATAGAGGATGTTTGGTTAAGAATTGTTTACACCATAAATTCAGTTATGCATAATGTAAAACTCTCATATGTTATAGTAAAAAAAAAATTACTATAGTATAAAGCTCTCATATGTTACAGTAAAAACGGTCTCTACAAAATGGTTCCGTTACTAGGCAAACACCGAAATAGTAAATAAAGAATTCTGCAGGTAGTTCTTTGGCAACATATGACAATGAGAACCAATGGACAAATGACCAACACTTAAAAACCTTTTTTGGAACTTTCTTTTTCCCCGCACATTTAAAAATATCTTTTTTTATTGCCTTTCCCATTCGTTTTTCTTCATTAGTGCTCCTCCCACAATTCATAATATCTCTCTCTCTCTCTCTCTCTCTTTTCCACCACCATGGTCTAATGATTGAGAGCAACGAAAATTGGATTCCCAAATAAAATGAAACTAGACAATGTCATGACGCAAAAGATAAACCCCATTATTTTCCCTTTCTTCTCCATTATTTTCGAATAATTGAAAAAAAAAAAGAAGGTCTAAGTCAAAATGATTCACAGTCACGGAATTCAAAGACCTTCACATTTGTGACTAAAAGTATAGGAGAAATGGACAATATCATTGTACAATTGAATGGTTTCTTTAGATTATTTTCAAGTACTATTTAGAGAAGAATCTAAGTCCCCCCATCCAACGTAATAAAGCTAAACTACGATTTGATTTGGCCCTCAAGCCTGCGCATTTTCTAATCAGATCTATTCCTTATTCCCAATTCCCACCAGTTGTATATGACAAGATTGACAAGTAAAAATTTAAGTTCCAAATGTATACCATATAAAGTTTCCATAAACTTTGTTCCACGTGCTTATTAGTTACAATTGTTATACATTAAAAAAAAACTCCACAACGAAAAAGTGAAAAGGGCAAAAATCTAAGCTTTGGATTTTTTTTTATTTTTTATTTTTTGAGGATCTTCCTTAATTCCAATGCGTTAGACCTCAAGTAGTCAAGTTTTCCTTGGTGGCAAAAGGACAGCCTCTTATAAAGATTTCCTCAAGCAAATTAAGTACTAGAAGATCAAGAAAGAAACAAAACAAATATGTAGGTAGGAATTTTCTTTACCTAGCTACTGGTTTTTCAGCATCAAAATTCAAAGTATTCTGGCACACAGGTTTGTGAGAATTGGGATTCATCTTTCTTTCTTTTTTCTCTCTCCCCTAAAAAAATAAATTCTCTGCTTCTCTCTTTCCATCTTTTTTCTTTTCTTTATTTTTGTTTTTTTTTAAAATATCCATGATGGATTATGCTAGGCTTTCAAGATACCATTCCGGATCTACTGCTTTGCATCCAAGTTTAATATGCAAAACTCCTTGTGCGAAATATTGGGTTTTTTTAGTAAATTATTATATTGGTCCTCAATCTTTTGCGGAAAACAGATTTTGATCTTTAATTTTTTTATTTTTTAACTCTTAACCTTCTATTTTAATTATTGAGAGATTAATTTAACGGTTAAAAAGTTAAAATTTGACCGTTAAAAATGGTTATATATTATTTTTAATTAAAATTATCAAAGTATTTCTCAAACAATTGATATATTAAAAATTAAATATAAATCACCGTCATTGATCTAATAACACCAAATTATAGCCATTAGTTTGATTTTTATCCAAAATAATATTCAAAATCATTAAAATTAAAAAAAAAATCACAAAACCCGATAGCTCTTCCACTGTCACTGACCCTGCCCACCGACCCCCTCTCGTGCCAGCGACCCCTCCTTTACATTGCACCCAGTCCTCCCTATTGACTTACGACCCCGTTGAACCTTGGCGACAAAGACAAGCTCTAATCTGCCATGGTGACCACCAATTTGCGATGCTGACCTCCTCCAAGCTCCGATTTGCCACACCGATCTCCAATCTGCCACGGCCATGAAGATGATCTTTGATATTCTGTGGTGACTTCCAACCTCCATGGCGACGAAGTGTTTGCTCAATCTTCTTTAGGTTGTGTTCTCTCTCCATTTGTTTTCTTTTTTTTTTTTTTTTTTGGAAGGGGGTGGGGGTGAGAGATTTTATGAAACTGGCGCCACCCCCAAACCCAGCCCTCCTCGTCGACCCTTGCCATGGATCACCGATGCCCCCCCAACCTCATCCCCGTCGAGCCCTTTCCCCGTCTCACCCAGCGTACCCCCCCTTAGTCGACCCCCTTTCCATTTCTTGATCTCTTCCACTCTCCCCATCTGCTTCTTCTTCTTCTTTTTCCCGCAAAAATGGCACTGCTGTTGTTCAATCGGTGGGCAAAGGAGAGCCACTGAGGGACATCGTCACTACTGCATAATCTCGACGTAAGAACCACTGGGTTGGAATATGGACGAGATTTTGGGTTTTTTACTTTTTAATTTTGCTTATTGTATTTTTTTAGGAGATCTTGCTGATAGTATTTAATATTATATAGTTTTATTCTATTGGGTTTTATGTTTTTTTTTAATTTCTTAAAACAATATTAGTCATTTTACTAAGATGCACTTATTATGGACAGTTATGTGGCACAAAGGTTAACGAATAACCGTTAAAATAGTCTTTTATAACTAAAATGAAAAATTGTGGACAAATAAATTTAAAAAAAAGTTAAAGACAAAAATCTTATTTTTGTGAAAGGTTGAGGATCAATCCAATAATTTATCTTCTTCTTTTTTTTTTCACTTTGATTTCATTCGTTATCTTCTCTCCTTTGAAGAATAATTCCGTCCAAAAAGTCCTAAGGCCGGCATGAAAATGATGTTGTTCCATAAAGTCAATCGCCACGAGATATCCGCGGCGCAATAATCCAACGTGATTTGCATGATTATGGATTTTCGCTATATGATCATACGTCTCATTTTGCATGGTCGGTAAGAAATAAATTATGCGGATGAAGAGAATCTCATATGTATAGAACCGACTGCATATCTTTTTTTATCCAGAAACTTTCATTATTTGCATTTGGGAAGAAAATTTGGGACCAAATCTTGATCAATAAGGAGTGGAATCAAATAACTAAAGTGCCCTTTATATAAATACTTTATATAAATTTTTTATATAGTGTATCCAATTTATTTAATCGTAATTGCCCTTTTCCTTATCATAAGGTTATGCATGCTTTTGCCTTATCATAAGGCCGTGCCTACTAAAACATCAATGAGAGTTTTTTATTTTCTTTATCTTAAGATTGTCCCACAAAAATGTTATCATCACATAGCCACCATTAAAACACAATTTATGGTGGTTACATATATAGTCTAACGATAAATTCACACAAAATATGTATATATAGTCTAACGATAAATTCACACAAAATATGTATAGTTCAAATATTCCAAGTAAAAAAATTTATATTGCAAGCAAATGAATTTGTGACTTCGGTTGGTTCAACGTTTTCTTCTTCAGTCTCACAATGGGTCGTAAATTATGCAAAGACTTTGATAGAAAGAAGAGAATAGAACCAAAACGACAATAATCATTAGGAAAGTGGATATGCAAATTATACTAAAGGCACATGCAGTCAAGCTGAGAGCTCAAGAGTTAAAAGTCAATGTATATACCAGAAGAGTTGGTTGTTGGCATGCAGAAAGCACGTGGACGTGGGATTGGGAGCATATAACTAAGGGTTAATGAGACAATTGGCCCAATTCTATTTATTGAATTAAAATATGACTCTAATTTATAAAAATTCTATAAATATTTCATAATAATATCATTAAAATTATTTATATGTAATTATATAGTACAATATGTAATATCATTAAGATAATTATTATATCATCCAAAATATTTTTAAAATATTTTAAATATTTTATTAAATTTTAATTTTTTAATAATAATTAGGATACATCTTGTAGTTTTTTATGTAGCGAAAGCTTAAGCGAGCTGGTAAGGCGAAAACCATCATCTCTGTGTCAAGGGCTAGACTCTTTTGGTCTCTATTGTGGGCTGTTAAGGCCCATTTTGTTTTAGTATATGGGCCGGATAAACGTAAACAAGGTTCTCTCTGGGACCGTTTAAGAAAAGAGAAAACTAAATGCCCTTGTTATGAGCACTCCTTACTAAAATGTCTCTCAATTTTATCCTTTCAAAATTGTTCCTCTTGTGTTATTTTTTTATCTAACTTTATTTTTAATTGTCTTTTTTACCTTGATGTTCTTTTTTCTTTTCTTCTTCCGATATTTCATTTATGCTCTCTCGCGCTCTATCTCCTCTCGCTCTCCCTCTCCCTCCCCCTCGTTCTTCTTTGTCACTCTCTTTCTTCTCTCCGCCAAGTCGTCGTCGCTGGAATCGTCATGGAAGCTTGGATCGACCACGGCCGATGATCAGGCCGCGATTGGAAGCTCAGATCTCCATGCGACGGGCGACGATCGAACAGTCACCATCTGCTAATCAATGTTAGATCTGTTCTACGAGTGTTGGTTTCAGAAGACGGGCTTGAATTGGAGGCGGAGACGATGCAGGTGCTGCTCTGAACGGAGTTGCAGATCGTCTCCGTCATTTTGTAGTAGATCCTCCGTCTTCGGCAAGGTCTGCGTCATCGGAGGAGATCCTTTCAAGTTCTCGATACATCTCTCTGTCTCTCTTCAATCCATTTGCAAATGTCCATTTCTCGCTGTGTTTGGTTTAGAAGAAGAGAAAATGCGAGATATAAAATAGAGGACTAGGTTCTGGTCTTCTATACTTCTAATTTTTCTTTTTGTTGATGAGAAGTTCAGTTTTGGAGTGAAATAACATAGATTAATCAAATTCTTTTTTATTTTACTTGAAAAATCTAGAAAATCTTTTGAATTTTTCATTTAGGCCTCTAAAAAATCAAAAAAATTCTTTTCATTGGCTATTGGTTGCAATTTGTTTATGTTATTTATATCGTTTGTTTTGGAATTCCTCTGATATATCTTTTATTGAATTTTTAGAGTTTGACTTATAGCAGTAGTGAGTAATTTAGGTTTGTCTTTCAGTGATGTAAGGAACAATGATGGAGGATAATAAAAATATATAATTTTGGCTAGTTTTTCATTTGGATATTGTCTATTCAATTGAGTCAAATTCATTATTTTTTGGGTCAATTGTGTTAATGTAACACTCGGTATTTTCTTTCACTATCTTTTGGGAAAGTGCAAGTTTGTTTGTTCATTTGTCTGTAGGAATATTGGTTTGTTAGAATCTTCTCTTCCATGGCTTTAACTATAGGATTATTATTCTCGATGAGGTGCATGAAAGATCTATAGAGTCTGAGCTTGGCGCTGTTAAAGTGATAATGGGACTGAAAGTAAGTCACTTTTAATGATTACATTATGGATGAATTTGATGGAATTTTATCCATATTCAGTCCTATTACATTATGATCTGATTGCGATTGGCTTCTTGGAAATTTTAGTTTGTAATTTGATAATTGGTGGTTCTTTGCCTTTTGGAATAGGGTGTTTGAGTTACGAGGACGGTTTTAAGTGTTGTTTTTGTTCTTTGCAGGGTCGAAATGTTATTCTACAGGGAAGTTTTAGGGCTCCTAAAGTCACAAAAGATGGCATTATCGTAGCAAAAAGTATTGAATTCATGTTTTTGTTCACCGTGGATATTTGAAATATAGTGGTTTGCATTGCATGATTACTTTATTTGCCCAAGTGCCTCTCATGTTTTTGCAATGTTGTTATTTTGTAATGATTTTACGGAAACAATTGTAATACGGTAGTATTTTTTAGGAAAAAAATAATCTATTAGATTCCGATTTAGAATCTGGTAGGTTTTGGGATTGAATTTAAAGATTTTAATGATTTTTTTAATGGAATCTGGTATAGAACCCGACAGGTTTCATGACAAAATCTAGCGGGTTCCAATTAGTTCGGGGATAGAACCCGATGGGCTCTGAGACAAAATCTAATAGGTTCAAAAAATATCTTGAAATCTGGTAGATTCTAAGTTGAAACCTAGCAGGTGATAACCCGGCACATGCGTTGGTGACCGAAGGTAGGGCTGGCAATTTTAGACACGGTACAATAACACGATACGAAAATGATACGAGATAAACGGGTTTGAATTGTACGTTTATTAATTATGTCATAAATGGGTTGGCACGAATAACACGAAAATAAACGGGCTGAATTCGTGCTAACACGCTAAACACGTTTCAACACGTTTAATTAGACATTTAAACTTAAAAATAAAAATATTTGAAATATTTATAGTAAGTTAGTATTAATTAGATATTGTGTTTTTGTTAATTTTTTTTATTGGTTTTTTAAATTTTTTTAATTTTTTTTTTAAATTTTTAGTTAATTGGATCATAAACGTGTCATATGCGTGTTGTTATCGTATCAACCCATCACGGCACGTTTAATAATCATGTTAATCGTGTCACGCTGTGTTACGCCTGCCATAGGCATGTCGTGTTCGTGTTTGCATTTCTGGCACGTTTATTAATCGTGTCATGTTCGTGTTCGGGCTAAACGTGTCATGATGTAAACGTGCTGACACGAACACGATTATTGTCAGCTCTAACCAAAGGCCATTGGCTCTTCTTTGTTTAAAAAAAATGTTAGAATATAGTATGTTTCAAGTTAAAACTTGGCAGGTTACAACCCAGCACCAGCGCCTACAACCAAAGGCAATTGGTACTTTTTTGTTTCAAAAATATATATGTTAGAATCTAATAGGTTCAAACTTGGAACCAACCATGTTTCAATTCGGCACACTACGTTGGCGTCCAAAGGTGGTTGGTGTTTCTTTGTTTCAAACAAAATATGTTAAAATTTGATAGGTTCTAGGTTCTAATTCAACACCTTGTGTTGGCAATGGGAGGCAGTTGGTGCTTCTTTATTTCAAACAAAAATGTTGGATTCTAGTAGGTTTCACTTCAGAACCTACCAAGTTCCAATCCGATACCCCACGCCGATGACAAGATGCGAGTTCTAAGCCGAAACTTGGCTGGTTTTATTTCGACATCCCCATGAGTGAATGGGAGGAAAAATAACTTGGTCTTTTAATAAATCTTGAATTTCTAATAAAAGGGTAGTTTTGATAAGTGATTTGCTAAAGCACATTTTTAATAAAGTGGTACAATTGGGGGGCATTCTTGAAAGTTGTTTTTAAGAAAATTATGCTTACGCCACACCTTTTTAATGCTTTTATGGTTTCTATAGTAATCAAAGGTTTAGTCAAGTCTAACACAACTTTCATGACCCACCTATTCATCATTTCAGCTCTTTTCTAACATATTTAAAAACATAATTAGGGTATTTGCCAAATGAATTCAAACTCAAAAAATAAGTTTAAATACTATAACATGTATAGCTTTACATGATAGACAGTTTAAACTTATGAGTTTGAACTCACTTGACAAATACAAGGACCATTTCACGTAGTATAGAAAAGCAAATTTACCTTCATTTAAGTATTGCAAGTCCTTTTCTCTCTCAAAAAAAGATTTCACTTCCATCAGATTTGTCAAAGATCAACATGGTGAAAAGAAGAAGGCCGAGATAGGTGTCATGCAGACAAAAAAAATCGAAGATTGGCTTCAATATCGCACAAAGGAAGGAGATCTGAAGACTGACATAGCACAAGGCTCGTGTTTTTTTTTCTTTGAAAGCCTAACTACAATTTGTTTACTTATTCCCCTCCTATGTTATTTTTCTACCCTTGTTCTCCTTAATTATACAAAAATTCCCTATGAATTATAGGATTTTTAACACTTTGCCCCCCCAAACTTTAAAATGTAATATCCGTTCCTCTTAAAGTATGAATTGTTAACAAAATAGTCCTTCTGTTAGAATTTTAACAAAAAAATTGACAAATGATTATAAAGTTAGGGGTATTTTGATGATTTTGGTTATAAAAATAGCCATAAAATTAAAACTATAATAAAAATAGTCCGCGTTAATGATTAAAACAAAGAAAAAAATCAATTAAAACTATTATACCATTGGAATCCTTCTTTTTGATATACCAAAATTTTCTTTAAAATTATATTTTTTTTCACACCTAAAAGGTATTTTGAAATTTTAAAAGTTATATATATTGATAAAATGCAACAAAAATATAACAAAAATATATTCAATATAAGAAAAAATGTAACATAAAATTTTCAAAGAGAAAGACTCTGATAGCATTAATAAAATTTCTTTCATATTTTTGAAGTTTTTTTTGTTATTTATACCTTTAAAAATTTCAAAATACTTTTTGAGTGTGAAGAAAATAAAATTTTAAAGAAAATTTTGGTATATCAAAAAAAAAAAGAAAAATTCACATAATAGTATGTTTTTAATTAATTTTTTAACATCAATAAAGACTATTTTTATTATAGTTTAATTTTTTTATAATTTTCATAAGTAGGATTATCAAAATACCCTTAATTTTAAAATCATTTGTCAACTTGTCACTAAAATTCTAATAGAATGACCATTTTTGTTAACAGTTCATACTTCATGGGAAACAGATGTTATATTTTGAAGTTCAAGGGGTAAAGTGTTATAAAGGCTTTAGTTTTGCTAATTAAAATTTGTGATTATTGCAAGCATAGCCTAGCAGTAAAATCACTCCCAAACTCCACCATATAGTGAAGAGTTCGAATGCCCCCACCCTCAAGTTAAAAAAAAATTAAATTTATGATTCAATGACCAACAATTAATGCATTGAGGCATATCCAAATTTGTTTTATTGAGTAAATTTTATTAAAAAAATTATTAAAACATTATAAATTTACAAAATCATTCTTGTGGTTAATTTCAAATAAATTTCATATATTTTGTTGCATTTTTTCTTATTAAATGGTTACACAGTTCTATTAAAATCTTAAAAGTAATAACCAGACAATATTAAGTAAACCTTTCAAAGATTTGACAAATCGCATGTTAAAAAAAATAACAAACTAACTACGTATGTTCCTCCAACTGACTATATCAAAAAGCTTAGTGTAGGGATGGCTTTGAAGAGGCAAAGTAGATAAAGGCTTCTCGTCTTTATGCCATTTGCATCCCATTTTGCCTTCAAAATCCTGTCAAACCTCGTGTCTGTGATATTACTTAAAAAATGGTAAAATTTATGTAATATTGTCAAATGTGGTCATTATTTATGGCCAATTTCGTACTAGGCCCCTCCGATAGCCCAAGACTAACATCTTTGTCTTACGACATGAATAAGCTCACTTTGTGGACCCAAGCCACGCTTAGAAAACTATTGTGGGTTGTGATTTAGTAGGCCATGAGTAGTTAAATGGGTTCGTATGTTTTGGTTCGTTTGATTTTGAGTTTCACTTGGGGGGATTTCGAAACCAATTGAACTAAAATAAATGAACAATGGAAGAAAATAATTCAAAAGCCTTGCTTTTGCCCTTTAGAATAGCCCAAAAACTATTATTGCCTTAGCGTAGCCCAAGTAGTCAAAGCCTAAGTCAGGAAATTACTTTGGTAGCAAAAATGCCGAGAAAAGACCCGTGACGGAGTAACGAATACACCTCCAGAGCACCCAACACACCTTCGAAGCACCTAGCACGCCTTTAGAGGCGTGTCCTTAGAGGGGACCCATCTACAACATCACGATAATTTCCATCCAAGTCAAAAGTCCACTATCAGAGGCTCCACACGTGCCTTCGTCACCAATTCCTACCCAAAATTTTGATGACAGGCTAGAAATTTTAGACGATGAAAATAGAGAGATCGAGCACTGGAGAGGAAAACATACTTGTTAGCCCTTCGAAAATAGATGGTTAAACTTAGTCAAACCATCTAGGAACATCAAGCCTAAAAGAGCTCCAAAATAACTTTAAATGTATGTCGTTTTTTACCAACCCAAAAATAAACCTCCAAAAGCACCTAACGTTGCTTTCTCTGGAAGGAAACAAAGCCAGCACGCATGTCGGAGCACTTGGAGACCAGCTCCAGAGCAAGTTGGTCACCTTTACTATAAATATCCCTCGTCCCTTTTCTTCAATACAAAAGGATCACGGGGACTTAAACCCATTTCCTTACACCATCTTCATAGCTTCAAAAATCATCATCCTCTTCCAAATTTGCATTTTTTAGACTTGGAAGACTTTCCAAAAATTTATCGGAAAACTCATCGTCTCCGTTCTAGTCCCTCCCTCATCACTCATCCTATCTACTTCAAACCTCACAAAATCACTACCAAAAACATTTAGAAGTCGTGTCAAAGTTCATCACATATCTCAAGAATTTTCGGAATTAAAGCCCTGCATTTGATGGTCTGAACTTAAAAACGGAGGTAACCTATGTTTGCCTCCGGAGCACATTTTTTCTAGAAAATTTGAAGAACTATAAAATTTCGCATATCATTTCTCCGACTCACAAAAATAGCCCAAATCTAATAACAGAGTCAACTTTGTCTCTATCTTCCTAAGCCATTCCTCCATCAATCTTTTATTACTCCTCCTACCATCACTGCTTATGATAATTCCTCCACTTGACATATTTTCGTGTTTTTTTTTTTAATTTTGTAAGTTTTATTTCGGTTGTTTGGCAATAGAGCAGGTCCTAGAAGTCGCCTTCTTAGGCTCAATCCATGTTTAACTGACCCCACCACCCGTTAGAGGTCCTGCTGAAGTCATCTTATCTATCGCTTCAGCCACATCTTCACCAACACTAGCGAATTGGAGACTAACACATATGCTATCTTGACAAGTCATATCCATGAATCTACTGGACCTCAACAATGACATAGAAGAATACCAATAGAACATATATTGAAGTTCTGTAATTGGAGCATTTAGCATGATTAACCATTTGTTTTCCTTAAGAGATGTCTTTATAGAAATTTCTTCCATACGTCGCTCTAATGTTATTTCTAGGTGGGTTATTAAACTCCTAGCTAGTATAAAAGCTAATTAACAACTTAAAATCAATAGTTTCTGAGAAAAAAAATTATAAGAAATACATTCTGACCAAGAAGAAAAATGCAAGAAAACTAAAGAAAAAGGAAGGGGTCTCAACCTAGTTTCATTCAACAAGTCATCCAATTTTTTTTTTTATACAACTCAAGGCTCAGGTAATATACCTAATGAATCTCACTCAAAAATGGACGGGAGATTCAACTCAAAGGCATTACAACAAAATGATCAAATAATACCTTTAACCCTGCTTAGCAAAATTGCCAACTTTTAGTAATAACTAAAACACAATGCTCAATAACTTATTACATAAGGCAGAAATAGGGAAACGGCTACTAAGCTTTTGCATCAAAGCCCTCCACTATAAAAGATTCACCCATGAGTCGTCAACAAAATCTGGAGCTACGTCCAGGAGATGGTAGTCAAACATGTCCTAAACATTGAAAATAGAGGAAATAGACCAATTAAGGGGAATGGCATGCTCACGAGGGCTCACGAGGACTCACGTGAGAGTGTGGCAAACATGGAAGGCTTACTTTAGGTTTTAGGTCTATGTGCTGTGGGATGGTATGCAGTAGACATAAGGAAGCAAGAAGTTTCTTTGGTAAAGGGTCTAGAGCTCGCCAATGAAGGCTTAAACTTCAGAGGGCACAACCACACTCTTGGGATTTTCCTCAGTCACCACTAAAGCCAAAGCAAAGGCAGCTAAGGTGGAGAGGTCAAAACAAGCATAATCTTCTGCTCTTGCTACTTAAAAAGATAGCTATTATCTTTGCTTCGGTGGCTGGCATCACATCACATTGCCACGGTCGGCCTAGAAGTAAGTGGCAAGCATCCATTTCAACCATAGTGTAAGTGACTTTGTCCTTGTAGACCTTTCCGATCGAGAATGGGACCTTACAAATCTCAAAGACCTTAGTTTCTTCCACTCCTTTCTTTATCCACTAAATCTTACAAGGATTTAAGCGTTTTTCCATCTTATACCTTAGTGCCTTAACAAAAGCCTTGAAGACCACATTCTCGAAACTTCCACTATCAATTAGGACATTATATACCTTGTAATTGATTGTGCACCAAGTACAAAAGATGGTGTTGTGTTGGGTTAATCGAGCTTGCTTTAGCGCGTAAAGCAAGTTTTGCAAGACACACACCACAGTCTCCCCACCCTTGCAACATTTTGACATCCTCAAGGATATTGCCACACTCATCAAATTCCTCTATAACGTCCTCATTGTTTTCCATATAACCCAATTGTCGACATTAAGAGCATTCTTTAGACCGATGGCCAGGTTGCTGACAATGGAAGCACTTCCATGGAAGGGGCTTAGCATAAGGATTGGCTTGAGAAGTCACAGTTGCCTTTCCTTTGTGGTTTGGAGAGGTCGGTTTGACCATAGGAGTTGACACGGGTGTGTTCAAGGCCAGGGAAGACTTGCATTTCTCAAGGGGCTATGAGCTAGAGGTCTATCAATAAGCCAAGTGGTGAGTGCAAGAGCGGGTGAGTAGCTTTTCTACTCATTGAGCTAAATTCACGACCTCAGAAAAGCTCCATAAAATCCTCATGGAGAATTATTCTTAAACTGGCTCCTTTAACCCCCGTTGAGCCAAGCCACTTGTTGATTTTTTGTCTCCTAAACAGTGGTTCTAACATTAAGTCAATTGAATTCCTTAGCATAATCCTTCATTAGATGATCTCATTGCAGACAATCTTGGTATTGACAGTACGAGCACTGTTGGTAATCGGATGAAAGGAACCATGCTTTCAAATACTTCTTCATTCTATGCCAAGTGCGGATTAGACCCTTGCCTTTTTGGTATTGGATGGTGACAATTGATCCCACCAAGCCAAAGCTTTTCTCATGAGCTTGTAAGTCACCAATTTGACTTGTTTTTTCAAGGGGTACTTCTATGTTGTCAAAGAAAGCCTCAACGGTTTTAAGCCAATCAAGGAAATCATCAATGTGTAAGTGTCCATCAAAATTTGGAATATCAATTTTCAATAAAAAATCGTGAGAATCAAAATTGGAAACAACATTTAGAAAAGTTACTCACTTGCAAATACACTTGTAACACCTAGCCTCTACATTGTTGTTAGTGGAAGAATCGGCTGTCATCACAAAGAGCCTGAAAGAGATCACGTCATAAGTCCTGACAGGATGGCGAGGGACAACGCCATAGGACTAAGAGAGGTGTTGTCCTCAAACGACAACGAACGTGGAGGCGTGGCCTCAAAAGGGCCAATTTGGGGTTTCGACCTCCTGATGATGATGGGTATGGCCTTATTTGGTGAAGAAATCTGGTCATCCTTGTCTTTCTGATGATGGAGCAAAAAGTGAGAGGTCAAAATCACGGCCTTGCAGCGGTTGAGCATAGGCGGTCGACGGAGCCTGGTGAAGGGAATTTTAAGGCTAGGGTTTTCCAAGTTCAGATTTGCAACTTAAGCCTGTATCTGACGAATATCACTAGCCAGTTTATCATGTCTAGAGTCAAACTTGATCTCTAACATGCGAATGGCATCCCAAACGGCCTGAGGGTTAAATCCAACGTGGAGGTCAGGGCTGTAACTGCTACCCCAATTGGCCATAAGAGCACATGAGGAATATAACCTCTTTCTGATATCAATATGGTGCAGAAGCTGATTAGCAACTCAAACTCAAGAGCTTTTAAGAGAAAATTGGCGAGAAACACGTTCTGACCAAGAGGAAAAATGCAAGAAATCTGGAGAAAAGAGAAGGTCTTAACTTAATTTCATTCAACAAATTATCCAAGCTGTTTTTTACAACTCAAGGCTCAACCAATATACCTAAGGAATCTCACTCATAGGACACTTAACTAGAAAACATTACAAAAAACCGACCAAACAATAGCTTTAAGCCTATTTTAGCCAAAACGTCAAGGTTTAGTAATAATTAAAACGACAACGCTCAATAGCTTATTACATATGGCAGATATAAGGAAAAAAAAAAAACTATTATGCCCCTACATCACTAGGCTTGATTATGGTGTCTTGGTGCGCATGAGTAGTCTGCTGATGGTGGTAAAGGGCCAGGTGGCGGACCTTGATTGTTTCATTTAAAATTATTGGTGGAGTATATCAATGTTGAAAGTTTGGACCATTTGTGTTGAGATCAACAGTTGCATTTCTGCGTGCAAGCAAACCACATTGAACACCTAAGAACTCTAGAATGAGAAGCGGATGAATTTTTGTTGTCTTGAAAGTGAAATGAGGGGTCCTTTTATATGGTTTAAAAAAAAAAAAAAACCACGAGATTACTCTATTCTATGTGCAAGATTTTTCAATTTAGTTTTATAAGACCACATGTGCACATTGGTAGTCAATTTCACATTTACTCTCGCACCATTTTGAGAGAAAAAGTTTATGCCTTAATGTGCAGTGAGTGAGATTCAAAATTAAACCTCAAAATAGTTTTTTTAAGCCATTTTTTAACAGAAAACCAAAAAAAAAAAAAAAAAACGCAGACAGGAGTTGAGTTAAATTAGAAAATCGGAAGAAATAGAGAAAGAAAAAGATTTACCAATCCGTAGACAGCAAAAAGCCAAAAATACCGCACGAAGAAAAGGTGGGAAAACTTTCCGCTGCAATCGCCCGAGCCTCGACGTAGTGTCGTCTGTCTTCTGATAAACAATTTTTTAGCAAAAAGTAAATCAAAATTAATTTTTTAATAAGAAAGAAAGCAGCCCTAAAATGTGTTTGCTCTGAAATCTCGAAATTTCTGAAAACTCCCCGTTAATAGTGAATTTCTTTCCTCTCTGTCTCCCCTCGTTCAATTGTCAACGGGGCGTTTCTCTTTCTACTTAGAGTCGTCGTTGTCGTCGTAGATTTTTTGTTCCTTTTATCAAATTATTTATCTTCATTTTGATTTTGTGCTAATTTCGTAGGCAAATACTGTTAGGCTTTAGATCGCAGAACCGAAGGAAAAAGAGAAAGAAAACTTTTCTCTTTTCCGAGAAAATCCAGAGCAGAAATGGAAAATTTAATGAGCAAGCTTCGGACCTTGGACGCTTACCCCAAAATCAATGAAGATTTCTACAGCCGAACTCTCTCCGGCGGCGTTATCACCCTCGCATCCTCTATTGTCATGCTCTTGCTTTTCTTCTCCGAGCTCCGTACGTTCTCCTTTCGCTCTTCAGTTTTTAAATGGCGTTGTTTCACATTCTTTTTCTGTGATTGGAGATCTGTTTCTCGGCCTTGGAAGTTCCTCAAATTTGATCTGCTTATTTAGTTAGGGTTTGTTTACGCCTGTGATTGTTCATATGGAGTTTTGGATTTCGTTTTGCGTTTTGGGAAAAATTGATGCGTTAGTGTTGCTGAACTAATAGGTTATGAATTAGTCAGCAATGTGTTGAATTCGTTTAGACCAACTTACTAGCCTGTGGATATGGCAATATATATATATAAATATATTTTTGAGGTGGTGGAAATGGATGTTTTGTAGTTTGTACATTGTTTCAATGCAGCGATAGACCTGCGTTATTCCATTCTCTACTGTATTGGCATAAAATAGATCATCCAACCCCGTATGCTGTAAAAATTCGTATGTGTATTTTGTATACGATTTTTTGATCGATGCTTTGTCTATGGAGATTCTTTTATTTGGTAAGAGGTACAGTACGATATAGCTTGTTCTGCTGCTTTCTTTCGAAGTTTCATTTTGAGGTACTGTGGGAAAATTGTTGTTTTCGCTCTGTTTGTTGTGGTTTAATTTCTTCCAAAGTCTTAACTATGTCTTTTTGTTTAATCAACTTATGTTTTTATTTGGGTTCAGAGTTGTACCTACATGCAGTTACTGACACACAGCTTGTGGTAGATACTTCAAGAGGAGAAACCTTGCGTATCAATGTAATTCTCTTTGTTAGTTTTCTGAGATCATATATTTTTGTCAGATACTAGGTTTTCATTCTAACATTCTTTGGAATTCTAGCATGACTAGTCGCCTTTATAGATTTCTCAATCTCTAATGAAATACCGGGTTTTGATATTAACCCTATTTCAAATTTTACCACGACTAGTTTAGACCATACCATAAATTTTTTGAGGTTCTTGAATCTAATTATTTAGCATGTTAGCTGTCCCGTGATACATTATTTAGCCACTTAAACTAATCAATCTATGCTCTTTTTGATGTCTGAAAGTGCAGTTTGATGTAACCTTTCCTGCACTTCCTTGTTCCATACTCAGTCTTGATGCAATGGACATAAGTGGAGAGCAACACCTGGATGTAGTATGTATCTTGAGGAGACTATTTTTAATTTGTTGTCATCTCTGTTTTCATTTTTTTATTGTTATTATCAAGAAAAAGTTTTAAATTAGAGCACTTTTAAATTAGCTTTCTTTCTTTGTCTCTCATTCTTCTTCAGTGCTTTTGAAAGTTTGACTTTTATTGATTTGTCTTGTTATATAACTTGCAGAAACATGACATAATCAAGAAGAGATTGGATTCTCATGGCAATGTAATAGAAACCAGGCAAGATGGAATTGGTGCACCTAAGGTAGTATCCGATATTTTTCTTGGTAGCTAGAAAATCATGAATTTGTGGAATTTCTTAGTAGCTAGAAAATCATGATAACACCACCCCACTCCACCCCAACCTCCCACCCTCTAGTCTACCAGAAAAGGTTCTTAGTGTAGATCTGTGTTCCCTTTTGTTGATAGGTTTGAGTTTCTAACAAATGGAATTGAGATAGCTTCTCTTTGTGTTGATAGCATACCAGAGCCTTACTTTCATTTTTCTAACTTTGTTTCTTTTTGACCCAGATTGAGAAGCCTTTACAGAGACATGGTGGCAGGCTTGAGCATAATGAGACATACTGTGGTTCCTGCTATGGTGCAGAAGCGGTATGCTTTTCTTTCTTAGCCCATGTTACTGAGATGGACTATAAACCGTAAAGTTTCGTAGACATTGACCGACTCTGATAGCATGATAAGGAACACTGAGTTGTACAGAGTACATATTGATTAAGGAATCTGTAATGTATTTGGGACTGTTGTATTAAACTTAATAACTGAGCTCTGTTAACCTCTAGTTATTATATTATGTCTTTCTTTTTAGTTCCTACAACATGCAACTTACAGATTACAATTACAAAGTTTAGGTAGCCATCTCATTGTTATTGAGGAATCAGTTGGCCGGCCCGAACAAGAGTTTTATTTTTGATTGTTTTAATTAGTTAGTTGCAATCTTTCTTCTAACCTGCCTAGAATTTTATTTGCGTTTGGGGCTACAACATGCACTTACAGATTACAATTACAAAGCTTAGGTAGCCATCTCATTGTTATTGAGGAATCAGTTGACCGGCCCGAACAAGAGTTTTATTTTTGAGTGTATTAATTAGTTAGTTGCAATCTTTCTTCTAACCTGTCTAGAATTTTATTTGTGTTTGGGGCTAGCATTTCATTATAAACCGTGCAAAAGTATTTTTTTAACTTCTTTACAATGTTGTCTCTATTTCTATTTTGCTTACTTTTTTCCTGTTCTTTTTTGCTACTGTAGTCAGATGAGGATTGTTGTAATAATTGTGAAGAAGTCCGTGAAGCATACAGGAAAAAAGGATGGGCATTGTCAAATCCGGACTTGATTGACCAGGTCTGTGTTCGTGAGAACTTGACTGCTGCTGACTAACATGAATAGTGGAATTTTACATGGTTGACTTTTAATAGCGCATCTTCAGGTTGTCTATTGGAGTTGCAAGTTTTCCTATATACGTTCTTTTACATATCTAGTAGAATTGTGCAACTATTTACTCCCTCTAATTGGTTAACTTTTACACGTTGACTAGTTGTTTCTTTGCATAATTTACATACAATGTATTGAAATTAAATTAGTAATTTTTTGTTATTATATTTGCATTCAGTGCAAGAGAGAAGGTTTTCTACAAAGAATTAAAGAGGAAGAAGGTGAAGGATGTAATATATATGGGTTCTTGGAAGTTAATAAGGTGGCTGGGAATTTTCATTTTGCACCTGGGAAAAGCTTTCACCAATCAAATGTTCACGTCCATGACCTTTTGACATTTCAGAAGGATAGTTTTAATGTAAGCTGTGATTCCTGCAGTTCTCAGTTCTCTTTATATATTTGACAAGTAAACCTACGTCCTTTTCATGCGTTGATATTAGTATATAGATGTTGAACAGTAATATTCATTATTGCTTTCTGTGATGAAATTAAACAAATGACAAATGGCACGCAGATAAGTCACAAGATCAACAGATTGGCTTTTGGAGACTATTTTCCTGGTGTTGTGAATCCTCTTGATGGGTTTGTATTTCTGAGTTCTGTCCTTCATTTTATTGCAAATTCTAGTTGGCCTTCCCTTCTATTAGAAAGAAGAACCTTGAATTTTCTTGATTCAGTTACTCATGACAGTGTGTATACTTGACACGTGCTTCTTTGTTGTCTTTTTGTCCTCTAGCGTGAAGTGGACACAAGAAACTCCTAGTGGGATGTATCAGTATTTTATCAAGGTCAGTCGTCTGGAGTATTCTTTTAAAAGACAAAATGACGCCCTTAGGCCATCATAAACGTGAAAATGATGCAGTATATTTTGAATTAGTTGTAAAAGCTGTTAGCTCTCTGATTTTTAACAAATGGTTGCTAATTGCTATTCATATGTTCTAGGTCGTACCAACTGTTTACACAGATGTGAGTGGACACAAAATCCAGTCGAATCAGGTTCAGATCTCTTTCTATATGTAGATTTATTCAGTTACTGGCTTATCTAGTATGTTTGTCGTATAGAGTGGAATAAGACATTTAGCCAATGGATTTTGCAGTTCTCTGTCACTGAACATTTTAGAAATTCAGAAGTGGGCAACCTTCAGTTTCTTCCTGGAGTGTTTTTCTTTTATGACCTTTCTCCAATCAAGGTTGATGTTGCTACTTATGTGAACTCAAAAATTCAATGAGTGTATATTGTGTTTTTTACCCGCGCTAGTTTTTTTCAAGTCTCATTTGGTTGCATGTTTAATTGATTTGGATGTTGCAGGTAACTTTCACGGAGGAGCATATTTCATTCTTACACTTCCTCACGAACATGTGTGCAATAGTTGGAGGTAATTATTAAACAGCCCCGTCCACCCCCCTGGCATTTTTGTTAAATCTATAGGCTGGAGTAGGTTCAGTTACCAATTTAATTTTTTCACTTATTATCACGCATGATTAAGTTATATGTTTTGTGAAATTCTTCCTGCTTTGGTATGAAATTTCATACGCATATATGAACATTTCAGATGCATGTTCTCATCTGTAAGGCTTGCTGAGCAATAGCTTATCTTTTAACCCAACTGTTTATACATTAACAATCCGACCACTTTCACTTGAGCCCTAAGCTTAGTCTCTGTCTCTCTTCACATGTCCACCCCTTTTGCTTAGTTCCTGATTACAAAGCTTTTTAACCCTTAACTGTCTTTAGTTTATACAAATGATTGTGGTTTTAAAGTCGTTTAAATCTCCACCACGTCTTTGATGTTGAAGTGCAACTAATCTATCTGCATTTCCAAATAATATTCAACTCTTGGCTGTTTAAATTCTTTTTAATTTCCACCACGTCTTTGATGTTGAAGTGTAACTAGTCTAATCTGCATTTCCAAATAATGCTCAACTTTGGTTGCTGTTGTGTTCAGGTATTTTCACTGTTTCGGGTATACTAGATTCTTTTATATACCATGGTCAGAGGGCAATCAAGAAGAAGATGGAAATCGGTAAATTTAGCTGATTGATTCTGTTGGCACGTGTTTCTGCTGAGTCAGTTGGTTTGCCTTCAGTGGCTTTCTAACAGAATCAATCAAGGGACAAATGTAACGACGGTCAGATCGCAAACTAAAATTTTGTTACGAACTGCTTTGATCATGGGATTAGGTTGAAATTACGGATCTACATTTCACAAGTGCTTAAAATGTCATCAATTTGTTCACTTCACTGCTACTGTGAATACGTGTTTGAAAGTTAAAGTAGGATTTTATCCATTTTGTTACCGAAAAATTTGTCCATTTTTTTTTTGGGACGACATGGGAATTTACGTATCTAACAGAAATTATTTTTTTCTATTTGCCTCATCTGTGATTGGATTAGGAACTCGCAGAACAACCAATCGTCCTGTCATGGACTGGGATCTAGCCTTATGATACACAAGTTAGGAGATTAAAATTAGAAAAATTTCCACGTTAGTTAAAATCATATTTTAATTCACGTGTGTTACTAGTTTATTGTTGTTTTATCACCTTCAAGTTTAATAGGGGGGACATCATAGAAATGGTCGTATTAGTGTCAGTATTGAGTGTTGATATATATTTTTTGGAAATAAAAATTATTGGTATCTAGTGCAGTGCAGGCATGCATCCTCAATTTAAAAGCTTGCAAAAGTCATGTTGGCCGGCCCATATCCTCCATTTAATTTGGGTGGGTAAGAAAATTTTGGCTTTCTTTTCTTGCTATGTTGGGTCCGATATTACCAAAAGTGAATACTGTTATATGCTTTTTTATATGTTAATTTTGAAACTCACAGGTCATTATGTTTCACATGGGATGTTTATAATTGGTTAAAAAGACTGATGATCAACGCTGCTATACTTTCACATTTTTTGTTTGGTTATTAGAAATGACAGTGGTAGGCTATAAAACACTACTTTTATTCGTGACGTTTTTTTAAAAAGATAAAAGAAAAGAAAAGATAAATCGAATAGTTCCTCCATTAATTTGGTCTTTTCACCGTAGTCTTTGCAGATGATGCGCCTTTTTAACTGTTTAGATATTGTTAAAATTACATGAAAATAAAAAGCACGCCGAGTGGATATTTTGATACGAGTGGCCATAAACAAAGTCATGCTGAGTGTAAATAGGTTATCTTAGAAATGGTTTTTAAGTTTAACCCTCAGTTTTTTTTAATCCTTGACATTTAAAATGTCCCACTTTTGGTCTATAATTCATTAGTTTGTTTCAGATTTGGTTTCTGGTAGTTACGTGCAAATATTTAATGAAAAATATTTAAAATGACCTATTTTAATTCCTAACCTCTTTTAATGGAGGGATAAAAGGAAAACAAAGTAATAGATTAGAGACTAAAGTAAGACATTTTAAAATTTTATTTAATAAAAAACTTTTAAAATGTCCTCTTTTGTTTTATTATTTATTATTTTGTTTCACTTTTGGTTGTTCTGTTAAGTTAAGTTTGGGACTAAAATAGGATTTTTTTAATAAATTTTTGTTAAATGCTTCACACCTAACTAATAAAGAGATCAAAATTAATACAAAGTATCAGATTGTAAACTAAAATGAGATTTTTTTTTTTTAATGTCAGGAACTAAAATAAAGTGTGCACTTGAAAAAAAAAAGAAAAAAAAAAAGATTGGTGAAAGTAGAAAGTTATTCCATGTCCGAGGCTGTATAAAATAAACGGTAAGATTCTTGGGGAAAGCAAGTTTCAGAATTCCGAAGGGATACAGATTCTATCCCCAGACCTTAGCAAAATGGTTCCACTAGACTGGTGAGGGTGCCAACCTTCCGTCCGTCATTGTTGCTTGAGATGTTTTAGAGTGGTGTTTGTCTAGTTATTTATTTTATGCTTTCTACGTCGACTTATGCTCCCATTCACAGCTCTTTTTGCTGTTTTGATATGTTTGAACGAGCTAAAGAAAAGAAACTAATTACAAGGTGGTCGGTTTTTTTGAATAAAAAAATATATAAATATAGGAATTTTTATGGCCCGTGGGTCATTAGGAAGAATCAGAACAAAAATTTAAGAGAGAGATGGTGAGAAGTGACTTCAAAAATCTTCATTCCTCCCCATATTTTCCTTTTCAGCCAAAGTTTGAATCAGAGCACATGCCACGCGATGTATACATTTTTGAGCCATATTTCACGTGGAACACTAGTACGTTCTCTTTTTGTCTACCACAAAAATTGAACCCCAGAGAGATTTTTTTTTTCCCTTTTTCGTGCAACTTGTATCATCGTTTACCTTACTTTTTTTAATTAACGAGAACCTTTCAATTTACCCCCAAAGTGAAGCTTAAATTCGAGCATCTAAAATATTACTATTTAAATTATATTCGCCAAAAATTTTGTGATAGATCTTTTAAAGAGGATGTGGAGAAGGGTTGTAACCTTACAAATGGTTGCAAATTGCAAATGCAGTCCACACGTACATGATTGAAAAAGATTGTTATCTTCCTATGAGCATGAGATTTAATTCATCTTTATATTAGAAAGCAAAGTTCGGATTCTTTTCTCATCTTTACTGTGAGAGTTTCTACAAACATCATGATTTCTTGATCAACTTGCTAGTTAGGTAGCGAAAGGAGATTGCTTTACGTCTCATCAATAATGGAAAATAACCCAAATGTCAAGAGATGATCTTTATCTTAATAGTAAATCCTTAGGGAACCATTTCACCCAAAAAAAAACCCTGTTCGGAAGATAATTTGATCAGTCACTTTGAAACTCAACCAAATTAATTATGGCAAATGTGAGGCAGGAAATATTTTAAAAAAATTATATATAGCTTTCTATTAAATAGAGTGTATATCAATATTAATTGAGTGCACAGTTCTTACTATTTTTATAAATGTAATTAAGCGAGTGCACAGTGCCTTATATATTTTTTTAATGTATAATTAAATTTTATACAAACTCTATGAATAAAATTAAATTTTCAATATTTAAGTAGAAATTGGTCACTCACTAAAAGTAGCGGAAAGCTTATAATTGAAGTGGTTGATTTCATATTTAACCCATTGAAGAAGAGGGATTGCTTTACTTTGCCTTGAAACAATGCAAAATGGCATAAAGCCGATTTCTCAGTTTTTCCTAAGTTGCAAATTTGGTGCTTTTTTCAAGGCAATGTCAAATTTATAACGATTTATTATATGGGTCACATGATTAGTTGGTAAAAGATAATATAAGAGAGCGATATTGACACAAACATTTCGAGTAAAGGAGAACGCGACACTTTGAGTTAGAGCGAGGAAGAATTCAAGATTTCTTTTTAAGTTTAATTTCAAAGTCTACTTTGTTTAAATTTACTATATTTTTCTGTCAAGCAGTCACATAATCACATGTGATTAGAACTGCTAAAATATTGATGCCCCGATCACAAAAGTAATAAATGCGCAACACTTGATATAAGCGCTCATAGGCCTTTTGTGCCATATTTAATTACTTGAATGGGCAAATAGTGATTAAATTTGAAATTAATCCCAATTAGAACTGAAAATTAGGAATGAAATCCATGGAAAAAAGAATTAAAGCAGATTATAGATTCTGTGAGTTATTGAATTTAAAGTAATAAGCCAATAGTTCAAGCAAGATAAGACTGGATCAGGATGGTAATAAGCTAATAGTTAGATTATTGGTTCAAAAAAAAAAAGGAAAAAAAAAAAGTCGACTGTTGTGATAAGCTAATTGGTATTTGATGCTTCACGGACTTTTTGTTGGTTTTTTTTTTTTTTTTTTACTATAATTTATCTTGTTGGGTTGCGCACTTAATAAGTAAGAAAACAAATAGTGGAAATTCGCGCAGTAATCACTTTGGCCGACATTGTTATTACCGAATTTGGGAAAGTAATTATTTTTTCAAAGAAATTCGTTCTTATAGGCAGATTCATTGAACTAAAAACTACTGATAATTTTGCACACCATATCAGGCAGCTCAAAAGATAATCTTAAACTCGTTGTGATTCGCTCTCTCTAAAGTTCTTTTCACTCCATTTCCAAAAGAATAAATATATAAAGCCGTTTCACACACGTTAAAGAAAATTACATATATTAAAGAATTCTAATGTTATTTGGTAGGGACGACAGAGAATGAAAACAGGATAAAAGGGTAAAAAAATAAAGTTGAATAGAATAAAATAAATAGAAATTTTTTTTTTCTTTTTTTGTTTTTTTGAACTGGGAAGTTTTTGTTTTCCATAATATATGATAGCTAATTTCGTTTATTTTAAAGAATGATGTGTGGTGAAGGTTAGGTTGGTTGTTTGGCACATTTTGTTTTGTCATATATTTTCTCTTCTCTTCTTCTTCTCAAAGTTAAATGAAGTAAAAAAAAAATTGTTGATCTTATAGATTGACAACCCTCATTAAGAAATTTGTTAAGAGTTTAAAAAAAAAAAAAAAGAGAGAGAGAGAGCTTCCAATGGGAGAATTCTGAATCATCGTACAGTTAAGTTATTACTTTCTTTTACAGGCAGGTACAAATTTTGATCCAATACCACGGTTCAAAGTTACATGCCTCCAAATCGCACAGAAGTTTCTTAAAGAATCCTATGAATTGTGAATTATGAAGGAGTCCAGATGTGCGCGGTCCTGCCTCTTTGGCTAGTTTTTATTATTTATTTGATACATTATTTAAACTTAATAACTTAAATACATAAATAAAACTTAAAATTAAAACTAATTGAACACTTTATTTAAGTGTCAAATTTTAATTAAAAAAACCAAAAGAACCAAAAAAAAAAAAAAGATAACGGATCTTTTCTGTGATTATGAACAATAGGATTTATTCATGATGAAACATTAGAAGGCTACAGTAAAAGAACACTGAAATCAGCCAAGAATCAGTGGGAAATTCAACGTCTTGTAAGCCTAAAGCCACAGGCAAAATGTGAAAATCAAATGATGCTGTTGCATCCCGTGAATGGATAAAATCTTTTTTTTTTTTTAATCACGTAATAAACCTTCACAAGTTGTACTTGTTCTTTTATTTTTGGAGTTCTAGAAATAAGCTAAAGCTAAAAATTAAAACCAAAACACCATCTTCAATACGAGGGCTTTTATGCTATCACCTACTTTTACTCAACACAGGCACTATAAACAGTTGCAACCACTGACTACTGGGTGATGAAATGGTTAATTGACTTCTTTTTCTCGCTGGTTCAACATAGACGTAAATCTTGGCACTTGGTTCATCAAACTCTCAAGCAAGAACATTTATTAATTTCTCAGAACACTTATTTAAGATCACAATTCATAATAAAAAGAATAAAAAGTCGCGATCCTTTCATCTCGTTAAGTCCGTAGAAGCGGCCAAATAAACTTTCCAGCGAAAAAAAGAGGAAATAATTGTGTTTAATTGCAAGTACCGTCTGGCCATGCATCCCACATGCTATGTTTGTGAATTTGTGACCCACAATGGTTGAAAGTCCATCATAACGACCCCCCCAAAAAAAAAAACCTTGATCAGCATAATGTAAAAACAGAAAATGAAACAAGATTCTACAAAAACACATGGGGTACATTAATGAGGGACTAAAAATTGAACTACATACAACATTAGAACCATATCAAACAAGAGAGAACACATAATAATATAAACTAAACAAGAGCTTTTATGAGTCTCCCATGGTCTAAGCAAAGAAAAAAAACCAGCTGACCATGGCGGAGATTTTACATCACTATTAACATTAATTAAAAATAGTACCAAATTCACTGACCTAAAAAAACCCCTAAAAGCTTGGCTGGCTCTGCAACTGCTAAAATTTCATCGCAGCAGCCACCACAAAGACAAATTACATATAAAAGCTGACACTAATTTTGGACAAAAATACAACAAAATTAACGACAATGCAACAAATTATTATTATTCTTCAGAAGCTAAGATAGAAGCCCAATCAATCTCCGATGGATACTTTTCCAGCAAGTTATTACTCTCGGGACCACCGTTGTTGCAATCCCATTGATCCAACTCCACGAAATCCGGAAACGTCAGGTCCGACAGCGGCGACGACCCGGCGGATCCGTCGCTCTCGGTCGTCACGACCGGCGACGGCGACGGCGCCGGAGAGATCTTGACCTCGGGCTGATGGACTTCCTCCTGCTTGGCAGATGACGAGGATCTCTTGGTCGGCGGCTTCTTCTTGGCTCCACCCTGCTTCTGCGACTCGGCCAGGCTCTCGCAAATGGCCTGGAGCTTGGCGTCAACGGAGTCATGGAGCGGCTTGTAGTCGCCGAACTCTGTTGCGCAGTGGTAGCGCAGGTGGGGAAAGTTAAGCCTCGCGAAGTCGCCTCGGAGCTTGTAGGCGGCTCGGTCGTAGGCCAGAGCGGCTTCCTCGGCGGTGTCGAACGTCCCGAGCCAGAGACGGGTCCGGTTCTTGGGCAAACGGATCTCCGCGACCCATTTCCCCCAATGCCTCTGCCGGACCCCTCTGTAAAGCTTCGTGGGCTTCGGCGGCGAGCCCACTTGCTTCATCGGGACGGGCCTAGGGCCGAGAAAGCTCAGGCTGTGTTGCTGTTGGCGGGTTTGGAATGCCAGATTGGGTTGGGCTTGGGCTTGGGCTTGGATCTGGCAGATCTGGGCCTGGATTTGGTGGATCTGGGTTGGGGTTAGTTGGTTCAGCCCAATTGAGCCCACCCCCACCGGTTGCTGCTCGAAACCCATGAGGGTCTGGTTCGAGAACCCGTTGGAAAACATTTGGGCCGTCGATGTGGAGCAACCATAACCGGCCTCGGCCTGGGCCCGGGCCTGGGTTTGAAGAAAGGGAGAGAAATAGTAGTAGTTGTAGGAAGGAGAAGAAGCTGAAGGGGAAGAAGAAGGGGAAGGGGATAAGGTTGTTATTGAAGGAGGAGGAGGAGAAGGAGAAGAAACACTTTTCATAAAAGGTTCAAGTGCTTCCATTAGCTCTGACTGAAGAGGTCTGCTACTGTAGAAATCCATTGCAGCCGCCATTTCTTTGTCCGTAACTGAAATATGACAAAATCAAAAGTAGAGAGAAATCGACCTGATTCTTAACCAAAATCAAAGAAACAGGTAACTGGGTAGGAAGAAAAAATAAAAACTGTTTGTTCCTAAAAAAGAGGTTTTACAAAATAATCAAAACCTCTCCTCTAAAACAAGACAACTGGACCTTGAAGGAGAAAAAATAACCCTCCAAGCCAGTCCTAAAATTAAGAAAACAACAAAAACTAGACAAAAAAGAGCTAAAATTTACTAGAAGAAGATGGGAAAGAAATCGAGTAATTTTTTTCAAAAAAATTATAAAAAAGCCTGGATCTCGATTCTGAAAACACCTGGCTTTCGAGAGAAATCCTTCTAAGTTTGCTTTTGGTTAATTTGAAAAACAAACCCAAAAATCAGAAAACCTGAAAGACAGATGATTAACAGAAAGGGATTCAGAGAAGCGGGGTATTAAAGAGGGGGGAAAAGGAAGAATTAACAAAGAACAAAAATACTCAGATCTGAAACTCTCAACGCTCTTTTTTTTTACCTCAAAAGCTTCTTTTTTTTTGTGTTTGTAAACGACTCTCTGTCTCACTTTGTTTTTTCCTTCTCGGCTACCTCCCCTATTTATATAAGAGTCTGGAATCTCTCTCATCCAAATTAACCTCATCGTTAATCTCGATTATCTCTCACTCTAATCCCACTTGCTCTTTTTTAATTACTATTATGTCCCTCACTCGCCAGGGCAGCTCCCTTCATGACGTCAGTCTACTTCAATCGACGTTCCTCAACCAAAAGATGACGCCGCGACATACCAAGCCTCCGTAATCTGCTGACACGTGTTCTTTTCATCCATCAGGTGTCGGTGAACAAAGTTTTTTGTTTTCTATTTTTTGTTTTTAAATTTTTTTTGTTAATAAATGTCATGCAGCTATTTTTGTCCATATGCTTGTCGACTGTGTTTGTTTGCGTTCACATTATCTTCGCTCTTTGTTGTTGGAATTAATTGATTCCATTATCGATTGAGCATCTTCGCTTTTTTTTCTTCCTTTTTTTTTTTTATTGGAGAAATCTTTACGTTTGAACCAAATTGGAATGAGTCATGAACTAATTTTGGTTTAAACTATTACGGCAAGGCTTCATGTTGTAGTTTTTTTTATTATAATATATAAAAATTTTACATTATAATAACTAAAAGTTTTAGTTAAAATTAAAAATATCAAATGCTTTATTATATTAAATTAATGATTCAACCATCAATGGTGATGACATAACGTTAAGAAAATGATTTATCAAGGTTCTCTCTCCTATCATCTAAGGATCGATTCTCCTTGTCTATAGTAAAAATGCAATTATACCTTTCATTGAGTATTCCAAATATGGTTTGACCGTGTAGGGACATAAAAACACTACTCATCCCTTATTTTACTAGTAAAAAAATGATGATTTAACCATGATAATTAATGTTTGAAAAGAAACTCGTTATTAAAATTAATGTTTGAAAAGAATCTCGTTTTGTTTTTCTTTTGTTAAATTTGACATCTTATGCTAAATTTAATGTTAAAATGTGATATTTAATTATAAGTAACTATAATAATTTTTTCGTTTAATCATTATACTTTTGTAATTTTTAAACTATCTAAAAAATTTATTTTCATAAATTTAAAACTCAGTAATTGTTATGAGAAATGATAGATGTATAAGATGTTCTGAAACAGTTTGAATTGATAGTTGAATCCAAAAGAATATAGCAATTTAAATTTTATAAGAAAAATGTTGTAACAAAATTGATTTAAAACAAAAACAGCGTGACTGTCAAACACCTTCATAGTATTTAAAATAATAACACATTTTAAGTATGTTATTTTCATATTTTTTTCATTGTAGAATATATTTAGAGTTAATGTCAACATTTACATTGATGATTGTCTAATCAATCAATGAAGCTTGCTTAATAAAAGAAGAAGAATTTATTCCACTAGTTTGCCCTTGATCTGCAATTTTTTAAAACAAATGCGCGCCTTATCATTATGTTAATTTGTATTATAATCAATGATACAAATATAAAATGTTATCCACATTATAAAGGAGTGCACCAGTCGAGGGAAGTTGATAAACGGCAAGTGATCAAGTAATGGGGTCACCAACGTCCTCCATTTTTAGGTTTGACCAAATTCATGCTACTTTATAATAATATTAAATAATACTAAGTTTATTATAATCAGGTAAATGAGCATTTGATTCCTGTAACGTTGGATCTACAATTAAATATAAATAGATTATGACTTAATTTGGTATTTATTATTTACAAGTTTGGACCTTCAAATTACTGTTGTTAAGACTTGTTTAGCTTCCAAGAACAAGATTAAAATAATTATAGAATGAAAGTTAATTAAAGCTATAAATAATCAAACAATATAGCAAAAATAAATGATACCACATACAAGATTTATAGCCATTCACTTTATAATAAGAGCGACGTCGACCAATCTTTACTATAATGAATAGTTTGATACAGACTACAAAGAGTTGAGAGATTTTGTATGAAAACAGTAGCAATTTTTACAGAGTTTCTGTAAGTTCTTTCTCCAACTATGAAGTTGCTGCTACTATTTATAGAGAATACTGTGTGAGATCATGGCTTTAATCTAATGGAAGGAGTGGGCATAATAGTGCTTGTAGTTGTTGGATACGTGTCGATTTTTGATAGGGCCTAAACATCAAACTTATTCCCATGTCCCATTTCGTGGCTTAACATGTATCTTCTTGTAACCACCAAGTTCGATACATCGATTCCATCAAATCGACACTTAATAAGTCTGCAACAACGAAAAAATGTAAATTCACATGAAACGAAACGAGTAGAAGACACAATCGAACTACAACTATCAAATCAATCGATGCCTCTGATCGATCAAGTAATAAGCAAGTAATGCTTACGATAACAATTTGTCTCGGATTGAACACTCCTATTGAGCTCAATTCGCTCTGACTCTAATTTAAATTTCGTACACTGGACGTTTATTGAATGATTTATACCTGATTAAATCATACCTTGACAGTGCTTGGACCATTATTGGCTATCATGTACTAGTTTTTTTCTTTTTTATTTTTTTACAATTATTAAGATTAACACAAACAGAAGCGTCTAAATTTTTTTAATAAGAACGATTATCCCATCTAATTTAATTTAACAAACTTACAACCAAAATTAAAGTAGCACGCATTATTAATACAACTATATTACCCAATTCTTCCGCCCATTCAAATAGATAAACATAATTAATTAGAATCGAATATGGTCCAGAGGAATAGCTGATAAAGGGTTAATAAAGTAGGCATTTTGTATTAAATAACCAAGAGAGTCAAGAATGCCGGTGACGGCGGATCTCAGCCGTTGGATGATCAGAAAAGGCAATTGCCCAAAAGTGAGTTTTTGACATCATGATGTGATTAGATATAAAAAATGGTTGAGGTTGTCGCTATCTAGCTTAGCTTAGGAGAGGGCAGGTTGTCCGTGACATTCAACAAATAATGCACACCGCAAATTAAAGCTGAGGACGTGGCACGAAAGAGACTGAAGGTTTTTTTTTTTTTTTTTGGGAAGAGTCAAAAATAACCATGGTTAAAATTTTGGTGTGATCATGGTTGAGTTGGGTTGGGTTGGAGTAGTTGGGTTAAGCCGCTGGTAGCGGCTCAACATGTCACGTGAGCGCACGAGTAGGACATGCTCTTGAATTGCGGCGCCAGTTGCTGCATTGTGAGAGGTCAAACTAGTTCCTTGACCAATACGCACGCTCGCCACACTCACGGCCCACTTGCACAATTATACAATTATTATTATTATTACTATTTTGCTAGGATAGTGTTACAAACTTATTACTTAAATAAATTTTATTGCACAAACTATACGGGTTCGTTTTTGGCAATACATATAGGCATATATATATATATATATATGCATAGGAATCAACATATGTTAGTTCTTTTTTTTTTTCGTGTTCATCTAATTAAATTTTAATGCTTAAGTAAATTCTATAATTATTTTTAATATTTAAGTTTTACTTATGTATTTAGATTGTTAAGTTTAAATGATACGTTGGATAAATAATAAGGAACAACCAATGAGAAAAAAATAAAGACAAAAAATTTAGACTCTTATATATAGTCTGTTTAAAAATATAATTTAAACTCATAATTCAAACATAAAACACTGTAATTTAAATTTTATAAAAGAAAACTTTCTGCAATAAAACTAGGTAGAAGTAACTATTTTTAGTTTATCCTAATTTGCAAACAAGCTAGCAATAGTTTGTAAATTTATCCATGTTTGGCTAATGGTAGTTCTCACTACAAATTCAGTTATAAATAATATAAAACACTCACATATTATAATAAATAACTAATTATTATAATATTAAATTCTTACGTACAACAACAAAAATAGTTTCAGTTAATAATTCTTCCCGCTAACTAAACACCCTTTTCAAGTTGACGTAGAACGTGCCTGAATAAAAGAAATTTATTAATAAGTTTATAACGATACCTAAATTCTATTATATACTTTTTTTAATAAATATACTCGTACGATCATACACCATCATGTGCCAGTGCTAAGGCTGCTAGCCGTCGCCGTAGACAATACTTGTTCCTTGATCAGAGTAGGCGTTGTCAAGGGGTTTATTAATATCATTATTAATAATTTAATTGGGGGCGTGAAATCTGAGTAAGCAAAACATCACAGGGAGGAAGTTGTGCTGGTTAAGTTAGTTGACCAAATGGGGTCAATTAGAATCCCTAATGAACATTGGGCCATGTTGGACCCAAAAAAAAAATAATTATATGATCTATCTATATCTTAAAAAATGAATTAATGTTTATTTTTATTATATAAATATCACTTATATATCTTTTTTTTTTAATTTTATATATTCAGAATTAAAAATACCCTCTAACTAAATATTATCATGCATTTAAATTTTTATAACAAATTTTCTTATTTTTTAAATAGTTAAATTAGAAAAAATATACATGTATATTCATTATTTTAACATATTACATTGATGCATTATCATTATTACTTGAAGTCTTAAAAAAATAAAATAAATGTCATTGAGTATCATTATTATTACGCATCATTAACTTAATGATATAACAATTATATAACCTATAAAATACACAAAAGACTTAATAAATATTACATCATTAATTTAATTATATATCACAAAAAAATAAATATCATTCACTTGAAATCTTAAGAAATGAATGTCATTGAGTATCATTATCATTAAGTATCATTAACTTAATGATATATCAATTATATAACCAGTAAGCCACATAAAAAAACTTAATAATATTGTGTCATTAATTTAATTACAACACCTTAATTTCAATTTGTCAGTAAAACTACTTCATTAATTTAATTACGACACCCTAATTCTAATTTGTTGATAAATCTAACTTGTCGGTAAAAAAAAATTCATATTTTTAGGGAATTTTAAAATTATTATTTTAGATACCAATTTAAATTTAAACAACAAACACCCTAATTTCAAGGATTTTTTTAAATATAATGATATCATAATCCATTTAAAATCTTAAATACGTAGATTATAGTTATTCTAAAAAAATTAAAATTAATAATATCATTATTATAGTTATTAATGTCTTTATACATATGTATTGGGACATATAAAGAATATTTATGAACTATAGACATATTTTAATTCTATAAATAAAAAAATGTCACATGTCTCATTAACCCTTAAAAAAAGTAAAGAAAAAAAAAGGCCCAAAACCCTAAGTTTCCTCTCTCTCTCTCTCTCTCTCTCATATTTTGGAAATGTAAATAATTTTTAGCAGTGAAGTCTACCAATCCCTAAGATACACCAATATCATCATTGTTCGAGGATATTTAGTAATATAGTTGAAACTTTAAATTGGAACCAATTTATTATAATATGTGAGAGTTATTTAACATTGCAATAAAATTTTTCTTTATACTGTAGCATTAGTTCCAATTAAGAATTTGCCAAACAAAGCCTTCATTTTTTCTATTCCCTGTTGTGAAGAGAGAAATGCTCTTAAAAGAGGTATTGGCTTCATGCGCAGACTAACATCGCTTAGGATTTAATCATTGTAACATTGCTTAGGGTTTAAAACGAATGATTTTTCATGAATTAGGAGTATCAATATAATTTTTCCTTACATTAATATGATCAAATTCTAGCTTTTCTATTAAAAAGAAAAAAATAAAATCTAGCTTGGAGCTTAGGATTTATCACATAGATATTTATTTTCTAAGCCAAAATTAGCTTATATTGTCATTTTTTATGGTTAAATCTTAGCTATTGTTTGGTTGACAGTTAGAACCATAACCAATGGCAGAGCCACATCGAGCCTAGTGGGGCAGCCGCCTCCACTGGCTCAAGTGGCTTAATACTATTTTCTTTTTTGGCACTTTTTCTTCTTATTTTGCCCCTACTGAAATTTCTTCTTTATAATATTTACACTAAAACTTTCATAAAAGTTTCAATTATGCATGTGAATTTTATCTTTTGAAATTTTAAGCGTCTAGAAACTCTAGTTTAAACCATTAATTTGAACAAAAAACACTACAACAGCTTGAATTTTGTAAGAAAAATCTTTATAATATATAACCTTAGTTTGAACTAAAGTTTTTGTCTAAACCAAGGTTACCATACAATTTATTATGTTTAAAATTTAAAATACCAAATAAACAATAACTTAACTACAATATTATATGAATTTATAAATTTATAAATCGCAAATTTCAAAAATTGAATTAAACTCTTTTAAAATAGCAATAATGTGTAATTTAGTTTAAAATTTTGGTTTTATTTACATCCCTGCTGGTAAAATTTCTTGGCTTGGCTACTGTTTATAACTTAAACTTTTTCGATATTGTTTTTATGTTCAAATCTATAAATTAAACAAGCAAACATTATAAGAGATAATTAGGTATATATATAAAGTATTTAAGAGAATGAGTTAAAACTTAAACACTATAATATAATAAAAATTTTTACACTAAAATATGTTTTTATTTTTACATTATAACTTTTAAGTGGTTTATATTTTATAATAGTTAAAACTTTGACATCATAACTTACACCTAAGCGCTGTGGGGATTATGGTCAAGGTCACCCGTGTGAACACGAGGTGGGGCTTCTTTGGCGGTAAGTGAATTAGAAATTAAGAAAAAGTAATGAAACCAGCAAATTTCAAGGGTGACTTGTGTGTGGACTTGGTCAGGAGTTTATGTAAGCGTGAATGGGAAGCAAAGAGTGCCCGCTTCTTTAACGTAACAATTAAATGGGACCCACCAACCATTTATAGCTTTTTTTCTCGACGCGGTTTTAACTTGTAAAAGTCATAAGTGGGCCATGTCTTTTATGACGAAAAGCCCTTACTTAAGGCCACGTGGCAATCACTTGCGACGCATGGGAATGCGTGAGACGACCTCAAATCGCTCTCTGACTTTTGACGCCGCAATAAATTCTCCGTTTTCGCCGTTTGGATTTTGGAAGCCGCCGGACTTGTCTTCTTTTTTTTTTCAATTTATTTTTCTTCCAATTATATATTATAGTTGTGTTTCGAAACCTTATTTTGGTTATTCTTAGCCCCTGAAAATGTAGATATTTCACATTAATGTGAATATAATTAAATTTAATGCTCAACCCCTCAAAAAAAAATTACAATTATAATTTAAGATCTCATCAAGATAGATTTATAATTTAGCATTACATTACAGTTAAGTGTATACTTACTTCTCGGAGTGTTTATTCATCTTTAATAATAACCGTGTTTTTATTGAATACTTACAATATGTTGGGTTTTTTATTTTATGAAAAATATTAAATACATCTCCATTTAATGATAAAAATTATATAACTATTTATCCATTTAATAAAAATATTATCTTTATTTTTTATTTTTTATATGCCCTCACTGAAAAGATGTCTGACTGTGGCATTGGATATACAAAACGTAAATTTGCAAGAATTTTAATGGAGCCAGTTGGGTCGGGTCAGCCGGGATTGCAGCTCCTTGGGCCATGCTTTGTTCGTCCTTACGTGTTCTGATGTCCAAAGTCAGGAAGCACGGTTCAATTATGAAATATATTTCATAACTGGTTTCAATAATTGGAGGAAAAATTATAGAAGAGCAGAGAAACATTAATATTTCATTTGGAATTTGATTGGTTGCGTATCTAACAAGATATGTCTCCCAATAAAGCATGTTCGAATGACTTAAAAGATGTAGAAGAAAGGATTGTGAGCGAGTTGTTCAGTCAAACTCTGCTAGACGTAAAATCAGAAGTATGGCCCGAATGGCCTTGTCCTTGTTTAGAGTAGGGGTTCGACCAGTCAAACCGTGATGGTCCATGCAGATGCAAGAGGGCTCCGTATTGGTGGGGCGTTCATATGCATGGCCCTTCCTCTTAAGCAGATGGTTGTTGGAACTTGACCGCCAGGTGTGACGTACATATGACACTATACAAACTCAAACCTTTTTTGAATAATGTTTTAGGGCGTCGGTGCATCATATATTGATAGAAGAGAATTACAGCATGGGGCTTAATTTCTATTAGTCATAATGTTTAGCATTGATGGTGTTATGGTAATTTCTTGAATCATATGTGTACTAAAAATTATCTTTTGTTATGATTTATAGACATAGTTCGAGAGTAATTTGACATCTGATTGCACGACAAGATACAAAGATCAAATCTCTTATTTTGTAAAAAACAAAACAAAAAAGGTTACCAATAGGTTGTTATTTTAACTATTCTTTGAAGTTGATTGCATATTCTCCAAGATACTTTATTAATTCATTTAGAAATGTTTATAATTAAATTATAATGGAATTTAATCGAAAAATAAATAAATGATTTTGCAATGGGATATCGAAATAGGAAATATTTATTATTTGATAGGTTAGTTTATTCTTTTTAATGATTATTTATTTATCAAAAAAATAAAATTGAAAAATTCCGATTCCCTTTTTATAGTGTTTATTAAATTTAACTATAGAAGTACTAATATATGGCTATAATAATACTAAAATACCTTTGTGAATATAATTATTGGTAAAAACTACACAATGTATCTTGAAGCTATTCTAAGTTAACAGAAAACAAATCAGAGAGAATTTATTTATTTATTTTTTCCTCATTCATGTCTGCATATGTGAGCTCTACCAAACCAACAATATTATTTATCATACAGTACAGACACGAGTAACGGGCAAACAATATCACTCATTCATAAGTAAACATGTCCTTTTTGTCGTTCATTTTTCATTTCTACAGAAGTGAAACGGAATGAAAAGCGCCAAGTGGGCTTATCCATCCTAAAATTGTACAAATTTCGAGTACCTGGCTCTAGCATCGGGTGACCATTTTCATGGAAAGCCTAGCTCAAGTCTTTCAAAAGCGGATGCTGAATATCCATAAGCATCGGTTTGATCAACTCCTGTACTCTTATTAGGGTGAAGAAGTCTGACCTTTCACACATGTTAAATAATTAAAATGTTGCCCATGTGCCAAAATAATGCCTTCCCCAGATGGAGCCATCCATTTGGTTGATAATGCAATGGCAAGGAGTAAATATATACGTGTACTTTCCCCTCCCTTTTCCCTACAAATATTGAATCTAACTGGAGCGAGAGAGAAGTCAAATTTTAATCATGTGTTTTACAGTCTGTATAACCACTACCACACTTTAATAATGGCATGATATGACCTGAATTTAGGCGCGTTATTGTGATCCAGTTTGTTTAAGGTCATGTTAAGACTAGGATCTCCTACTTCCTCAAATCTTCAACTCAATAATTGAGCAAACTTGGAAATAATTGACATTTATTCTTGGAGAAGTTTAAAGAGCAAATTGTTGGGTGTTAGAGTTCGTCTCCCATTAATAAACTCCCACATGACCATTGAACAAAAGAGGTATAGAGGGTGTTTGGAAAAACCGTTTAAACTAATAGTTTGAACTGTAAATAGTGTAAAGCTTTCATATATTATAGTAAAAAGATATATTGTAAATCTCTCACATGTTATAGTTTGCAAACCCAAACTAATAGCTTAAACTACTATTCCAAACACTCAAATAGTCAACGACGGATCCAGCGCTCAACTCACGTTAGGGTTGTGTAAAGGGAGAAGTATCTTGTAAAAGAAAGCCTAAGTCCCATATCATTAAAATACAATAATAAAAATCAACTTATAAAGATATTGACCCTTTCTACTTAACAGTTTAACATTTTAAGAGCATGCAATGCTAAATTAATTTGTCACGGGTAAATTTAACATTTGAGTGTAAAAACACTCTCTAATCCGATGTGATTTTTAATGCTAAATTTGCTATATACTCAATTTTATGACAAATTTAAATTTGATATTTGATTCCTATTGGTTAGTAGATTGATTTTTTTTAATAATTACAATATTTTTACTTTTTAATTATTTTACCGTTAAAAGTTTTACGTTTTAAGGTTTAATAATTATGATAAATGATAAATATGACATTTTAAAATAGCATTATATATTTTTGGTAGCAAATATAACATTAACATTGATATTTATATTGAAAATGGTTTAAAATGGAAGCCTAAGTCTTAATTCCCTCGTAGTATTGGATGCCTCCGACTTTTCATGCCTGTTCTGACGATTTTTGCACAATTCTCTCTCAACTAGCACAATTACATGGAGGCCCAACAACAGTTAGTCATCAGCATCGCTCCCTCCCACCAACTCTTCACTGTTAAGAGAAGTGATGAGACTGCCTCATGGGCTGCTTGCCTATAAATAGATCTAGAATTCTTGCAATTATTTTGTACTAGAAACTTTTATAGGTCATTTTTTACATATTAAAACTGTTAATCATAATGGACGTAGTTCTAATTATAAGAGTTAATTACTGTAAATTTCCACATAATCATCCCTTTCCTTCACTTTTTTTGTTTGTTTGTGATCATATAATTTATGTTCAATAATAGGTTTTGATTATCAAAAAGTGAAGACCAACAGTGATCAATTCCTCTAATTTTACGCTTTATGGTTCTTTTACTAGGGAACAACCTTGTATATATTCTCTCGTCTACATGGAAAGGGAAAAGGAAGGAGAATTGGGTTGCATATATAGCACGTAAGATATGCTGATTGAATTGAGGTTTTGAGACAAACAAAAATGGAAATTTTGTCTCAGACAGATCCAGGTCAAAGTGATTTAGACCTTTCTCTTGAAACTTCAATGCAAGTAGGCATGTTTTTCCAATTGCATTTCTGCGAGGGTTGAATTCAAAAAAAAAGGCGTGGAAGGCTGGGTCATAAACGATACTTTTCTGGAGTAACAATTTTCTTTCATATAGGCCCCTCAATGATCGGTCTCTTGTCTTTTTTCAGAGTGGTTTTCACGTCTCTATAGCAAAGATATGTTAAGATTTTGAAGATGGCTTCTCTAATTTTACTTTTCCACGACATTGCACAAGAAGCCAAGATAAATTATTTCCTCACACATCGCAAGTGGCACTCGTTTGAAATTTCTTGCGGGAGAGAGAGACCTCCTTTGGGTGCTACAAGTTAATTTAGGCGCCAAATAACGCCGATTAAACGTTAAATCCAAAAGAAATCTTAAAGAAACTTCAAGAAATATGAGAAAGAAAAAAAGATTTACGACCTTGGTTGGAATGTTGCGTAAAAGTAAGCAAATAGAATTTCCCCATAAATTCTTTTTCTTCCAAGTTAAACCTTTTTTTTCTTTTCCTTCTTCACTCTTTTTCTTTTACGCACTCTTTTCTCCAACGCCAAGGCCAAGGCCAAGGCCAAAAAACAAAAAAAGGCTTGTTGTGTGTGCCCCACCCAAAAGTTGGGTATAGCTAGATGAAGTTAATTTGAAAACCAGCGTGCACGTCAAGATCATATTGGTTTGAAACAAGAAAAGAACATGACTTTTCTCTCTCTCTCTCTCTTCTCTCTCTCTCTCGCTCTCTCTCTATATCTATCTACCTAGTATTGCTCGTTTCTTTGCCAATGATCTTTATGGCATAATTGCATTATCAAATCTGCAAGCTTTGGCCAATGGCGTGAATTACGCAAAAGCTTGTCGTTTCCTTTTGCTTGTTCTTTGGTATGAAGCATTTTGATGATTTTTTTTTTTCAGACTATAGTTTTGTTTCATTGTTCTTCTTTTTAACTTATTAGAATAATTTGACGGAGAGTGAGGGACTTTTTGCTAAGCCAATTGTCAATTAGTTTTTTACCCTAATTGAACATAGATAGATATACAGATACACTAATTAGTTTTATACACTAATGCGTTGAGGTGTAGCAATTAACTGGACATCTAAAGGTAAAGTACTGTTTTGGTATAGGCAACAAGAGTGGTACCAAATCGAAACAAACTCTGAATATTAGATGAATATTAGATATGACCTTAGAATAATAAGGTCAAGGTTGGCTAGTGATAAGCTTCATCGTCTAGAGAAATAATTTAGATTGCCAGAAGGTCCCTAAATGACCATACAGTGATAGAGGAAAGATAAGAAAAATTATCCTACGTAGAATCCAATTATTCCTGTCTGTATTTTGAACCTCTGGTGGTCTTTTTGTCATTTAGCAGGATGATGTTTGTAAAAGGACCGTTGATCAATTCCTTCCTCTTTGTTCAAATGTTGTTAATTTTTTCAAACATGAGTTAATCTCTTTTACATGCTATATTGATAAATATTACTCAGTCAAAATTTAGCCTCGAGTGCGTTATTTGATCATCGAGTAGAACTTCATGTTGTACAATTATTGTTTGGCATGCTATGATCATTTTTTTTTTATGAAAATTAAATTTACTATGATGAGTTATTCGGTCTATAATTTCTCTTAAAAATAACAGATATTATAAGAAGTTATTTAAGGTGTTTGGGGGAGTGAGTTAACTCCGGCATCTCAAATAGTATAAATTAGGCTCTCATATGTCATAACGTGTTGTTTAAATTCTAGAGTTAAAACTCTTCTCACAGACACCTTGTTGTGGATTTTCTAACGCAAGTGCACGTATCGTTAACAAGTAATAAAGAGTAAGTAAAGTATCATTCCCACGAGGATTGCGTTAATCTAGCTAAGTACCAAAATTGGTTAACCCTACAATTATTTGAACAATCAAATATAAAATAGAAAAATAGCAAAACAAAAAAATATAAATGAAAATCTAAATAATAAAAGACTAGGGCATCCGATTTCACCTAAATTAATCATATTCAAATTATCTGATTTAATCAATTGATGTTTACTCCTATGCCGATAACGAACTTCTCTTAGGTAGTCATTAATCTTTCTCAAGCATTAATAATTTATCCTCGTTAGCAAATTTCATACATCTCTGTGAAAACTCTAAACTTACCAAGATTCATTAAGAACAAGAAATTCATAGTGTTACACAAGTCTCATAGATATCTCTATCCTATGATGATCTCATGGCATTCAATCATGGTCTAATTTAATTATCGCTTCTCAGCCTCAAATTAAATCACAAATCATGCAAAAGGTGCGCAAACTTTTACAAGCATTAAGATTAGATTAAATACTCAGCATAGATAATAAATAAACATCGAATTGAATAAATTAAACAAAAGTGAGCATTCATAATCTGGCTACATCGTAGCCTAGAATAGAGAAAGTTAGTTCCTAATGAAACTAAAAACAATCCTAAATAATATCTTAAATATGACGAGTGAAGGAAAAGAACTGTGTTTGGATGCGAAGATGATTTCCGTCTCCGGGTTGCACCGTTCTTCTTCTCCAAAGCAGTGAGTTCTCTCCTCTTGTTTGAAGTTTTTCCCTCTTAGAATCCGTGCTCCAACCCTTCATAATGTTCTATTTATAGGCTAGGGTTTAAAAGGGTAATTTTAGAATGAAATTACACTAGAATTTGAATTGGGATCGCAATGGCGCCTAGGCTCGATTTTCTGGCGCCTAGGCTTCATTACAGCGCCTAGGCGCTATACTTGCCCGTGGATGCTTTTCTGAACTGACGCCTAGGCGCCGTGAATACGACGCCTAGGCGCTAAAATTATAACGCCTAGGCGCTATACTGGCCTCCTAAATGGCGCTTAGGCGCCCAAATTGTGACGCCTAGGCGCTATGCTCTCGGGTTTTTTGTGTGAAACTTCATCTGTAGCAGTGCCTAAGCGCTCAATAGTTGGCGTCTAGGCTCTATTTCATCCCGAGTCCACTTTTGCTTAATTTTCGGTCTACTTTGCCCTGTGTTTTGTCATTATGCATCGTTTTCCTTCAAAACCTATAAAAGAACATAAAACACTATTAAATTCTTATAAATCGCTCAAAACTAACAAAAATATTAAGTGAGAATCATCTAATTAATTAGCCTAAAACTAACTTATCAAATACCCCCAAACTTAAGATTTTGCTAGTCCTCGAGAAAAAGACACAAAAAAAAAAAGAACAAAGAACAAGACAAAAAGACGGGACTAACACAAACGCACGACATAGTTCAAGCATCAATTTAATTTTTCATCATACTTGGCCTCAAATATTGCAAAAAGTTTATGACTCAAAGGAAACTCTAACCATTGTGATCATGTAAAAAAAATCAATTTAAATCTTAGGTTTACTATACTCATAATTCCTTGAGTGTGTGTGTGTGATGCCTGTGGCACTTATGTACCTACACTCAGATTAGTTTATGTCAACAAGCTTATTTTGAAAGATCTCTAGATTAGTGAAATGTATGAACTCCATAGGCCTATTTTTCAAACCCACTCTCCACTAATATAGATTATCGCATCATCAAAGATCATTAGGACTTTATTCGGCTTGTAATGTATGGCTAAGGTAAAAAGGTGAGATAAAGGATATAATGTAGCTCAAAATTCACCCATAAACACACAATTTGTGTCAGGACCTTATGAGAACATCATTTTTTCTTTCTTTCTAAGTACACCCTCAAACTTATGTTGCACTCCCTTTGTTATTCACATTTATTTGACGTGTGTATTATTTTTTTTCTTTTTTTCTTTTTCTTTTTTTTGTTTTGTTTTCTCTCTTTTTTTTGCTTTTCTTTTTTTTTTTGTTTTCTTTTTTTTTTTTTAGACAATGAATAAACATGAATATATAATCCCTTGATAACAATACTCAAAACTCCACCCATTAATGAATGATAGGAAAATATATTTTCTTGATAAGTTCTTCAAAACTCCACCCATCCTCCCATAATGCCAACTACCTTCAAATAATTTCCTGAACAAACTAGTCACGTTTATGGGTGAGGGACTAAGTAGGATAAGTTATTCAAAGGCTAGGTTGATTATGTGGGTAACAAAGAAAATGGTTAATAAGGCTCAACGAGGTAACTAGTGATTAAATGATGTTAATGGTAGGCTTGAAAGGCTCAAACAATCCAAAAATGGCCTAAATCATGTCCTTAATGATGTGTAGCCTAGGATTTCACCTCGAGTGGTTATCAAATAGGTTTTAGCATTCATTTGAGATAAAAAATATCACTTAATCAACATAAAAGTCCTCTAAGTGTAGAATACTTAGGTGATCAAGACGTGAGTGCTCAAAGTGCTCAAACAATCACAGTATGGCAAACAAATCACAAGAAAAACAAGGATAGACCAACAATAATTATTATCCCCTAAAAGCCATATTCAATTTCAACCATCGTCTTATCATTGGTTTCCTATGTTTCAAGTTAAACAGTGCTCAAACGACACAACTTTACTATCCTAATTACTATCAAATGCAAAGAAGAAAAAAAACAAAACAAAACCTAAACTAAAACCTAATTAAACCATAATGACTAATTGACAAAAAAAAAAAAAAAAACATAAAGCAACACACCACCCCCAAACTTGAACAATATATTGTCCTCAATGTAAAAAGAAAATAAAAATAAGAAAGGAAAGAATACTCCCTAAACTGAAGGTTGCGGCAGCCTATTCCTATTCCTCTTCATCCTCATTCTCTTTATTATCTTCATTGAAAGCAGAGACTGTGGGAAAATTGTCCAAGTTCATGTTCAGATGCATGGCCATGCGGTTCATCATCTGTGCTAGGTTGTCGATATGGTTTTAGTTTTTTAATTTTTTTTTTTTAGCAAGTTGAGCACCTTGATGTCCCCCGAAAACCTAGAATCACCACAAACAAGACTTACATCATGATTAAGTAGCAAAAAAGACTAAAACTAAAAGAAACAACTAATAAACTAAATAATATTATGAAAACTAAAATTGAAAAGGATAGAGAGCTTGGGTTGCCTCCCAAGAAGCGCTTGTTTTATAGTCATCAGTTTGACTCTCAAAGAAGCGTTTGTCAAAGAGCGGCTTTCGCCCATAGTTAGTGTCAAACAACACCACATATGGGTCTTGGTTATAGATACCCTCAAGCTTGGTAAGATTTAGAAGTGATTCGCACGTTGCACCAACAAAAAACTGTTGGAAACAAAGTGCGCAACGGAATTTTAAAAAATTTCCATCAGAGTAATTTCCAAAACACAAGTTTGACATGTTATATGTATAAATTAAACAGATCTTACTAACCTCAGCGTGTCGAAGAACCTCTGCAACCCGTGTAGAGAAGTAACGTTCCAGAAGAGCCTCACTCTTAGGGAGTTTTCAGATGTTCACTAGAAGAGCATCACTCTTAATCTCTTAAATTGATCTTAGTAAATCACGAGACTCACTCCCTTTTTATACCTATTGGTCCTGGGGTCAGTCCATATCAGATTAGGTCTCAAAAACTCGAAACAGAATCAAGTTCGGATCAATATCTGATAAGATCCGCGTGAAAACGCGTAACCTTATCTACCGCTGATCGGTAGGCTGAACATTCCAATCGGCATGCCGAACAGGCCAGTTCGGCAGGCCAAACACGTCATTCGGCAGGCCAAACTCCCGAGAAAAAATCTCCGCGAATCTTTTATTTTCCACCCAAGATTCTAAAGGATAAAGTCTCAGTTTTGATTCAAATAACCCAATAGAGAAGCTATCTGATCAAAACAAACTTTATCAAGATAATCTCTAAGAAAATAAATCAATTCATAATAATTCTACAAGTTTATCTTGTTCTAATTTGTCCAAAATTAAAACAACCGATAAACAGACAAGAATTATCTGATCGTAATAATTCAACAAGTTTATCTTAAACTAATTTCTTACAAAAATTAATTCAACCGATAAACAGACATGAATTATTTGATTCTTACAAATTTTAAACCAATCTGATAAATCCGACATAAGTCACTAATTATTGGAAAAACACGCCGTGTCATTACAGGATTTTGTGAGCTAGCAAATGGGACCAAAATGGATCTATAAAGTTCAAGCTCATGATAATTATGAAACCCAATATCCCAGATATACATTTCACAATTATCAACTCCAACGCTACTCCACTAAAAGCTTAGAGCTGCACTCTCGAACTTTATAGAATTACGAAACTCGTGTAGCTAAGTCTCCATGACATATCATAGTGTATCGTATCCCCATATGATCATTCATAATCGGCTTAAGGACAAGTTCTGTCTTACCTTCCCGATTATTTTTATCTTACGTTCCATTGTCTCACCATTAGAAAACTTACCATCCAAAGATAGTATACCATTCAGTTACACCTATGTATCCAAATGGTTGAGCGCTCCAGTTTTTCAATTACATGACAACGCATATAAGAGGATATCATTACCCCTAAAGATGAGCTATGGATTCCATATCTATGAATAACAAGTCTACGCTATCAAGAGTCATGCCTCCAACTTACCGGCATGCATACCACTATAGAGATGTGGGAGTCACCCATTGGTACATCAAAAGACACAAGTCGAGACAACGGGCTCACTATTCATCTCAGGATTAAGATACAATACAAATGACTGTTTAAAGTGAATCGATTTGCTAAGACAGAATTATTAATCCAAATCAATTCACTTTGCGTCCCGATCCAACACATCGTCACCTATGACAACGTGCCAATGTTTCTATTCACGGAGTCAAACTCCGATGGCCAAGACAAACCATCTCTCATAAGAGATATAGACAACATAACAATCTTTACATGAATAAAGCGCCCGACTTTATTTCCTCGATTGCGGATCATATGTTTTAGACCGTCACCTTAAGAATCGTGTCTTCCGTATAATCAGTCCATCATATGCCCAATTCTTAAGGTTTAGACTGACAGTCTCAGACTACTGTTTGCTTATCATACATTCAACAAATATGAACGTAAAGATGACAAGATTTGGTATATATATAAATGAATAAATTCTTTATTGATAAAAATATCTCCAAAAACGTATTATATTTTTACTCCTTAGGGCATACATGTCTAACACAAACGTCTTTAAATGATGTGTTTTTGATGGGAACTTGATTATTGGCTCGAGCTTGAACATGGTGAGATGTGATGGTTGTGATGCCCATGGCCAACACGAATTAGTTGGTGATCTATATGTTGGAACCATTGATGAGCTCAAATCAACAGTCGTATGTGCTTCTATATCCTTCAACGACCCTCGCGGCTTCTCCTCATATAGGAATTCCTCTAATGACCCTTCTATTTGCTCTTCCCTTTCCTTTTGGCTATCCATTAGCATGCTTGTGATTTGGTCTTCATAAAAGTCAAAGTTTTGGATAGACTCCACTTGATTTAGCAAGTGTACATCGTTGTTGATTGAGCAAGATCCCAACTCAGCAAATGGTTGAGCTAAGACAACTTCAAAGGGTTCTTGTTCTTCATCTTGAGGTTCTATTTCCTCTAGAGGCTCAAATTCCTGAGGTTTCACACAATCATCATCAAACAAAACTACATCATTTATCGTTTTATGGTCACCAATAGGATTTGATATTGTAATTTCCTCCTCTAGATGACTCTCTAAAATTTTACTCTTTAAATGGATTTGTTCATTAAGATAACGCCAAGAGTTGAAAATTTCATGACTTCCTTCAAGAGTGGCCTTGAGACGGTCTAAAGCAACTTCCAAAGCTGTCTTCTTTTCTTGATATTGGCTATAGGATTGTTCCATCATGTTGGGTGGATATTTTGTGAAAGATTTTGGTGCCTCTCTCAGCAAGAATTATGCTGTAACACCCGATATTTTTAGTGCATTAAAAATGCATTAAATTAAAGATTATGTTAAGACAAAGTACAATTAAAGGAAAACACTGTATAATAAGATGGAAAATTATACAGTGTTAGAGCAACGCAGTATAAGAATTGAATTGTGTGGACCACAATTTTATTTTATACTTTTTATAAAAGAAAAGAAAAAAAAAAAAAAAAAAAAATCAGAAATTCCAAAGCAAACTCGACTTTCTCTCTCTAGATTTTCTCTCTCTAGATTTTCTCTCTCTCTCCTCAAATCTCGTTTGAGATTCCGGCGTTATTTTTCGACACCTCCCATACCAGTGGGAAGCTCTCGTTGAGCTGAGTCCAACGAGGTGTCGTGCCACCCAAATAGCCGCCGGAGGAGGGCCCACGCGCCGCCCAAAGTGGCGGCGAAACCCATTTTTTCCCGACGTCGTTTCTCGGCCGTCCGACCACCAATCGACGTGATTTTGGTGTCTATGGACTCAGTGTGAGGAGAGGAACAAGATGGTACCAATTTTCCAGCTCAATTTTGGCTGGAACAGCTTCGCCGGAGCTGCCCCGTCGCCGCCGTCGGAGCCGTCGTGTCTGGTGGCGGTGTGGCACACCGCCGGTGCCAAAATGATCAGAGGGCGACGGCGAGCAAGACCCCTCGGTCAATTGCACCGTTCCGCCGCCCCTCGCCGGAGAACGAAGGCACCCGCCGTGAGCCTCCGTGGGTGAGGTGGGTTGGCCATTTTAGGCCGTTTTGTGCCAAATTGAAGGCACAAACACCTTCAGAGGACCGAGAGGAAGAAATTAGGTACCTCAATTGCACGAAACGACGACCGGTCACCGGAGAACCAGGACCCGCCGCCTAGCGCCGCCGTGGAGAGGTGGAGCCGCCGTTCCACGCGATGTTGAGCTGCCCCACCGTAGGGGAAATACTCAGAGGAGGTCGGGGAACAATTCCCCCACCTCAATTTCACGGTACCGTCGCCGGAGGACCGAAATCGGAGCCGCCGGTTTCCGCCGAGAAATCCATCCTCGATTGGAGCAGATGGAGGCCGAATTGGGTGAAATTGACCCCACCAATCGACTCAGGAGGGTTGAATTAGGGGGGGTAGGCTCGAGCTCAGCCCTCAACGGAGCCAACCGCCACCGGTCAACGGCCGGTCAAAGGCAAAATGAGATTTTGTGATCCGGACCTCCGATCGAAGATCCGAGAGCGCCTCCCGACTCGTTTCGATGCTCTGAACGCAATGGTGACCTCCGTTCGAGCAAATTCCACTCCGATGAAAATCGTCCGGTACCGACTGTACGCGGATCGAGGCGATTCAAACAGCAGTATCGGAGTCCAGAATGACAGTTTCAAGAATGAATGATCTCCAGGAAGCATTCCTAGCCATTCATGGTCGCTCGAGGAGCACTGCAGAGGATGCTTCATATACTGTAGATGCAGCGAGATACAACTGGATCTGCTTTGCTTGGAGTTCAAGTAAGTAGGAATCTCGCATGCAGTATGAACTGTTTTAGATGCTTTCATAGAAATTTATGAAACGCATGATCAGTGATTGTTACACTATTTTATGTGAGAATAAGTTTTATAACGTTATAAGGTGACGAAAAACCCGTTAAGGGTAAAATCGTCATTTTTAAGGAAACGGCTAGAACGGAGTCGAACACTCCGATTTAGCATAATGTTATTAGATGGAAAATGTTCCGTGATACGTTAAGTAACGTAACGGTCATGTGAGATCAGAGATTTCATAAGAGATGTTTTAAGTAAACGAGAGGTAACCGATGGGTTACAAAGTTAAAAGGAAATGTAACCCCGGTGGGTTACAAGGCTAATTGAAGGAAATGTAAACTGATGGTTTATAAGGTTGAGTAAAGTGAACGGTAGACCGATAGTATACCAAGTTATGAATAAGGAAATAATGATTAATGTTTACGTTTTATTATCAATCGAGTGGATTGATAATAAAGAAAGTTAATTAATGAGTCGGCTGTCGTTTGATCAGGACACAGAGGCCGACCAATGGAAGGAAAAAGGAACGAGAAAGGAACGGAATAGAGAACGCTAGAGCATAGTTTGGGTAAGTTTCAAACCTCACCTACAGCATGAAGTAAATGATTTTTAAATGCTTATTTATATGTTTGCAAATGTGTTTGCAAAGTGTTAAGCAAGTTGTTTTTAAAGTATATGTGCATTTATTATGCAAAAAGTTTTAAAGTTCAAGAAAAAGATTTGCAATGAATTTGCAATCGTTATGTTAAAGGTTTATTTGCATATTGATATGCATAACGTTATTTAAAAGTTTAAGTTATGATTTTTAAAGTATTGAAAGTATGTTTTGCATTATGATATGCAAAATGTTTTATAGTTTAAGTTATAAGCTTTATGATGCGTTTGTATGCAATGAGTTGCAATTGTGGTGCAATAAATTCCAGAATACAAGTTATGACTTACAAAATGTATTTGCATTATATGTTGCATTTGTTATGCAATGAGTGTTAAATTACAAGTTATAGTTTGCAAAATGTGTTTGCATTTTATGATGTATTTATTAAGCAATATGTTGCATTTGTTATGCAATGAGTGTTAGAATGCAAGCTATGATATGCAAAATGTGTTTACATTTTATGTTGCTTTTGTTATGCAATGAGATGCATTTATTATGCAATTGGTTTTATAGTACAAGCTATGAATTGCAAGTGTATTGCATATGATGTGATTGCATTTGAAATGCTCACTAAAGTTAATAAGAAGGTAACGTTAAGATAAAAAGGAAAGTGTCGTACCAGCCTCTTTGTTATGAGGTAATGAAAGTAAAATTAAAGTGTGACCTCCTAAAGGTGAGGTACAAGACCTCAATGTTTGATGGTCTCAAGTCTTCCACAAGGGAAGCATCATGTTTATGATCTCATGATTAATGAGTTGGTACGAACACTAAAGTAAAGTAAGGAAAATGAAAGTTATAAGATAAAGAAAGTTAAAGAACAAGGATAAAGGTTGAGAAAGAAATGAATATTTAAGTTTATAGAATGTTCATAAAAGGCTCATAATTAAAGTTAATAATTGAGCATAAATGAAGTCATGCATTCTGATGTTACTTGAATGCTTTTTTTTATGAAATGTTTATATGTTATGTTTATGGAAAACATTCTGAAAAATGTTTACGATAAATGTTTATGAATAACGTTTTCATGTTTTCAAGAAACGGTTTATGAACGACGTTTTAAGATAAACGTTCAAGAAATGTTTTAAGAGAAAGGTTTTACATTAAATGTTTATGAAAAACATTTCATGTTTGCAAGAAAAGGTTTACGAATGACGTTTTAAGAAAAACGTTGAAGAAATGTTTTACGAAAAACGTTTATGCAAAACGTTTCAGAAATGTTTTATGAAAAACGTTTTCAGAAATGTTCTATGAAAGACGTTTATGAAGAACGTTTTTAGAAATGTTTAAGGAAAACGTTTATGAAAAATATTTCATAAATGTTTATGGAAAACGTTCATGAAGAACGTTTCAAGAGAAAGGTTTTCATGAGAAAAGTTTTTAAAGCATGTTTAAATGCTTTGTGAGAATATGTTTGAACTTGCTGAGCGAAAGCTCATTAAAAGTTTTTCATGTTGTAGGTAACTTATGGGTGACCAATGGGACCCGTTAGAAGAGCTGGGTGCTGCGGAGGACAGATGCGAAGATTTGGGTATGGATACCATCACTGATTGCTTCCGCTACGTAAAGAAAATGTTTTCCATTGTTTAATGTTGTGTTTTCAAAGTTTAAAGAAAATCAGAGTTTTAAGAATTGTATTCAAAGTTTTAAGATACAGTTTATAAACTGTTTTATATAATTATAATGTAAAGTTTTAAACTATGATTTAATAAATGTTTCTTATTAAGTTTTAAGAAACGTTTTGAAATGATTTTAAGGGCAAGTGTTGAGCGATGTCTCAACTTGAATGCGACAGAGGTCGCATCAATATTAAAGAACGTTTAAGGAAAGAAAAAAAAAATTTATTACAGTATTTTCTTACTAAGTAAGTAAGATTACTGTTTATGAAACTATGTTTATGAAAGTAAAGTGACTGCCCGAAAAGGCGGGTCGTCACATATGCATTGAAGAATTCAAATGCCAATGATAATTAAAGGCTGCCATATCCTCCAATAAAGAGTAAGCTTCATCAACGGTTCTTAAAAAGAAAGAATGACCGTCAGAAACTACGCTTTTTTCCACCCAATCTCTAGCTTCAAAATGCAACCCTTCAATAAAAATTTGGAGAAGTGCCCACTTTGGCAAGTTGTGATGTGGATACTGCTCAAGCATATCTTTAAATCGCTCCCAAGTCGCATAAAATGATTCCATATGTTGTTGGACAAAACTTGCAAGGATATTCCGATACAACATCATGAAGTTCTTTGGGAAACAAATGACTTAAAAGAAAAAAAAAATTAGAACAAATAAAAAAAATTCAAAGTAATTCTAGAGCTAATTGGTATCGATATTAACTAAATTAAACAACAATCCCCGACAACGGCGCCAAAAACTTGTTGTGGATTTTCTAACGCAAGTGCATGTATCGTTAACAAGTAATAAAGAGTAAGTAAAGTATCGTTCTCACGAGGATTGCATTAATCTAGCTAAGTACCAAAATTGGTTAACCCTACAATTATTTGAACAATCAAATATAAAATAGAAAAATAACAAAACAAAAAAATATAAATGAAAATCTAAATAATAAAAGACTAGGGCATCTGATTTTACCTAAATTAATCATATTCAAATTATCTGATTTAATCAATTGATGTTTACTCCTATGCCGATAATGAATTTCTCTTAAGTAGTCATTAATCTTTCTCAAGCATTAATAATTTATCCTCGTTAGCAAATTTTATACATCTCTGTGAAAACTCTAAACTTACCAAGATTCATTAAGAACAAAAAATTCATAGTGTTACACAAGTCTCATAAATATCTCTATCCTATGATGATCTCATGGCATTCAATCATGATCTAATTTAATTATCGCTTCTCAGCCTCAAATTAAATCACAAATCATGCAAAAGGTGCGCAAACTTTTACAAGCATTAAAATTAGATTAAATACTCAGCATAGATAATGAATAAACATTGAATTGAATAAATTAAACAAAAGTGAACATTCATAATCTGGCTACATCGTAGCCCTAGAATAGAGAAAATTAGTTCCTAATGAAACTAAAAACAATCCTAAATAATATCTTAAACATGACGAGTGAAGGAAAAGAACTGTGTTTGGATGCGAAGATGATTTCCGTCTCCGGGTTGCACCGTTCTTCTTCTCCAAAGCAATGAGTTCTCCCCTCTTGTTTGAAGTTTTTCCCTCTTAGAATCCGTGCTCCAACCCTTCATAATGTTATATTTATAGGCTAGGGTTTAAAAGGACAATTTTAGAACGAAATTACACTAGAATTTGAATTGGGATCGCAATAGCGCCTAGGCTCGATTTTCTGGCGCCATGATTGTAGCACCTAAGCGCTATACTTGCCCGTAGATGCTTTTCTGAACTGGCGCCTTATAGCGCCTAGGCGCTAGACTGGCCTCCTAAATAGCGCCTAGGCGCCCAAATTGCGTGAAACTTCATCTGTAGCAGCGCCTAGGCGCCCAATAGTTGGCGTCTAGGCTCCATTTCATCCCGAGTCCACTTTTGCTCAATTTTCGGTCTGCTTTGTCCTGCGCTTTGTCATTATGCATCGTTTTCCTTCAAAACCTATAAAAGAACATAAAACACTATTAAATTCTTATAAATCGCTCAAAACTAACAAATATTAAGTGAGAATCATCTAATTAATTAGCCTAAAACTAACTTATCACACCTTAATTAAAAACATATAGGTGAATGCAGGACGGCCTACCAGGTGCTATTTTGCTATTACATAATCTATCATTATCAATCATTCATTTAATTATTTTCCTCATTTCATATATGACCTGATTAATACTGTGAGATACTTGAGGACGACTTTATCATTCAAACTTTTTAATTTTATTTTTCTTGTTCAATTTATTGAAGATTGACTACCCCTTGATTTCTTCAATAATATTTGCTTACTAGCAGATTAACTAGGCAGCCTAGGCCACTTTTCAAGAGCTGCTTTCTTGAACTGGAATGACCATTTTTTGACAATCTTCATAGGAATTAACGCTGGCGTTTCCAGTTTTTTTGATGAGCCTTGATATTCTTACACAATTATAATACGTTGAAGAATAAGGTTTCATATTATAAAAGGCAAATAAGTTGATAATAATTGCTCAAATGTTGACTATTGTTATGCTATGCATCTCGGCTGTCTTGATTCATGTCATTTTCTCAGGTCGGCTTTGGTCCATTCTTTTAGCTATAAATAGTGGAGTAAATTAAGTGATATATCATTTCTTTATTATTAATATTATGTTTTATCATTTACTTTTTCTTTCTTTAATTTATATACTTTTTTAACTAAAAAGATCAAAATATAGTTGTTTAATTCTGTTTTAAAATACTTATAATTAATTATGTCTTTATATTTTTAAAAATAGTCTGATTCAAACTTTTCGTACAAAAGTGATAGGATAGAAAAAGAATGCTAGAGAAGTTATGTTTCTCCACTTGACCTAACTAGTGGACCAAAACTTGAAACTCTTGCGTGGGCTTAGATGCCGTAGCCCAATAATCTACTTCATTCCTTGCAAAGTTAGATTCAAGTTAGGAAGATACCACTCGTAGAGACATGATTTCCAAGGATTTATCCGTACAATAATTGGTCACTTCATAATTCATATTTAAATCACTTCACAATTCATGACTCACAAACATGTCGTTTTTTGCTAAAAGGTCGGCTCTTTCCTGGCGCTGAATTAGAGTCTCCGTTCAAATTAATGCCATCTTGAAAAATTCTTCCACTATATATGGCCACCATTCAAACCTCAACCAAAATTATTAACAAGAAAAAAAAAAAAAAAAACCAAATCTAAGCCAAGCATGGGTCTTCTTGTTTTAGTTCACGACAAGATTTTAAGTTGCGTTACAAAAGACTACTGGGGTGTTTGAGAGAGTAGTTTCAATCATCAATTTAGAGTTTAAGAACTGTAACATGTGAGAACTACACATTGTCACTTTATGATAGTTTTATACTATTCATAGCAAACTATTAGTTTAAACTACCCTTTCAAACCCCACATACGTATTATGTTATATTTACTATTCCAAGATAATAAAGCTAGAAAGAATGGGCGGCACGCTTCTGCTCATTAAGCACTTGTGGGTCGTTTTCAATGTGTGGTTTCCACATTTAAATGGTAAGTTGGGCAAGAATGGAAGATCGTACGTCTTCCTAATCCTGCATATTTGATATTATCTCCGTACTCCACTTATACAAGATTGACCGAAAGGTCCATGCTTTCTACGAGGGCCAAAAAAGGAAGCGTCTTTTGAATCCATGAAAATCTATGCAAGCTAAGTCGTTTTCCCAAAATAACGGATACCGTTAAATCCACACTCATTTCCAAAGCTAAGGCTAGCAGCATTCCATATGCTAAAAAATCATTAGGCTAAATTGGCAATATGTTGCATAAGATGAACGAGGAGAGCAAATGCATTAATAACATCTTCTTGAGTTGCCAGTATGGGGCGTTCACATGTCGATTCATTCATTCTGTGATTTACATGGTTTAATTTTTCGCCTTCCTTTTCTTTTTTTTTTTTTTTTTGGACATTTACGAAAGAAGCTTTGCCTTTGTGACAATCTCATCACTTACACACCAAAAAACAGCGGGAGTTGGACATGATTGCAAAAGGGAAGAAAAACGACACTATATAATATACAAAAGCGACAGCAACGACCTTTACAAAGGTAAAACTTTTCCAATTCGACTTGAGAAAGGAGAAAAAAAAGAGCCCAATAAAAATAAAAATAAAAATCACACTTGAAAAGAATACGAGTGTAAGCACCAAAGGGACTACCTAAGCCTTGAATTTCTCAAGAATGAGGAGGGAGTACTAGCTATATAATGTGCTCCCCTAACGGTTTCCAACACTAATCTGCAAACTTATATACTCAAGGCCTCTATCAAATATACACAATTCCATTTGCCACGATTTGACTTCAGAAAATCGTTTCCAGATATTGGTTAAAGCGTCTCCTGTTGAACTCTAACAAACTACCGTACGTGCGGTCTGCAACGCCAACGAAGAGAGCTTCAGTGTCGGGGCTGAAGGATATTCCAGCAATTTCACCAAATATGTCAATCTCTTGTCCTTTGATGTACCCAGATTGAGTATCAATGATGTGAACAAAGTCCGCAGGCTCAGCCATTGCCAGAAACCGGCCATCTGTTGTGAACTTGACGGCTCTTATAGCCCCCATTCTTCCCTTAATCACAGCTAGAGACTCCGATAAGTTCCTTATGTCCCACAATCTGCAGGTAGTGTCCTGGTTCCCAGTGGCCAAAATACGTCCATCTGGGTGCCATGCTGAGGCAAAAGAATAGTCCAAGTGCCCTTTGAGGGTTGCAGTAACCTGCCAGACATATCAAATTTCAAATCACCACTGTTTAGTAGACAGAGAAGGAAAAAAGAAAGCCAAAAAGAACAAAGAAAAGGAAAAGTGACCTACTGTCCCAGATTGGGCATCGGCAATCAAGCAGTCAGTACTATCACCAAGGACAGCAAGCAACTTTCCATCAGGACTTACGGAAGTGTTCTGCAAATAAATGAAGCAAAAGAAGGAAGAACATGAGAATGCTACGGAAGTGGAGAAACCAGACTTATAAAGAGTGTCCTGAAGGGTCGCACTCACATTCACAGACCAATCGAAAGAGAAGCGATTAAGGCAAGCAAAATTCTCGGCATCAAAAACTCTAACTTGAGCATCGTTGTTTGCAGCTAAAACTCTTCTCGAGCCACTAGAGAGAGAAGTTACAGTTGGGTGTCATAAACAAAGCAAAACGTTTGTTATGTTCAACCTTAAAGCAGGAAATAACTTACCTGGGATTGCGGTAAATGTCCACAGCATTGGTAATGGCATTCTCATCTGTTGTCAATTTTGTGCAGAAAGCAACTCCCGGATGGTTCAAATACTGTTCCATAATAAACAGAAGAACATTTAGAAATCGTAAATTAAATGCTCATTCAAAATTCACAAGGGGTACCAACATTGTCGATTCCATACCTTGCAAATAAGCTCGCCCTGGAAGCCGCCAGCTACCAGCAGATTATCCTTAACAGCCATCGTGCTTATGGGCACTCGTGAAAGTGACTGTTCCAGCAATCCAGGGCGCCTCTGTAAAAGTGCTTCAGATTATTTAGGACTCACTGCAAATGCAAATCTTTACCCCCAGAGAAAAAAATACGAGGGTAGAAAAAGAAGCGCTATGTATTGTTTTAGCCAAGGATATTGTCTTACCAGAGTTGGCACAATTGGTTTCGCCACGTTGAGTACTTCTTTGCCCCTCCTGAGCAAAGATGACCAATGCATTACTGAATAGTTCTGCATAAGGTATACATCATGCTTCGATGTTGCCCACAGCAAATTCCTCAGCTACACAAGAACAGAAACAAAATATAATGGCAACATCAGAAAACTCATTCAATCACTCATGAATGCATAAAAAAACTGTTTATAATTGCCTAATCACTAAAAAGAGAGAAATAAATGTTAGCCACTACAAGCACAATCTACAAGAACATTAAGTATAAGGGCAAGACGACTACTCAATTTTAATGCCAGTAGTGAAATATTGAAAGACCAACTGATGAGGATCCATACGTGCAAGTGTGCAACAATAATGGGCATTCACTGACAATGTAAATTCAAAGACTTGAAGGAATGAAAAGGCCACAAAAGGGAAACAAATGAGATGGGTAAATGTTTAGCTCAAGGCATTTATTTTCTAAACAAGGAAGTGAAATCTAGAAATACAACAAAACACAACCGGTTATCTTCCCGTCAGGAGGTGCCCATTAGTCAAGAGAAACTAAAATTTTAATGCAAGAATCTTCAAACAAACATATTAACGAGAATAGTAATTTAGAGACAAGTAGGGGTGAGAAAAAAAAACAAAAAGAAGTCAAACGTAGGGCTGATTTAACATAAACGTGAGCAAGCAGAACAGCATCAAAGACATAAGAGAGAAACATGTAATCTTGAATGCTCCAAACGCTTCTGATAAGCAAGGCTAGGAGTCAATAAGGCCCCTCATCAGCTGCACACACATGATGCTACTTATATACAGGAATTGCTACACACAGGCCTGTTAAATGCTTAGATATTTTCCTACCATACCATATAAACAACGTTGCGCCAGCTGCTCAGTTAAAACTCCCACCCTTCCAAGGCTGAAATAAAGAGAAATAGCAGTCCCAAATGCCACAGAGGGGTTAAAGCCGCAGAATCATATTAACAGTCAACAGAAACAATATATTTAGAGATAGTAACAGTAAATATTAATTAAATCAAGAAGTGAGAAATAGTCTTAAACAGAACAATCCATGCAGCAAAATCAATGGAAATGCACCTCAATTGCTATGCTAAATATTCCCCCATCAACACGTGGAAAAGGCATCAAGCATATTGTGTAATACAGAAGATATTCAAGAAATCAAACGAATATTGATCTGTGTTTTAGTTGCTGTCAAATGAATTATTTATGGAAGCCTAAAAAGCTACACTAACCATAGGAAATCAGATTCACAAAATGAATATCTTTTGAAAGTAAAAATGTTTTCAGCGCATTTTCCAACTTCTAGAATTGTCTTACACCTTGGAAGTTACCACAATCACGATCTCATATAATGAAGTAGCTGGAAAGGCTGTGCACAATGCAGGGAGCGTGGATACATGTGCAAGGGGGTGCAAACTAATTTTGTGACAAGGTTTTTCGACAAGAGTTGATAGATAGAAATCAAGAAAGTCATACCACAGCCATGACGAGTCCATATCCCAAAATAAGGCTTCAAACGATCTCATCCATAGAAAGGAATATCCCACATATGATAAGATTGTGCCTTTGAAATTTGGTCTTTTATATTGTTTTTAAAAAATTTACTTTTTGCAATGTCATAACTAGAAAAGCATCCTCCAAATAATCTGCACAGAAGGACTCCGTGAACGCAAAAACTTATAAAACGGCTATCAAGTACCCAAAAGGTTTTGCAAGAAGATTTGGTAAAATAAATTAAAATGCACCAAAATGTAAACGCTGAAACTGTGCATAAGAAGATTTAGCAAAACAATTTTCCTAGAAAAGTTCTAAGTTAGCCGGAAAAATATGTTTTTAAAAGAAAATGTAGCAGTTTTGACAAAATTTTGTCTCAAAAAGTTATTAGTTAGCAGACAAAAAAATATTTTCAAAAGAAAGTTTGGGAGATTTAGAAGGAATGTGTCCAATAAAAAAAAAAGAGGAATTTTTTAAGAAGCATGTTATGTTACTGCTACTATGTTTTTTCTTTTATTTTTCTATATATATACATATATATTTTAAAGCAATTAGTTGTAAAAACGCTTTTTTTTGGATGCTATAGAGGGGAAAAAAAAATAGAAACAGCTCTTCACATCAAGGATCATCTGAATCACCAGTTTGTAAGCCTGAAGTCTGAAGAATAATTTGTTATCATAGTCTATATGGTGATGGTTATGCCGGAGCACTTCTCAAACTTAAGGTTAGCTGCAGGCAAAGTTGTATCATATCCCAAATAATAAAGAGCCTGTACCATGAACTCCATACCTTCTAATTAATGATAGAGACACAGAGCTAAACTAATAAAAAGATATCCAACAACGATAATAAATATTCATGTAACCTGCAAAACTAAAGACTAATGATGTGTGCTCAACTAAACTCCAGACCAGCTTCAAGAAAAGGCTATCTTAAACAACAAGACACCGACTCGTTGAAAAATCAAAACTTATGCAGTAAACACGCTAGCAAAGATATTCTGGTGGATAATATACATAAAACCATTGACTAGAAAAATATAAACAACAAACGCGAATCCATGGCAATATGAATCAAACAAAAAGATTGAAAAGGCAATCGACCGGAACGAAATGAGACGCTGAAAAAACTATGCAAGATGTTGAACTATTAAATATGGCTGGAACAATGGAATCGAGTGACCTTGAGAAAATTCATGTTTAGTAAGAAAGCATTAAAGTGGGAAAGAGGAGTAAAAGGAGGGCTAAAACTTTCCCAGGGCTCAAAAGTTTTTTCACGAAAACATGCAAAAAAGGTTAATGAGAGATGGGAATAAAGCCGCTACCTGGAAATGGACAATTGTGGATTTGACAAGTCTTGTATTGAAATGAAAGTCAAAGAAGGTCATCCCCTTCTCCACTTCTAAGCAATCCTGGCGAATAAACATGTTAAAAAGAGATAAAATAAAAAACAATATGTACATAGCTAAGTGCAAAGAAATAGGAAGCATCAGTAGCCATATATCCAGATCCCATAACAATAAAAACAAGAATAATGATAAATTCTTCAGAATTCAGATTCTCCCAAACCGAATTGGCCGAGATTCGAAATTCGCATATGATATTTTATAAATTATAATCATAGGGGGGGAAAACGTAAAAACAACAATTATTTAGGAAAAAGAAAAAGAATTTCGAGCCACAAAAAGAAAGAACAAACAGAAGAACGCATAAAAATTTCCAGAAAGGATTAAGCAGGCTAACCTTTTCGAGTTGTTCGCGGGAGCGAGTGAGACTCTCATAGTTCTTGTACTGCCTCAATCGCGTCTCGCGGTACTTATCTCTAGTGAAATTGAGCCTCTCCCATGGTATTCCCTGTATGTCTTTTCCATTTCTAGCTTCCATAGCTGAAGTATCCGTCTTTGGCTTGCTCTGTAAAGACCGATGCCATAAATTCACGCTTCAATGCGAATTTGAAGACGGAAAACGAAGATTTCATCCTTACTAACAAAAGAATTGAAACTAAAAGAAACAAAAGCTCACCGAATCAAAGTCGTCTTCGAAATCGGAGTCGATATAATCGGCATCGCCATTCTTATGGGGCTGGTTCTCAGGAAAAGGATCTTCTTCGAAGTCAGCGACGTCATAGTAGTCGTCTACGACGTACTCAAGATCGTCGTTTAAAAATTGCGCCATTTTCCTGCAATTTAGAACTCTGTACGCTCAGTTTAACCGAAAACAGGGCGGTTTTCGCACCCACGATAGCAGCTTCAAACGGATTCACACAACTTTTAGATGTTCTTAATACTGAAAATTTTATGCAACGAAACTCCAAATTATGAAACAAAAAGTTTGACGAATCAAAAAGGGAATGAAACGAAAGTGAAAGAAGAAACAAGAAAAAATGGAATGAAATGGATTGAGAAACCAAAGGAATGGCGGTGCACCAAACAAATGAAAAACGTACCTCCAAGAATGCGGGACAATCAGTCGAAAAATGGGAAGACAAGCAGATCGGACTGAATCAAAAACTCTCTCTTTGTTATATCAAAAGGATCAGAAACGACGAGAACGAACCAATGGAGGAATCGAAAAATCAATGTTACGTCCAACTTTCCCGGCAAACAAACAGAAAATAAACGTTCCCGAAGACGAGCACGGTCGAAATTTGCTTTCTTATCAGTAGCCGAAGACTGAATAAGAAAAGACTTTCAAGTATCAAGTAGTGAAAGAAAGACGAGAAGAAGGAGAAAAGAAAAAGAGAAGCGTCGAGAACAAGACTTCTTTTTGCCAAAAGAGCGATGGAAAGAGAGCTTAGACGCCGTCCTTATAAAGGGCAACCAGAGAGACGGAGGATGGAAATTTATGGGGGTGTTTGGGAACAGAGATAGGTGTTTGTTAGTTGTTTGATGTGTTAGAGTGGGTGGGACCCGAGACCACGGAAAAAGGCCATCCAGCATAAAAGAGTTCGAATCCGTGTGCTTGGGAGTCGGAGGTTTTACGTCAACCATTCGGGGACTTTACGGCTCCCCTTATCCTCGCCGTTTAACCGACTAAGCCATTTCTCCATCGACGATCTTTACAAAGCGCGATGGTCTTAACTTGCTTGGCGGTTAAGTTTTGTAGCTTTTTAAAGTCATTTTTTATACAAATGTTATTAATGTTATATTTGTCATAAAAAATTACACAAATAACTTATGTGATGTTTTGTTTGATTTGATGCTTTAATATATGGAGCTATTTAAGATGTCATATTTACATTTTATTATAATTATTAAACCTTAAAATTTATAAAAATAAACTTTTAATATTAAAATAATTAAAAAATAATAATATTATAATCATTAAAGTAAAAAAGTCAATCTATCAGTCAATAAAAATCAAATACTAAATTTGCTTATGTAAAATTTTATGGTAAATTTGTTACAAAGTTTAACATCTAACAAATTTAGCATTGAAAATAATATTATATTAAAGAATGTTTTTTTACAATAAAATGTTAAATTTGTAATTGATACATCGATTTAACATTGAATTGGAGATATTCTAACAATTAACAATACCAAGATTTCACTGTCTATTTCTTTCTTAATCGACATTCCGTTGGTAAGTTTATGAAAAAGGTTTACAAATGTATTGTTTAATTCTCTATTTTTTTTTTGTTTTCTTCTCCTGCTGAAGTTTTAACTTGGGAAATATGTGTCTATTTTTAAGTTAGTTTCACCGCAATGTGTCTGTTTTACAATCTCCTTTTATTTTTAGCTTGAGTTTTTGTATCAATAATATAAAAATAACTAGGAAAGATATAGTCAGCTTTGGACCCTCTTTTTTATTAATAGCCAATTTTTTAAGTAAATGTTAGTTTTTTACAGTAATTAATCAATAAAAAATCAATGATAATCATTTATTAATTGTAATTTATCTCAACCAATCTATTAATAATTTATCACTAATAAATTAATAAATAATTAAAATCATTAATCACTAATAAATAATTGGTTAATTAGTAATAAATTACGTAGATTATAATCAATACATTTTTAATTATCTATTTCAAAGAAACAATCATTTTCTTAATTCAATAAAACTTGAGCTAAAAATAAGCCTTAAAAAATAATCAATTTTTTAAACTCGTAATAATTTTTATTATTGTTACGAGTCAGATTCACAGATATGAACACGGGAACTCCATTTATCAGCAAGTAAAAATTTCCAAAAAAAAAATGTTTCCTCAAAAATTAAAATAAAATTAAGCTTAGCAAAAATGAACTTCGTTGGCCATAAGACGTTTGACTGGCCGGCGAATCGACGACCTCCGGACCGCAAACGGTAAGCCTGAACCAAGTAGAGTGACAGGTGTCGGTCAATATTAGCTCCATTCCTCTCTCGCTTCTTCCATCTCTTAAAATAATAATAAATAAAAACGACGGACCCACAACTCGTTAAAAACAAGACTCGGCCCCATGTTATATTAAAAAACAAAGTGGGTCCTTCTAAAAAGATAAACAAAGTTGGTCCCACCTCACAAATGTTTCCAAAAAAGAGAGAGGAATCCACTAGCTTCGATCTTCGGAGTCCACGTGTCTAGGCAGCAGCACGATTTTGAGGATCTTTGCAGACTGGTTCCACCACGTGGCCTTTCCGGATGACGGGGTCGCGCTTGCCTCGGGTCCTCGTCCTAAATTTCAACAGATTAATTAATTAGTTTTTAAACTGCGTTAAGGTACGGAAAAAGCAGTCGTTAGTTAAACCATGGTTTGGTTTGGCTAAGGAGGTTTCGAGTTATGGTGACTCATGGATGAGATATGTCATGTGAACGGTTGTTGAGTTGGTGACGGGTTAGGTTCCACCGAGCTTTTTCTCCCGTTTCGTTCGTTTACTCTAAGTCTTTTGTCGTTTGTTTGGGTCCCACCAGAGCCCACCCTTGGCTTCTCATTCGTACAAGTTGCATGTGCCGGAAATTGCCGTGTTTGGATTTAGACTTCGCAAATGGCTATAAAGTCCTCTCCTATCATCTCCTTCTCTTCCTTCCATTTTTTATATAATTTTTATTATTTTTTTTGTTATGTAGTGTTCGACAGAAGGTGATTTTAACCACCAATAGCTCTACATTATAGCATGATTTATACCATTTTTAGCTAAAACTTTATAATTAAAATTACCACCATAATGTCACTTCCCAAAAGAGCTCTTATTGAGAGGTGGGCAGCCCAGGACTTAAGTACTGCTTTTCGGTCCTTTACCTAGCCGATGTGGGACTTTTTGGATGTTACACCCTCCTTCACCCAATCACGTGACGCCCCCGTCACGGATCGGCTCCCCTGAGGGTCCCATTGGACCATGGAGAATCCACACAACAGGCAGGCAGTACCCCGCTCTGATACCACTGTCACTTCCCAAAAGAGCTCTTATTGAGAGGTGGGCAGCCCAGGATTTAAGTACTGCTTTTCGGTCCTTTACCTAGCCGATGTGGGACTTTTTGGATGTTACATCAGCTCTTTTGGGACGTGACAAGTGGTATCAGAGCGGGGTACTGCCTGCCTGTTGTCTGGATTCTCCATGGTCCAGTGGGACCCTCAGGGGAGCCGATCCGTGACGGGGGCGTCACGTGATTGGGTGGAGGAGGATGTAACATCCAAAAAGTCCCACATCGGCTAGGTAAAGGACCGAAAAGCAGTACTTAAATCTTGGGCTGCCCACCTCTCAACAAGAGCTCTTTTGGGACGTGACAATAAGCACCCTATTAATTTAAGTTGATAAAATTTAAACTTTCATTTTTTCCCTTTGTCTCGTATGCCTATTTAAACCAATAATACTACTAAGTGTAAAGCAAAAAGTTCGTATAATGTAATACTCTCAAATGTTATATTAATTTGAACCTATTTTTTAATTCATATCTATTTTCCAAACACGTTATTGATGAAGTTGTGTAGAGTGTGGTTGCATAAATATAGTCTAGAGGTATTTCTACATCCGACTTTATTATAAGATGAAGAGTTTAAATCTTCT